>JAFEMH010004615.1:0-200311 GCA_022495995.1 Adenophora triphylla var. japonica
GCCCAATGCTGGATACCAAGCGGGGTATATAGAAGGATGACCGGCGAGAATCCACGGAACCCTCACAACATAAGACTCACGAAATATCCTCCTGATGCTGGCAACCTCCAATGAGGTATCCACCAACGGATGTCCGAAGTGGATAGCCTAGCCATCATCGGCTCCCGGCTACCACTGTTCTGCTGCCTAGGCGCACCTCTCAGAAATCACCCAAGGGCAGGTCGGCAAAGCCCCAGGCAAAGCCCCGAGCCTCTCCTGCAGCCCACAAAGTCAACATAGCCGGACTCCCGGACCTCATGAAATGGTCTCCCGAGCCATCCTGTCGATCCCATGCAAAGTCTCCCCCAAAACCAGTGGGACGATATCCTTCCCAGCCTGCGAGTCTCGACCATGTCCAAGAGGCCACTATAGACAGATCCCCACGGACTCGGCGGTGAACGGGAATAGAGAATACGCAGAAAATGAAAGCATCCATAGTCACCGTGGTCGCAGCCATATCTGGAGACCCAAACACTGCCCGGGATATCAGAAAGGTCAATCCTATCCGGGCTACCATCATCCTCTCGGCCTCTCCCAAAGGAATCTGCAGAAAAGATGCAAGCTTTACCGTCACCGCACGTCTCCGATCAGCGGAATAGATATAGCCTCGATCTCGGGACCCCCAATCAAGGCTCAAGTCTTCGTGCGTCGGGACGATTTCGTTGTAAGAAAAGCGTAAACATGTCTCCTGATGTCCCGAACTTTCTTTGCGGCTCTCAACGAGTCCCAATCGGGCGGGAGATCCCTCAAATGCCATAAAGACTTGATCTTGAAGGAAGAATCAAGCAGTCCCTTGTGATTTTGGAAGTTATGTCTCGCCCAAGATTGAAGACCGGATAGAAAATGGTCTCGCTTCCCCCTTTGCAATCTGACGGGCTTCTCCATCGCAAAGTGTTCAAAGATGGTGCTTTTAGGTCCAAAATATGCTCTGGGAACAATTGGGACAAGTTTAGAGTGAAAATGAAATGAAATGGCCAAGCCTTGCTTTTATTCAGAAAATAACCAGCTCAGACATAACTGTAAGCCGCACGGCTTCATTTTCCCTCAAGGCCATGCCGCACGGCTACATTAGCCCTCTGCAGAAAAAAAATTCTGCAGCTACCAAAGTTGCTGCCCAAGGGAGTTTTCACCCCACTTTTTCAACCAAAACCTGTACAAAAACATATCCAGAAGCCATTCAAGCATTTATATACCATTATAAATCATTTTGGCCCAGTTTCAGCCCCAATTACAAGCAAAAAAGTCACCCCAAGGCTTAGATAATATGCAAATTGAGAAAGCATAAATTAGAAAAGTAAATAAAACGTAAATACAATGTTTTCGCCCCATCGGCGCCCAAATAAAGCAAAAAATAAACAAAGTGTGCATAAAAATTGTTCATTGTTTGTTTTCGTTCCAAATCTATCCTAGAGACCTCCTAGGCCTCAGATTCTTCTTCCTCCTCATCATTTGCTCGGCTCATAGATGCTAGCCTCCCTCATCAAGTCCTCACAGTCGCTCACGTCAGACAAATGGACATTATCGTGCCCGTACTCGGCCAGTGCTCCCGGAATGTCGGTGTTGGGTCCCCGCCCCGAGGCATGGCACTTTGGAAGAGTATTCCGAGGCCGATGAGGTAGACGGCAGTGCCCCGACGTGCCGTCTCTTGCGCCCGAGCTCCTGTGCATCCGCTGCCGCCTTCGAAGCGCAGCCGGTTTCCTCGAAGAGACCGGCACATGTCCTTCCAGCCCCTATTCTCGCACGACCGGCCTATCGTAAGTGCGAGCCGTAACCTGAGAAAAGAAGAGAAAATCTCGAAAAATCTCGAGAAAATTGCAAAAAGCGAGAAAATCGAAAGCTGAAAGGGAAGGACCCTAAAAGTATACTCACGGTGCTATCGGGCGGCAAGGTGTCTTGGGGCTCCCTAGCATCGGGGACGGGTATCCTCATCCTCCTCGGCACTCCATGGACCAGCCACGTAGGACGGATCTGCGCGGGAGGGATCGGCGGGTCGGTAGGCTCATCCTCCCCATTTCCACGGTGACCGCCCTGGCTTCACTAGCTTTCCTGTGGCGTCCTCAGTGGCTGCTCCACAAACACAGCGTAGGGGGTACCCATGTAAAAATACTCCTCCGCGGCTATACCTCCCTGGTACCTCTCGATCTCATCCTGCGAGTCCACAGGGCTCGGGCATCCGTCTTTGGAGGATCGTGTGGAGTAATGGCGTCCAATGGAGGGGACATGGCCATGCTTTGCCTCGAGAAACGGTCCCCCAAGTAAATGACATCACATGTCGGCCCGGTGAGCCACCTCCTGCGCCTCGTCACATCAATGGCATCTCCCGACAAAATCTCCGGATACACGCCCCAAGGGTAGAAGTCCACTCCGTCATGCCCATCTCGTTGATGAGTGGCCTCACCATTTTGTAGTCGAAAGTGATCCGGGTCTTCCCGTGAATTTATCCCTCGCATCTCCCCTCCAGCGAACCATAGTAGGGAAGATGGTGACATCACTCTGCGGTTCCAAGGGAAGAACCCGATCACCTCACAAAACCAGGCTGCATGTCCAAAACATCCAAAGGTCATTCTATCTCTCATAAAAGTCTCAAGACGGGGAAAGAGAAAAGAGAAAAGAAAGGAGACTACCTCAAGGGCAAATGAGAAGCGATCCATGGAAGCGGCTTTGTTCCGACTGTACATGTCCAACGAGAAGTACAACTCCGCCGATCCGGCCTCGCCCCAAGAGACCAGTCCCTATCCCATCCACATCCTCCAAAGAGTCGAGGAGGCAAGTCATGGCCGGCGTCCCGAGAATTAGCAAAGATAGTGATGATAGCATCAACCATATGAATGCTCTAGCCGAGTGCTTTGGGCGGTCACATCATTAGCGACAAATTCTGCATGCAAGTCTGACGCCACCTCGACGTTCCGCGTCTCCATCCCAGCCCCTTGAAAATCAGCTCAAATCCAACCAAAGCACGGAACTCCTCAGCTGTAATGTGGTCTCTCCAAGTCACGGGCCTCCCGGTGAGCTGTAGACCGGTGATAGGCTGTGAAGTCGGCAGGAGTCACCGTCGGCTCTCCCGGCTCGAGGTGAAAGCTATGGGTACTATCCCACCAGAACTCAGAAAGGGCCTGGACCAAGCCCTTGCTCTTAGAGGTGATGTGAACACCCCTGCCGATGGCCTCTACAAACGCATCCAGACCGGTAGCCCTCACCAAATTCTTGGGGTTCACCCCATTCTTCTCGAAATCCGGCATCCTCTGCCAAAGCTTAACTGCTATCTCCGATGGTCCTCTAGACTTGTTCTCCTGTAGACAAGCACAAAAAAAAAAGAAGTGTCAGTCCTTCATCATTTTCAAAAGCATGCATATATTCACAAAAGCGCACATGTTTTCAAAAGAAAAGCATCCACAAAAGTTTTTCTAGCATTATTTGCATCAAAAAAGCGCCTTTCATCACTTGAAATGCGTCATGTCAAGTCCCATTGCTTTCCTAAAACACAAAATCACAATTTTCACAATTCTTTGCACATAAGCATTATTCTTTCAGAAATGGCATGCATGAATCATTTTCATCTTCCAAAATCATGTTTTCTCATTGAAAATCAGAATTTTGACCTAGTTCTAGCACAAGGCAAGAACTCCGTCTCATATTTTGAAAATTCTCATTCTTACTTCATTTTGCGAGAAAAAAGTGGGTCATTCCCATTATTTTTGTCAAACAAATTGCACATTGCATATTCTTAGCCTTATAGGTTGTTCATGCATCTCAAAGTCATTCAAAAATCCTAGAAAATTCCTAGAATTCGGGTCAAGCCCTAAATCATTCAAAATTCAAGCAAAATCATCGGAATTGAGCAAATTAAGAATGCTTACCCCAACCGATCGCGGGTTCGTTGATTTATGCTCCCTTCTCCCCGGGTAAAGCTCCGATGGAGGCGTAAGGAAGTCATACTTCCTCTCCGTCCGAACGAGCTCCTTTCTCCTCCTTCTCGCAGCCGCAGAGATGTTCCTTCTTGCTTGCCTCGGTATGGGATTGCCCTCCGGATCCATTCCAATCGATAGAAGCAAAGGGAATTGAAGAATTTTGAAGAAATTCTCTCCTTTCTCTCTCTCTTCCTCGGCAGTTCTTGGGCGGCAATAATGCCCAATGCCCGTTCAAACCTGTTTTAAATAATCTGGAAAAAACAGGTCTCTAGCCGTACGGCTCCTTTTTCTCCATCTCATGCCGGGCGGCTTCATTCGCTCTGAGCAGAAATTACAATCCTGCCCCTGGACCTTCCACTTGGGCATGCAATTTCCGTTATCTTTTAACCAAGATAACATCTTTTTCAGAAAATATCTCTTATCTCTTTAGCAATCAAGCTCTATTCCCAGTCGCCTCCGTTAATTCCGTTATAACGGGATAACGCTAGGTGACAACCTCCGAATTGTCAAAACTCTAAGGCCAGGCCTACCTCTATCCAGAATAGTGACGTACGCTCAAGTTTCTCTCAACTTAAGCTACCTCTATCCAGAATAGTGACGTATGCTAAGTTTCTATCAACTTAAGCTACCTCTATCCCGAATAGTGACGTATGCTAAGTTTCTATCAACTTAAGCTACCTCTATCCAGAATAGTGACGTATGCTAAGTTTCTATCAACTTAAGCTACCTCTATCCAGAATAGTGACGTATGCTAAGTTTCTATCAACTTAAGCTACCTCTATCCAGAATAGTGACGTATGCTAAGTTTCTATCAACTTAAGCTACCTCTATCCCGAATAGTGACGTATGCTAAGTTTCTATCAACTTAAGCTACCTCTATCCAGAATAGTGATGTATGCTAAGTTTCTCTCAACTTAAGCTACCTCTATCCAGAATAGTGACGTATGCTAAGTTTCTATCAACTTAAGCTACCTCTATCCCGAATAGTGACGTATGCTAAGTTTCTATCAACTTAAGTTACCTCTATCCAGAATAGTGACGTATGCTAAGTTTCTATCAACTTAAGCTACCTCTATCCAGAATAGTGACGTACGCTTAAGTTTCTCTCAACTTAAGCTACCTCTATCCCGAATAGTGACGTACGCTCAAGTTTCTCTCAACTTAAGCTACCTCTATCCCGAATAGTGACGTATGCTTAAATCATTCAAACTTTGGCAACCCATATCTCTGATTCGAAAGAGATTGAGACGTATGCTTAAATCATTCTAGCTTTGGCAACCCATATCTCTGATTCGAAAGAGATTGAGACGTATGCTCTGGCAACCCATATCTCTGATTCGAAAGAGATTGAGACGTATGCTCAAGTTCACCAAACTCTAGCTACCTCTATCCACTCGATAGTGACGTCAGCTCTAGTTTCAATCAGGTGACATCCTCCAGTAATTGTCAATCAGGTGACATCCTCCAGTAATTGTCAATCAGGTGACATCCTTCAGTAATTGTCAATCAGGTGACAGCCTCCATTAATTGTCAAAATCTCAAGGATCCTAGACATCGTTCCTAAACTATCTAGTGATGCTTGAACTACGATCAAGGCTTGATTCCTCCGGGATACGTAGGTAGCCTTTTATAAAAGGTCCAGCCATTCGACCACTTTGGTCACCCTGTTTCTTTGTCACTCCTCAGTGATAAAGCAGCCCCTCATAGAAGTTCAGATATCCGACCACCTTGGTCACTCCTAGCATATCCCCAGTAGGATCAATTGCTTGACCTCCTAGGTCATTTTCTCTTCTTTTTCCCCAGCAAGAGACCAGTTTCTCTTCTTCCTCCCCCAGCGGATCCTAATTCCGAACTACGGCCTGGCTTGATTCCTCCGGGATACGTAGGTAGCCTTCCAGAGGTTCAGCCACTCGACCGTCTTGGTCACCCAATCCGTCTCGGCATTCGCCAGATCGGATCCTTTTCTATCGACAACCCCACTCGCCTTGCAAGTGACGTTGCCGAGGGGCTTCTGTAAGTACCCAAATCTGGCTCATGCCTTCCGGTTAAATTTACCGGCAATTTCGGTAAGTTTCCCGGTAATTCCCCGGACCTTCCTAGTGTTCGGAAATGTTGGAGCAGTCCCAAATTAAATTAAGGGCTGAAGGAGCCTTCCTAATTAAGAAAACACGTTTTTCTTAATTAGGAAGAAGGTTCTAGAATAATGCCACCTTGCATGGTTCTAGAATGCTGAGTCATTGTGGATAAGCCCGCACGGCTGCATTAGCCCAAGGTCTCTGGCCGCACGGCTTCATTAGCCTTATCCAGACTGCCTATAAATAGAGCCCTCCTCTACCCATTTCAACACACAAAAACAACAACAATACACACAATCCATAGCAATACACTCAGTCACTCCCAAGACGTGAAGAATATTGGTGAAGGCTCAAGAAGGTGAAGAAGAAGTCCAAGAAGCTCCCTCCCTCCTCCTTGAAGATCCAAGACCAATCTCTCCTCCTAGCTCCAACCAAAGAAGCAAAGGAAGCAATTGGTAACCTCGCACGCCCTAACCTTGCTTTTAATTGATATACTTGCTCATTGCATTCATATATCTTGCTTGGGACTTGGCATTCATAGTTAAAGATCACATCTTTATCACCCCCTTTCCCTTTTGCATGCATTAAGACCTCATTTGTCATAAAAATGTAGTCTTTTTTCATAAAGGTGTATCCTTTGCACCTAAAACTCCCATTTTCAAATAAAAATGTCATTTTTATGCATCATTTGCATATAAAAATCCAATCTTTTCAATAAAAATGCATCCTTTGCATTCAAAACCCCTTGTTCAAGCATCATTTGCTTTAAAGACCATGTCTTTACCATAAACTAGCATCATATGCTTTTCAAAATGCAATCTTTATGCATCATTTGCATAATGAATGTCAATTTCTTCAACAAAAATGCATCATTTGCATAAAAATCAAATCTTTATGCATCATTTGCAATAAAGATTATTTCTTTAAACTAAATGCATCATTTGCAACCCAAAAATGTCATCTTTTCATTAAAGTGTCATTTTTCATCATGCATTTCCCCTTTCCCCCAACCTCGGAACGGACCGGTGTAAAAGATCCTATCTTTACATCGTTCCTTCCATTAAAGGTTCCAGATTTCTTTAGAAAGGGACACCTTGAACCCTATATCTCCGATTATCGCTTAAGAACGAGTATGAAGCCTCTATACGAGCTCGACCGTCTTAAAGCGTAGGATTGATGGGCTAAGGACCCTCCTTTTCTAAAGAACCTCATCTTTGACCAAAAGAGAGTCATTCTCTCGATCACGCAAGTCCCGAGGGTCCCGAGGTTTAAAATGCGACGATCACAAGTCATAAGATGAGGACGGGATCATAATCCCAAATACATAAAATTCCAAGGAATCCCGAGCGACAACCAACAAATGGTTTGTACGTCCGGAAGACGACTTGGGACATTCCCCCCCTTATTTTCAAACACATGCACACAAGAAAGCACGCAAGCAAGCACGATTAATGAAATCTTGGGAGACTTGCTCCGGCAAGGCACTTTGGGTGAACGCCAAACGTTCTTCCCAAGGGGTAACTTAACCTCCGAACCCAAGTAAAACCTTTTTTTCAAAGTTTTGAGGTAATCAAAATTGCGTGGCGACTCCGTTTTTCAAATAACTCGGATGTCTTCAAACTCGCGTGAATCCAACACAAAAATTTGGGCACCACATTCACAGTAGTGCAACAATCTAAAACACATCAATGGAATGATAAATAATTCATCAAATAAGAACGAGAAAGTTTGGAAGAATTAAAACTCAATTTAGCATAGAAGTTTAACAATTACTACATCCAATTCATGAATCCATTACTTAGCTACTCATAATAAAAATCGAAATTACAAAAATAAAATAAAGAAAATAAAACCTGAAATCGAAACGGAACGAAGGAAGTATTGTTTCCCTTTTGTTCCAAGCAAAACAGTCCCACGGCATGAATGAATCATCTCCACAAAAACAATTTCTAAAATATATATAACCTAGCTTAGTCGTGCAGAAACGCCCAAAGCCGCAGGCCCAAAAGCCAACTCGTGCCCACGAGTCGTTCCATATTGGCCAAGTCGTTCTGATTCAATTAAAGCTCCTCTTTTGGCCCAAGTTCCTCGGCCACTACCTTGCTGGTTCCTAGCCAGCCTTGTCTCTTGCCTGCCTTGCTTTGGTACCACTTGGATCCGTCTCGCAACAATAGCACAATCGCATTTTGGTCATTACAAAAATTTCTGTTGCACCTTGTTCCTTAAAAATTTATATTTTTACTTTGGCCCATGAACTTTCTGCAACCAATTTTTTTTCCCAATTTTCCATAATTTCAGTTTGGTCCCTGTACTTCCCAAGTAGGTGCAAATATTCTATTTTCAGCATTGTTGCACTTCAGCCCTTGAACTATCAAACGCTCAAATATACATTAAATTCCCAAGGTTTTGAACAGAAAATAAGCTTAGGAACGTATCTTTTGGATGGGTAAAACCACATCCATCAAATACCCCCAAACATACCTTTTGCTTGTCCTCGAGTAAAACAAAACTAAACAAAAACAAAACTACTCTAACAAATAAAAATAATCAACAAAAAATATTTTTGGTTTGTTCTCACTACATACAAGGTTGCCGGCCAAAGAAGTCTCAGATTCTCACATAATATGCCAAACAAGTACCAATAAGAATATGCAATTACAATCACATTAATGCATCTAACCCACAATTTTCCATCTCGGCCTGAATGATGAATGAAATATGGGAGATCATGATTAACAAGATAAGATTGTTTATGGGTTCACTAAAACATGCCCTACATCACAGATAACAAATAATTACATATACAAGGATACTCATATGCAATATTACGCACTTGTCAATCCGATTACTCAATATTGAACAAAAATATGGCTCAAAGTTAAATCCACAACAATTGTGGGGCTAGGTTTACGGGTACAAATGAAGGAATGGACATACAAACACAAGAATGTGAAATTAAAAGTCTTCAATTGCATATTACTCCTTCCGAAATTTCAGCTTTCTGCTCACCTTTGTTTCCCCAATGCTTCAACCCCCAAACTAGAACTTTGTTCATACTTTATACACTTGGGGTTGAAAGCATTCCCTCACTCAATGCATGCCACTAATCAATCATACTTCACAAAATTAGGGGGCAAGCTGTTTCTCTCCTTTTTTTTTCTTTTCTTTTTTTTTCTTTCTTTTCTTTGCCACTTGAACTTGAACAATTTTTTTTTATTATTTTTTTGTTCTTGCCCCCTTTTATACAATACACATCCACTTCACAATTTTTGACCTTGCCCTCACTCATTCCCATAATTTCCCTATGTAACCCCCAAACTTGAACTTTTTCAATTCCACATTCTTGCAATGGTAGGATAAACCTATTCTAGGTGTCAAGGGCTAGAGAGTAGACGTCAAATGAAGGTGAATGGTGGTCTAAATGTTCCATTCTTTCTAAAAAGGCTCAAAATGGGATCAAGTGACAATTTATATATAAACAAAGACGAGAAAGTTGAAGGCTCACAAGAGGGTTGTCAAAGAAATAAAAGCCATAAATATCAAGTAATCTATTGATTTGTTATTGACAAGCGTGCAACCATGTTCTAGGACCCTCGAGAATGTCAAAGTGAACCCATAAAGGACACCTAAATTAATGACCATGATCAAGAAATATAATGGAAGTGAATGGTGGTGCAATTGTGTTTTACATGTATTAATGCAATTCTAATTAACATATTCAAATTGACACAAAATAGCAAAACTCAATAAAAAACCCTCAAATCATCACGGACGTTGGCCAACTCCCTAAAATATAATGAGAACAAAATTTTTCAAATTTTTCTATTTTTTTGGAGGGTGACACTATATACACTCCCCTATAAACCCATAAACTCGGAGAGATATCTACCCCCAAACTCAAAAACATGCTATGTCCTCATAGCAAAGAGAACAACAACATGTCTCAGGTTCAAAGGCCGATATGACACAACAAAGCAAATAAATAAAGCAATAAAAATGTACCTATTTGGGTTTCCTCCCAATTAACGCATTTGGTTAAGGTCGTTAGCCCGACCGTTGCTCACGTTTGGACTTCACCTTCCGTCCTTTGGCCCACTTCACTGTCTCGCGGGTCTTAATCTTCAGTTCATGCCCCATAAATATTCCCTTTGATATATGACCATTTAGTGCCCAAGGAAATTTTTTGACTTTTAAGTTTCTTGGGGTTCTTCTCTCGGGAGTCCTTGCAACTTTCTCCGTCTTCAAAGATGGGAGGGATCACCAAAATCATGGAGGATTCGTCATCGGCATTTTCCATGAGTAGAGGTTGGTGTTCATTCAATCATGGCTTGTCGATCTTGGAGAGAGTGACCATATCTTCTTGAAATTCATTGCCCCGCATCTCACCATAAAGAGCAAGCTCAATTTCATCAACTTGCTCATGCCATGATTTTGCTATAATTTCTACTGTCTCCATACAACCCGAACTATCATACAATTGCACTTCACTAGAAATTTCATGGGAGGTTTCATAGACAAAATCCTCCATTTCATTTTCCAAAAGTGGCTCTTGTTGTAGTTCGTTCTCAAGTTCTTAATCGGAGTCTTCATAGACAAAGTACCTAATGTGTACCCCAATAGTTGTTCTTTGGGTTGTGCATGGATTATGATCGAATTTTGATTCCTCGCTGCCTCTATCAATTTGTCCAGTTGTGCCGATATGTTACTCATGGTTGCCTCTATTCGACTATCCCGTTGTCGTTTCTCCTCCTTATATCTTTCTATAGCTTCCTCCCATGGTTTCTTTTTAAGTTGAGGATGAGAAGGCTCATAGTAATGTGGCTCATAACTGTTCCATCCTTGACTTTGTGAATGGAACGGACTCCCCTCTTGTGGATAATACTCAAAAGAATATGTCCCCGAAGGGCACTCATAAGAACCATGAGAGTATAATCCACAATTTCCACATGACTCATAGATGTCATAGTTATACATCCTTGAGTCCATTTGAATTTTTTTTTTTAATAATAAAAATAAAGAATAAATAAAATGAGAAGATAATTAAGAAAACTATTTACACCCAAAAAATAGGAAAAGAAAATTATTTACAATACACTAATCAAAATTAACTCGTAACTCACAACAAGTCCCCGGTAACGGCGCCAAAAACTTGATGGATAAAAATCCTCTTGTAATAAAATACCTAGCAAGTGTACTAGCTACCGTTGTAGTAGTATGCACAAGCAAGGGTCGAATCCACAGAGACTTGAGTGAATTAACAAGTTGATTTAATTAGTGCAAAACGTAAGCAAAAGGGGGTTTTGATTTTTATTTATTAAAACAACTAAAGCAAGAAATTAAAATAATGAATTGAAG
The DNA here is from genome assembly GCA_022495995.1 of Adenophora triphylla var. japonica. Classification (NCBI taxonomy): domain Eukaryota; kingdom Viridiplantae; phylum Streptophyta; class Magnoliopsida; order Asterales; family Campanulaceae; genus Adenophora; species Adenophora triphylla. The sequence goes on from JAFEMH010004615.1 coordinate 11,378, forward strand.
AAAATAAGTAAACAAGAAACAAGGGTTTAACAAGATTAAGGGAATTCACGGATTGAATTTCGCAGTTGTATCCCTTCTATGCTAGGGTTTAATCGATAATAAAAATAACAGTCTCGTTCAAAGATTCTTTCACTTGATTAAGGGTTGGAACGTTTGGTGTTCGAATTTCAACCCTAATATTTCTATCGTATTGTAAATTTCGGTAGGTCAAAACAATAATCAAGAAACTCATTAAGCAAATAAGAAATAATTGAATCTAGGTTTTCTTGTATTCCGGTAGGTCAACAATCAAACCTAATTGATGGATTAGTGTTCTTTAAATAAATTGTCCACGGTAGTGCAACAATCTAAAACACATCAATGGAATGATAAATAAATCATCAAATAAGAACGAGAAAGTTTGGAAGAATTAAAACTCAATTTAGCATAGAAGTTTAACAATTATTACATCCAATTCATGAATCCATTACTTAGCTACTCATAATAAAAATCAAAATTACAAAAATAAAATAAAACCTGAAATCGAAACGGAACGAAGGAAGTACTGTTTCCCTTTTGTTCCAAGCAAAACAGTCCCACGGCATAAATGAATCATCTCCACAAAAACAATTGCTAAAATATATATAACCTAGCTTAGTCGTGCAGAAACGCCCAAATCCGCAGGCCCAAAAGCCAACTTGTGCCCACGAGTCGTTCCATATTGGCCAAGTCGTTCTGATTCAATTACAATTTTCTTTTGTATTTTCCTTTGCCTTGCACACACCTTGGCCTAGCAGCTTGTGATTTTTGGCCCCATTTGCTTCACCCTTGGCCAGCCAGCTCCTCTTTTGGCCCAAGTTCCTCGGCCACTACCTTGCTAGTTCCTAGCCAACCTTGTCTCTTGCCTGCCTTGCTTTGGTACCACTTGGATCCGCCTCGCAACAATAGCACAATCGCATTTTGGTCATTACAAAAATTTCTGCTGCACCTTGTTCCTTAAAAATTTATATTTTTACTTTGGCCCATTGTAAGTACCCAAATCTGGCTCATGCCTTCCGGTTAATTTCCCCGGCAATTCCGGTAAATTTCCCGGTAATTCTCCAGACTTTCCTAGAGTTCCGGAACAATTCCGGAACTGTTCCAAACCTCTTAAGGGCTGAAGGGAAGGCTTAGTAATTAAGAAACACGTTTTTCTTAATTACAAAAAGCTTCTAGGATTTCCACCTTGCATGATTCTAGAAACATGCTGAGTCATTGTGGATAATGGCGCACGACTGCATTAGCCAAGGACCTCTGGCCGCACGGCTTCATTAGCCTTATCCAGACTGCCTATAAATAGAGCCCTCCTCTTCCCATTTTAGACACCAACAACAAGGCAACCAAAGACGAAAAACACACACCATACTCCATACTCAGCTTCACAATACACCCAAAACACTGCTGGAAATCCAAGAGGTTGAAGAAGAAAGCCAAGAAGCCACCTCCCTCCTCCTTGAAGATTCCAAAGTTGGTCCTTCCACCTAGCTCAACCCAAAGGAGAAGAGGCCACCACCATTGGTAACCTCTCACTCCCTTAACCTTGCATTTTACTTGCTCTATGTGATTTAAATTGCTCATTGCATTCATATATTGTCATTATCTTGCTTGGGATTTGGTAGTTATCATTAAAGATCATATCTTTATCATACCCCCTATCCCCCTTTGCATGAAATAGGCATCACTTGCTATTAAAAATGTAATCTTTGAATCAAAGGTGCATCCTTTGCACCTAAAAACCCCCTTTTACAATAAAAATATCATCTTTATGCATCCTTTGTCCATAAAAATGCAATCTTTATGTTCAAAATGCATCCTTTGCACATAAAATCCATTTTCATGCATCATTTGCATTAAAAGCCATTGCTTTATCATCAAAGTTAGCATCCCTTGCTTTCAAAATACAATCTTTATGCATCCTTTGCATATTAAATACTATTTTCCCACATCAAAATGCATCATTTGCATAAAAATTATGTCTTTACATAAAAGTGCATCCTTTGCATATTAAGTATCAATTTCTTCATAAAAATGCATCCTTTGCATAAAGATCACTTCTTTACATCAAAAATGCATCCTTTGCAAATCAAATGCATCCTTTGCAACCCAAAATGTCATCTTTTCACTAAAAATGTCATTTTTACATGCATTCCCCCATGTCCCCATTAGCAACCTTGGAACGGACCGGTGTAAAGATCCTATCTTAACATCGTTTCTTCCATTAAAGGTTCCACAATTTCTTTAGAAAGGGATACAACCTTGAACCTATATCTCCGATTATCACTTAAGACGAGCATGAAGCATCCATATAAGCTCAATCGTCTTAAGGTGTAGGATTGATGGGCTAAGGTTACTCCTTTCCTAAAGAACCTCATTTTGAACTATAAAAGAGAGTCCTTCTCTCGATCACGCAAGTCCCGAGGTTAAAAAGCGATGATCACAAGTCCAAGGTGAGGACGGGATCAAAATCCCGAATACATAAAATCCAAGAAATCCCGAGCGACAACCAATAAATGGTTTGTACGTCCGGAAGACAACTTGGGACATTCCCTCCCCTTTTATTCAAACACATGCACACAAGAAAGCACGCAAGCAAGCACGATAAACGGGATCTAGGGAGACTTGCTACGGCAAGGCACCTTGGGTGAACGACGATCCGTTCTTCCCAAGGGGTAACTTAACCTCCGAACCCATAAAAACCTTTTTTTCAAAGTTTTGAGGAAATCAAAATGGTGTGGCGACTCCGTTTTTTCAAATTAAACCGGATGTCTTCAAACTCGCGTGAATCCAACAAAAATTAAAATTTGGGCACACATTCACAGTTTGGCGACTCTGCTGGGGACATCCCAATGGAGAAAAGCTTTCATTTTTAAAATAAACGATACCTGGTATATAGGTGGAAACCACTAACCTTCCTGTATCGCTCCCTAACCCGGGGCTTGGGATAAACGGTGGTTTAACAATCCCACGTACCGGTATCACTTTTCGAAAAACAAAAAAGAAAGCTTTTCCCTTTGAGCGGGTTAGACTCCCATCGCGGATTCCATGAATCGTGCTTGCTTTCTTTGCCTTGCATTGCATCATTTGCATCTTGGGATTTGTGCATACTTTGAACGGGAAACAACCCGAAATAGCAAAGGAGTGGAACCTGGAAAATTGATCCATGCAGTCGTACGGCTCAATCCTCCTTGGATTCTGACCGGACGACCTCAGTGGCAATTCCACCAGGAAAAATTGAGGTTAATCTGGCAGCTTGGGGCTACTCAGTTCCAAGACTGACTGGGGCTCCCAGAAAATTTACGTGCTTAACTGTTGCATTTTCCCCCGTCCCAAAAATCATTCCTTTAAAACACATTTATGAAAATCTCTGTTTTAACTCAAAAAGGAACATTTTTAGGAGACCGCACACTACGCGCACCTTATATATCCTGTACACTTTGCACGCACGTCCCTTTAAACCCGGGATGGTTTATCGAGTGCGATCACGGACTGAGCCTTACGATGCTCCCGGGTGCGCACGGAATCATCCCAAACTCCCCATGGCAGCCAGTGTCGACCAATGCACAGTCCGTGTCACACGTTTCAAAAAACCGTGAGTTTTGGTTGGTTTTTGGTCTAGTCCGTGTCATATAGCCCAGTTGCATATCCCCGTAAAGGTCAAGCCTTTGTTCATAACAGAAGTCAAGATCTTTCACTCAAGCGAAACTCTGCCAAAATTCCGACACGGAAAAATTGGTAGAACCTTGACTCCGACATTGACTTTGACCTTGACCTACACGGAATGCGTAAGAGTCGAGACCGAGTCTTTGCCAAAAAATCCAAAGATCTTTCGCTCAAGCGAAGCTCTGCCAAAATTCCGACAAGGAAAAATTGGCAAGATCTTGACCCGGCATTGACTTCGATTTTGACTCACGCACGGCGTATGCAACAAAGTTCAATGTGACACTGTGTCATCCGGCTTTTACCGCCCGACCCATGCCTATTATCTTCTCGGACATTACCGAAAAGTCAAAACGTCAATCGCGCCAGCGAAATTCTGCCGAAATTCTATCAACGCTGAAAGACGAGACTTTCCCGGTATTGCCTTGACTATAATTCGCATCGCTCGTGCATTAAAAGTTCCTATGACCCGCTAGACCCGTTAGGAGCGTTCTTCTCTCTCGGTCGGTGGGATCCGCGTGCCCTATAGGACCCTCGCCCGGGGCTGTCCACCCTGGGAGGTCGAAATACAGGTGGAATACGAGGGGCTTATAGACGTAGTGACGGAACCCACTGATCCAGGATCTAGAGTAGTTACGAAAAAGAAGGGCAAATCCCCTTTTCCAACCAAATAGAAATTAATAAAAGACACATTTTAAGTAAACTGGAAGGATTCCTAATTTGCATATTGCTTGAGCCTTCAGCCTAAACACCTACCCCGAGTCTAAACCTTTCCTATCCCTTTCCCGCAGCGAGAAAGAAGTGGGTGAGAACACCGGGTCAGCGACTTGTTAGCGCAGAATTCTCAGACAGTTCGCCAGAATCCTCAGTTTTATCAATCCAGAGAGTCAGAATGACCGATTTGACAGAGAACAGTACTGGTTTGGGTAACCAGATGACTAGGGAAGAAGATCTATCCTTAGCCTTGGAAAACATTCGTAAGGCCCATGAGGAACAGCAGACCATGCTCATTGATGCGCTCCGCCGTCATGGGGTCCAGATAGTGGTAGAGCCCAACGGTTCCCTGGTTATAGTAGAAGATGAAACTCCAGAAGTAACCATCTCAGCTCCCCTAGCCTATAACCAATACACTCCTCCATCCACATATGATCCATTACCAAAGACTGTCCCTTTTCAGTCCTTCCCAATGTCTCAAACCATCAGGGTCCCGACACCCTCTCCTCCTCAGATAAGACCCAGCTTTGTTTCCTACCAACAGAGAACAAACGCCACAGCTATCCCCGTAACACAGCCTTTGCACTACCCTATGGGATTCGCTCCCTCTCCCCAGTATGGGCCGTCCCAGACAACTTCTAGGCCTCAGAATCAATCTAGTGACCTTTTCAATCTATGCCCTTCCACATCAGATCTTCCACCCCCAACCTTGCCAACAGGATCACACGAGGCTCCTTTTTCCTACTTACGCAACTACGAGCCTAATTCCTATGCCTGCGGCCGGCCTCATGGAAACACGGGACCGAGGCCAAGTTTACACTTACTTCCCTTCCAAAGATCCCCAAGCCATGGTACCGGCTACCACTGTGTCACCCACTGTCACGCCACTCAAATCGATAAGCACCTTCGGAATCGAAATCGTCACCTGACCCCAACATGACTTGGTTGATGGAACAAGTTAAGTCCATGCAAGAGAAGTTTGGAGAACTGAGCACCAAAAAGGCAGCATACCAGATCACTGATCCCAGCAAAATTGTCCCTCTTCCTCCAAAATTCCGAATGCCTGAGATTGAAAAGTTCAATGGCACCGATTGTCCCCGGACTCACATTGAAAGCTACCTTCTTGCCATGAGAGCCAAGGATTGTACACATCAGCAAATGGCCGACCATTTTCAGCTGTCATTAAAGGGTTCAGCTCTTAGATGGTTCCTGCATGTAAAACCAGAGGTTCGAGCCACCTGGGACCAGATTAAGGAAGCATTCCTGGAGAAGTATAAGGCCAACTTGAATTGGGAAACCAGCAAGAATGACCTACAAGGGACTCTACAACGCCCGGATGAGCCAGTAAGTGAATTCTACAGGAGATGGAAATTGAAGCTTAGTGAAATGATGACCCCGCTGAATGAAGAGGAACAGATAGAGATCTTCCAATCTTGCTTAAAGCCTCAACTAAGGGTCCAAATTGGCAATTACTACTATCCTGACCTTCGGGCAATGGTAAATGCCGGTACCAAGTTTGAAAATGCCTTCAACATGGCTGACCACGGGAGCGACCAATTCCCACCGCTACAAAGCACCGGTTTCAAATGCCACAGTGTCACTATAAAAGGAAAAGAAACGATTGGCGCGTCAATTATATTCGAGAATGAGAGGGTCGGACAAAATTCAAGCCAAGTCGGCTGCAAAGCCAAGACCTCGCTTCTATACCGCGAAGATTTCGAATGCCACTAGAGAAGGTCTTTGACGGTTTGGTAGGCGAAGGACTCATCGGACCTTTGGAAGCTGGAAACCCAAGAACCCTAGTGTCAGGATGGACGAAACCAAGCATTGCCGCTTTCACAAATATCATGGGCATAACACCAATGATTGCACCTATCTGAAGTTCCTGATCTCTCGCACGATTGAAGAAGGCAAGTGGAGCCGCCTCGGGGTCCCAATGTGGTCAAGAATCCTCTTCACGCTAACAATCAAGTCAACATGATCGAGTTCGGGAGACAAATGCGATCGGTTTTGGAAATCCAAAGATCATAGACATCCTGAAATTCAATGTTCCTTATCTTTGAATTACAAGGAAAGTGGAAAGATTTGATTAATGCCGCCGCCATGGAAGGACGGTTTGGGCCCATAGTCGGAGCTGATTTCGTTAATGTTGTCGAGCTCGACCTCTCTTTTATGATATCGAGCCAGTGACCATGGTCAAGATTACGGAAGAAAGGCTCACTTATGAAGACTGCGAGTTTGAAGTAAAACAAGCTATGTTAATGAAAGTCTCTCTGGAACCCTTCATCACCCATGATGAGCATAATGTGTTTGTAATGGCTCTTACTACTCCTGAAGATCAGTCCCAACCCCCTGTTTGGGAAAAGGTGGAAAGAAGAGTGAACAAGCCAGAAGACTTTTGGGATGAAGAAAGTTGTCTCTCAGATGCCGAAAGTACAAGCTGGTCCCACTACCCGGAGGCACGGATGGATACGGTCGGATTCGGAAAGGAGATTGCAACGGATCGGTCGGACATCCCCATGGGAATGGTGACAACAAAGGCGGTAATGATCCACGGGATGCACAACCAAATGAGAACGGCGACAAGGCTTGCTACTCCCAGGGCAACGAGGAAGGAGTGAGATCCCGGTCCAACCCTTGTCAAACACCCTCGAGTCAATAAGTAGTGTAGGGTCCGAGTCGGTAGGGTCCAGTCGGTTGAGTCGGGAATCTTTGAATTCCAGTCCTACGAGTCATCCGAAGGCCTCACGCTGAGGATTATGAATATGTAATCGATGTCATCTTTCCTCTTGCTTTGAATGAAATGACGGATCTTTACGATTATCCCCTTATTGCCAACTTAACAAATGATAAATTAACTCAAAACTTAACAACGGTTAATAATGAATCATTTGAACAAGATGCAAACACACTAAATGAACAATACATTAAAGAAATCTTTAAGCGGGTTACGAGAAAAAGAGGAAAACCGGGCACAAGCTACCGAGGAGGTTTTGACAAGTGTGAACTTGGGTGCTTGTCGAGGAACCTAAAGAGACACAGATTGGAAACTTCTTCCGGGGGTTGAACGGGACGGCCGGTTAATCTGCTCGGAGAATACATGGACGTGTTTGCATGGTCATACAAGGATATGCCGGGGCTAGACAGGTTCAATAGTGGAGCACGAGAATCCCTCTAGCACCGGATGCTAAGCCGAGTAAGCGAAATTGAGGAAAATCAAGCCGAGTGGTCTCTACGGGTCAAAGAAGAAATTGAGAAGCTACTGCGGGTAGGATTCATCGAGTCATCGAATATCCGACATGGTTGTCCAATATTGTGACCGTCACCAAGGCCAATGGGAAGGTGCGGCTGCGTGTAGATTTCCGGGATACGAACAAGGCCGGCCCAAAGACGATTACCCCTTGCCAAACATAGACATCTGGTAGACTCCACTGCCAACTACGAAGTCAAATCCTTCGTTGATGGTTTTGCGAGGCTACAACCGGATCAAGATGGCCGAAGAAGACCAAGAAAAGACGGCCTTCACCACACCGTGGGAGACTTCTTGCTATACGGTAATGCCATTTCGGGCTCAAGAATGCCGGGGCTACTTATCGAAAGGGCGGCGGCCGCGCTTTTCATGACATGATCCACAAGGAGATTGAGGTCTACGTAGACGACATGATAATCCACTCCAAAGGCGAGGACGGACAACACTTTGTTGACTGCGAAAGTTCTTTGAGAGGCGAGACAACATTCCATGAGACTAAACCACTAAATGCACCTTCGGAGTGACAAGGGGAAAAGTGCTTGGGTATATGGTCACGGAGCGAGGTATCGAAGTCGACCCCGAAAGATCAAAGCCATTATGGACATGAGGCCACCTCAAACTCGGACGAAGTCAAGAGCTTTATGGGCAAACTTGCGGTACATCGGCCGTTTCGTCAATCGGTTGACCACTATGTGCGAGCCCATCTTCAAGCTCATGAAGAAGAATGTAGATACTGAATGGACCGAAGAATGCCGGGATGCCTTTGACCGGATCAAGGCATACTTAGTACATCCTCCGATCTACTATGCCCCCACATAGACAGAAACCTCTTGCTCTATCTCACTGTCAGCGATACGGCGGTTGGGGCTATGCTTGCTCGGGAGAAGAAAGACTCTCGGGTAGAGAATGCCATTTACTTTGTCAGGAAGGCTGCGGGGAAGTGAGCTCAATTACTCCGCATGTGAAAAGACTTGTGCGGGAGCCAGTGCAGGTAGTCGGCAAGTTGAAGCATTATATGCGAAGCCCACCACTGTGAATTTGGTCTCAAAAATGGACCCCATCAAGTATATCTTCGATAAGCCTTCTCTCTCGATGCGTCTAGCAAAGTGGTCCTTCTTCTTAGCGAGTACGACATCGGCTACGTGACCGAGAAAGGCCATCGAGGGTCAAGCATTGTCGGACCACTGGCGAACTTCCCCGATGTGAGGACCGTGGGCTGAACCCCAATTCCCGAGATGAAGGGATCTTTGTAGTCGAGCCTGAAAACCGATGGCGGCTTTTCTTTGATGGAGCTGCTAACAAAAGAGGAAATGGCGTAGGGATGCTGCTTTGGTCGATCCGAAAGATGAGCATACACCCATAGCCCTCAAGTGAACTTCCACGCCACGAACAATGTCGCCGAGTACGAAGCTTGCATTCTTTGGTTTAGAGGCTGCCTTAGAAAGGAATGTCAAGGAGCTCGAAGTTTATGGAGACTCGGCCACGATCATCAACCGGGTCTCCAACAAATGGAAGGCGTGGACCACTAATCTTCGGCGGTATCATGCCCATATGGAGGAGTTGATTTGGACGGTTCGGAAGTAACTTTCCACTACTTGCCAAGGGAAAAGAAACAGTCGCGAGATGCCCTTGCTACTTTAGCCTCCTTGGTAGAGATCCTCGAGGGAAAAGCCATAAAACCCTTGAGTGGGTAGAAGAGAAGCCCCGGCTTTTACATTTGTGAAGTAGACACAGGACCCGAGCCTATCAAGGAACCGTGGTACAATCAAATTTACCGGTTCCTCAAAGATGGAGAGTCGGCTTTCAAAGATGAAGAAGGTAGACCAAAAGAAGGTGTCAAAGCCAAGAGCTTGCAAGCCACGAAAAGGTTGGCCTCCCATTATGTCATTCTAGGAGGCAACCTGTACAAGAAGCGGTATCAAGGACCACTCCTCTTATGCGTCACTCAAGAAAGGGCCAAAGAGTTGATGACCGAAGTCCACAATGGTCCACTGCGGTCCTCATATGAATGCTAGAGCCACGATGCAAGTAATCCTCGAGAATGGGTTACTCTTGGATTTCTATGGAGACAGTGTGTCCGGCATGTCCGAGCGTGCGACAAATGCCAACGGTTTGCCAACCTCAACCATCTCCCGCCTCATGACACATGCTTGCATGACGACTCCACGGCCGTTCGCAACTTGGGGTATTGACGTGATAGGGAAGATAGCCCGGCGGAAGCAATGGGCATGAATTCGTGTTAGTGGCGATCGACTACTTCACCCAAGTGGGTAGAGGCCAAGTCCTACAAGGTCCTCACTTCCAAGAAGGTGGCCCGGTTTATCAAAGAAAACATAATGTGTAGATATGGGGTGCCCAATGAGATCATTTCGATAATGGGTCACACTTTGAAGGGGCTGCGGTAGATTCTTTGTCGAGTTCAGGATCACTCGCCACAAGTCGTCCCCGTACAGACCTCAGACTAATGGAGTCGTGGAAGCTGCTAATAAGACGCTCGAACGGATCATCCGGAAAATGGCCACCCGTGGTCGTGATTGGCCCGAAAAGCTGCACCTGGCACTGCTGGGGCTACGAGCGTCTGTCGAGAACGGCCACGGGAGAAACTCCTTTTGCCCTAACTTACGGGATGGAAGCGGTGTTACCGGTGGAGTTGGAAATCCCGTCATTAAGGGTCCTCCTGGAAAACAGTGTCAACGAAGTAGAATGGTTGCGTAGCCGGCATGATGAGTTGGCCTGCTCGACGAAAGAAGGCTTAAAGCCATGGAGCATACCCGAGCCTATCGGAGGCGAATGGCGAGCATTTGACAAAAAGGTCAAGGCCGGGGACATCAAAGAGGGTGACTTAGTGCTGAAAGTAAAGCCCCTACCGAGAGACAACCCCACAGGAAAATGGGAACCCGTTTGGATCGGCCCGTATGTGGTGCGAAGATACTATCGGGAGGAGCCATGAAACTTGCGGACACAGACGGCAATCCCTTTGTCCACCCGGTCAACGGTGATAAGCTCAGAAGGTACTATGTCTAAGAAATAAAAAAAAAGAAAAATAAAAAAAAATAAATATTAGTGCAAAAGAGTAATGCCCGGCTAATTTGAAAACCCAAAAAGGGCGGTCTAGGCAAAAACGAGGGTTGCACATAAAAAAAGAAAAAAATCTTAGTGCAAAAAGAGTAATGCCCGGCTAAGTGAAAACCCAAAAAGGGCGGTCTAGGCAAAAAACGGGGTGCACATAAAAAATAATAGAAAGAAGAGTTCACGGAATGAACTACGAAGACTGAGCCCCTTAGTCTTTCTTGTAAAAGGGGAACGTAGGCAGCCATTTATGGTTCGGTCTAAATAATAAAAAGGGCGATTAAGTTTCCATGAAATGCGTCCTAAACAATAAATAAATAAAGGGCATTCCAGTTTCCATAAAACGGGTCCTGAGCAAATCAATAAGACATTTAAGTTTCCATGAAATTGTGTCTTGATTAATTTCTAAGATAATATTTCTTGTTCATTACGAGTTAAAAACTTTTTGATGAGTTCAAGCACGGTCTACTCTTGACTACGCTAACTTTCTACAAAGATCTAAAATACAATAAAATGCCTAATAAACTATTGTGTTTGCAAAATGGCAATAAGGGAATCCTAAGAAAAGATTTGTCAGTCGTCATTCACTGAGTCTTCTTTGGTCTTCTTCCCTTTACCTCGACCCCGTCGAGTTTTCTTTCTCTTCTTCTCCAAGATGTCGGTCTCCCTCATTCCGATCTCCGGTATCCTCACTGGAGCCTCCATCAAACCCGTGTCAATAAGTGCCCTCTCTGCAGAGCACGAGTCCGCACTTCCTCCCTCTCGAGCCTCGGTCAAAGGAGCGACCTCGGACAATCTCTTGTATCGAGCCTCCATATCTCTGATCGGGTCACCCGGCGGTTATGGCGACTCGCCTTAGCCTCGGTCTCCCTCGAGTCCTACTCGAGTCGCGATCGGCTCCCAATAAAGCTGGCGTCTCTCCCCCAATATGACCTGAGTCGCTCCCATCTCCCTCTCGTACCAATCCAAGTAGACGGTGGTCAAGATGGTACTCTTCCTGCTCACGAAGATAGCCACAGGTGGGAAAGCGGCGTAAGTCCAAGCCCTCAAGAAGAATGAAAAGGCTGGCTGGATCCCTCATAGCTAATGGCACCACCTCCATGGTACGGATGTCCTCCCAATTGCCCGATGGCTCTGTAAGGCCCCAGGCTGCTGGATACCAAGCGGGGTATGTAGAAGGATGACCGGCGAGAACCACGGAACCCTCACTATATAGGACTCCTGAAATATCCTCCACAGTGCGCAACCTCCGGTGAGGTACCCACCGCGGATGTCCGAAGTGGATAACCTAGCCATCATCGGCTCCCGGCTACCACAGTCCTGGCGTCGAGGTGCACCTCTCAGAAATCACCCAAGGGCACTGAGTCGGCAAAGCCCACTGGCAAAGCCCCAAGCCTCTCCTGACCATAAAGTCGATGCAGTAGGGCTCCCGAGACCTCATGAAATGGTCTCCCTAGCCATCCTATCAATGCCATGCAAAGTCTCACCCAAAACCGGTGGGACAATGTCCTTCCCGGCCACGCAATCTCGACCATGTCTAAGAGACCACCATGACAGATCCCCACGGACTCGGCGGTGAACGAGAGAAGAGAATATGCGAGAGGATAAAGGCATCCATAGCCATCGTGGTCAGCCATAGCCGGAGACCCAAACCTGCCCGGGATGTCGAAAGGTCAATCTGTCCGGGGCTATCATCATCTCCTCGGCCTCTCCCGAGAAATCTGCGGTAAAAGATGCAAGCTTTGCCGCCACCGGCACGTCTTCGATCGGCGGAATCGATATAGCCTCAATTTCTGGACCCCCAATCAAGGCTCGGAAGTCTTCATGCGTTGGGACAATCTCATTGTAAGAAAAGCGATAAACATGTCTCCGGACGTCCCAAAACTTTCTTCTTTGCTCTCAAAAGGTCCCAATCGGGCGGGAGATCCCTCAAATGCCATAAAGACTTGATCTTGAAGGAAGAATCAAGCAACCCCTTGTGAGATTGAAAGTTGTATCTCACCCAGGCGAAGATCGGACGAGAAAGCGGTCTCTTTTCCCCTTTGCAATCTAACGGGCTTCTCCATTGCAAAATGATCAAAGGTGGTGTCTTTAGGTCCAATATGTGCTGCGGGAGCACGGTTGGGACAAGTCTAAGTTGAAAATGAAATGAAATGGCCAAGCCTTGGTTTTATTACGAAAATAACCGGTCCAGACAGGCGTGAGCCGCACGGCCTCATTTGCTCCAAAGACCATGCCGCACGACTTCATTTACCTGATGTAAGTGGCAAATCTGCAGCAACCAAGTTGCTGCCCAAAGGGAATTTTCACCCCACTTTTCCAACCAAAACCTGTACAAAAACATGTTCAAACACCATCCAAGCATTTATACATCATTATATATCATTTTGGCCCAGTTTCGGCCCGATTCCAAGCAAAAAACTGCCCGAGGCTCAAGTAATATGCAAATTAATAAAGCATAAATTTAAAAAGCAAATAAAACAGTATTACATTGTTTTCGCCCCATCGGCGCCCAAATAAAGCAAAAAAATAAACAAAATGTGCATAAAACTTGTTCATTGTTTGTTTTTCTTCCTAAGTCAATTCTAGAGACCTCCTAGGCCTCCGATCCTTCTTCTTCATCGCTGCTCAGCTCATAGACGCTAGCCTCCCTCATCAAGTATTCCGTGTCACTCACATCGAAGGTGGACATTATCGTGCTCGTACTCGGCCCGAGTTTGCTCCAAGATGTCGGCATTGGGTCCCGTCCCGAGGCATGGCCTTTGGAAGAGTACTCCGGCCGATGAGGTGGATCTTTGTGCCCCGACATGCCTTCTCTTGCGCCGGGCTCTGCACGTCATTGCCGCCTTTGAAGTGCGAGCCGGCTTCCTCGAAGGGGCCGGCACATGTCCTTCCGGCCCCTATTGCACTTGACCAACACATCGTAAGTGCGAGTGGAACACGAGAAAAGAGAAGAAAATCTCGGGAAAATCTTGAAATTGCAAAAAGCAAAGAAATGCGAAAAGGGAAAAGACCCTAAAGTGTACTTACAGTCTTTGTCCGGCAAGGTATCTTGGGGCTCCCTAGCGTCGGGGATAGGTTCCTCAACCTCCTGGGTACTCCGTGGACCACATATGAAAGATGGGCAGGAGGGATCGGCGGGTCAGAAGGCTCGGCCTCCCCATATCCCTGAGTGACCGCCAGCTTCACTAGCTTCTGTGGCGTCCTCAGTCGCTGCTCCACAAACACAGCATATGGGGTATCCATATCAAAATACTCCTCGGCGGCCACGCCTGCCTGATATCTAGCAATGTCGTCCTCCGACCAATCTCTAGGGCAGCATCCGTCTTTGGAGGATCCTGGGGAGTAATGGCGTCCAATGGAGGGACATGGCCATGCTGCCTAGAAAATCAATCCCCTAGATAGATGACATCGCATGTCAGCCCAGTCAACCACCGCCTCTGCCTCGTTGCCTCCACGGCCTCTCCTAGCAGAATATCTGGGTACCTGCCCCACGGGTAGAAGTCCACTCCGTCGTGCCCATCCGTGTTGATAATTGGCCGCACCATCTTGTAATCAAAGGTGACCCGGGTCTTCCCGGTGAACTTATCTCTCGCATCTCCCCTCCAGCGGATCAAAGCGGGAAAGATGGTGACATCACTCTGCTGGTTCCACGGAAAGAACCTGATCACCTCACAAAACCAGACCTGCATGTTCAAAACATCAAAAGGGTCATTTATCTTTCATCAAAGTCTCAAAGACAGAAAGTAAAAGAGAAAGGAAAGAGAGACTACCTCAAGGGCAAAGGAGAAACAATCCATGGAGGCAGCCTTGTTACGACATGCAGATCCAGGGAGAAGTATAGCTCCGCCAATCCGGCCTCGCCCCACGAGACCGTCCCAATCCCATCAACATCCTCCAGAGAGTCGAGGAGGCAAGTCATAGCCAGAGTCCCAGAATTAGCAAAGATGGTGACTGACAGCATCAACCACACAAAGGCTCTAGCAAGCTGGTGGGCAGTCACCTCACTAGCAGCAAAGTCCCGCATGCAGTTCTGGACTGCCACCTCGACGTTCCTCGTCTCCATTCCAAGCCCCTTGGGAATCAGCTCAAACCCAACCAAAGCCCTGAACTCCTCCGCCGTGATATGGTCCCTCCAAGTCACAGGCCTCCCGGTGAACTGTAAGCCCGTGATAGCAGTAAAATCGGCCGGAGTCACCGTCAGCTCCCCCCAGCTAAGGTGAAAGCTGTGGGTGGTGTCCCACCAGAACTCAGATAGGGCCTGGACCAAGCCCTTGCTCTTCGAGGTAATGTGAATACCTCTGCCGATGGCCTCAATAAACAAATCCAAGCCGGTAGCCCTCACCAGCTGCTTAGGGTTCGCCCCATTCTTCTCAAAATCGGGCATCCTCTCCCACAGCTTTACTGCAATCTCAGAAGGCCCTCTAGACTTGTTCTCCTGTAGACAAGCACAGCAAAAGAAACGTGTCAGTCTTTTTCAAAAAAAAAAGCATGCATATATTCAAAAGTGCACATATTTTCAAAAGAAAAGCATTCATGAAAATTTTTCTAGCATCCTTTGCATCGAAAACGTGTCTTTCACATCATGTCAAGCACATTGCTTTCCTAAGCACAAAATCACAATTTTCAAAATTATTTGCACATAAGCATTAATTTTTTCTCAAAAAATGGCATGCATGAATCCTTTTCATCATCCAAAATCCAGTTTTCTCATCTATGATCCAAAATTGACCTAGTTCTAGCACATGCAAGAACTCCATCACAATTATTCTTCTTACTTTTTATTTTCGAAAAAAAAAGTGAGTCATTCTCATTATTTTGTCAAATAAATTGCACATGCATATTCTTTCATCTTCTTAGCCTCATAGGTTAATCATCAAGATTTCAAAATCATCCAAAAATTCTAGGAAAATTCGAGAAAATTCCTAAAGGTTGGGTCAAGCCCTAGAATCAATCAAAATTCAATCAAAATCGACGAAATTGAGCAAACTTAGAATGCTTACCCCAACCGATTGAGGGTTCGTCGATTTGTGCTCCCTTCTACCCGGATAGAGCTCCGATGGAGGCGTAAGGAAGTCATACTTCCTCTCCGTGCGGACGAGCTCCTTCCTCCTCCTTCTCGCGGCCGCGGAGATGTTCCTTCTAGCTTGCCTTGGCATTGGATTCCCCTTCGGATCCATCCTAAATCAATAGAGGCAAAAGGATTGAAGGATTTTGAAGAAACTTCTCTCCCTCCTCTCTCTCTTTCTCGGCAGTCTTGGGCGGCAATAATGCCCAATGCCCGTTCAAATCTGTTTTAAATAATCTGGAAAAATCAGGCTTCTGGCCGTACGGCCTCTTTTGCCTCCCTCTCATGCCGGGCGGCCTCTTTCGCTCTGAACAGAAATTACCTTTTTGCCCCTGGATTTTCCACTTGGGCATGTAATTCCTGTTATCTTTTAACCAAGATAACGTCGTTTTCAAAAGATATCCTTTATCTTCTAAGCAAATAAGCTTTCTTCCCTAGTCGCCTCCGTTACTCCCATTATAACGGGATAACGCTAGGTGACAACCTCCGAATTGTCAGAACTCTAAACTTTAGCTACCTCTATCACAGATAGTGAAGTATGCTCAAGTTATCCAAACTTTAGCTACCTCTATCTCCTCGATAGTGAAGTATGCTCAAGTTCTCTAAACTTTAGCTACCTCTATCACAGATAGTGAAGTATGCTCAAGTTCTCCAAACTTTAGCTACCTCTATCTCCTCGATAGTGAAGTATGCTCAAGTTCCCCAAACTTTAGCTACCTCTATCTCCTCGATAGTGAAGTATGCTCAAGTTCTTTAAACTTTAGCTACCTCTATCTCCTCGATAGTGAAGTATGCTCAAGTTCTCCAAACTTTAGCTACCTCTATCCCAGATAGTGAAGTATGCTCAAGTTTTCCAAACTTTAGCTACCTCTATCTCCTCGATAGTGAAGTATGCTCAAGTTCTCCAAACTTTAGCTACCTCTATCTCCTCGATAGTGAAGTATGCTCAAGTTCTCCAAACTTTAGCTACCTCTATCTCCTCGATAGTGAAGTATGCTCAAGTTCTCCAAACTTTAGCTACCTCTATCTTCTCGATAGTGAAGTATGCTCAAGTTTTCCAAACTTTAGCTACCTCTATCTCCTCAATAGTGACGTAAGCTCTAGTTCCCTCAGGTGACAACCTCCATTAATTGTCAATCAGGTGACAACCTCCATTAATTGTCAATCAGGTGACAACCTCCATTAATTGTCAAAACTTCAAGGATCCTAGACATCATTCCTAACTATCTAGTGATGCTTGAACTACGATCAAGGCTTGATTCCTCCGGGATACGTAGGTAGCCTTTCATAAAAGGTCCAGCCATCCGACCACTTTGGTCACCCTGTTCCTTCGTCACTCCTTAGTGATGAAATAGCCCCTCATAAAGGTCTTTACATCCGACCACATTGGTCACTTCTAGCATATCCCCAGTAGGATCAATTGCTTGACCTCCTAGGTCATTTTCTCTGCTATTTCCCCATCAAGAAACCAGTTTTCTCTTCTCTATTCCTCAGCGGATCTCTTCAGAACTACGGTCTGGCTTGATTCCCACTCGGGATACGTAGGTAGCCTTCCAGAGGTTCAGCCACTCGACCACCTTGGTCACCTAATCTGTCTCGGCATTCGCCAGATCGGATCCTTTTCTATCGACAACCCCACTCGCCCTGCAAGTGACGTTGCCGAGGGGCTTCTGTAAGTACCCAAATCTGGCTCATGCCTTCCGGTTAATTTCCCCGGCAATTCCGGTAAATTTCCCAGTAATTCCCCAGACTTTCCTAGAGTTCCGGAACAATTCCGAAACTGTTCCAAACCTCTTAAGGGCTGAAGGGAAGGCTTAGTAATTAAGAAACACGTTTTTCTTAATTACAAAAAGCTTCTAGAATTGCCACCTTGCATGATTCTAGAAACATACTGAGTCATTGTGGATAATGCCGCACGGCTGCATTAGCCAAGGACCTCTGGCGGCACGACTTCATTAGCCTTATCCAGACTGCCTATAAATAGAGCCCTCCTCTTCCCATTTTAGACACCAACAACAAGGCAACCAAAGACGAAAAACACACACCATACTCCATACTCAGCTTCACAATACACCCAAAACACTACTGAAAATCCAAGAGGTTGAAGAAGAAAGCCAAGAAGCCACCTCCCTCCTCCTTGAAGATCCCAAAGTTGGTCCTTCCACCTAGCTCAACCCAAAGGAGAAGATGCCACCACCATTGGTAACATCTCACTCCCTTAACCTTGCATTTTACTTGCTCTATGTGATTTAAATTGCTCATTGCATTCATATATTGTCATTATCTTGCTTGGGATTTGGTAGTTATCATTAAAGATCATATCTTTATCATACCCCCTATCCCCCTTTGCATGAAATAGGCATCACTTGCTATTAAAAATGTAATCTTTGAATCAAAGGTGCATCCTTTTCACCTAAGAACCCCCTTTTACAATAAAAATATCATCTTTATGCATCCTTTGTCCATAAAAATGCAATCTTTATGTTCAAAATGCATCCTTTGCACATAAAATCCCTTTTCATGCATCATTTGCATTAAAAGCCATTGCTTTATCATCAAAGTTAGCATCCCTTGCTTTCAAAATACAATCTTTATGCATCCTTTGCATATTAAATACTATTTTCCCACATCAAAATGCATCATTTGCATAAAAATCATGTCTTTACATAAAAGTGCATCCTTTGCATATTAAGTATCAATTTCTTCATAAAAATGCATCCTTTGCATAAAGATCACTTCTTTACATCAAAAATGCATCCTTTTCAAATCAAATGCATCCTTTGCAACCCAAAATGTCATCTTTTCACTAAAAATGTCATTTTTACATGCATTCCCCCATGTCCCCATTAGCAACCTTGGAACGGACCGGTGTAAAGATCCTATCTTTACATCGTTTCTTCCATTAAAGGTTCCACAATTTCTTTAGAAAGGGATACAACCTTGAACCTATATCTCCGATTATCACTTAAGACGAGCATGAAGCATCCATATAAGCTCAATCGTCTTAAGGTGTAGGATTGATGGGCTAAGGTTACGCCTTTCCTAAAGAACCTCATTTTGAACTATAAAAGAGAGTCCTTCTCTCGATCACGCAAGTCCCGAGGTTAAAAAGCGATGATCACAAGTCCAAGGTGAGGACGGGATCAAAATCCCGAATACATAAAATCCAAAAAATCCCGAGCGACAACCACTAAATGGTTTGTACGTCCGGAAGACAACTTGGGACATTCCCTCCCCTTTTATTCAAACACATGCACACAAGAAAGCACGCAAGCAAGCACGATAAACGGAATCTAGGGAGACTTGCTACGGCAAGGCACCTTGGGTGAACGACGATCCGTTCTTCCCAAGGGGTAACTTAACCTCCGAACCCATAAAAACCTTTTTTTCAAAGTTTTGAGGAAATCAAAATGGCGTGGCGACTCCGTTTTTTCAAATTAAACCGGATGTCTTCAAACTCGCTTGAATCCAACAAAAATTAAAATTGGGCACACATTCACACCAATGAACTTTCTGCAACCAATTTTTTTTCCCAATTTTCCATAATTTCAGTTTGGTCCCTGTACTTCATAAGTAGGTGCAAATATTCTATTTTCAGCATTGTTGCACTTCAGCCCCTGAACTATCAAAACGCTCAAATATACATTAAATTCTCAAGGTTTCGAACAGAAAATAAGCTTAGGAACGTATCTTTTGGATGGGTAAAACCACATCCATCAAATACCCCCAAACATACCTTTTGCTCGTCCTCGAGTAAAACAAAACTAAACAAAAACAAAACTACTCTAACAAATAAAAATAATCAACAAAAAATATTTTTGATATGTTCTCACTACATACAAGGTTGTCGGCCAAAGAAGTCTCAGATTCTCACATAATATGCCAAACGAGTACCAATAAGAATCTGCAATTACAATTACATTAATGCATCCAACCCACAATTTTCCATCTCGGCCTCATTGATGAATGAAATATGGGAGATCATGATTAACAAGATAAGATTGTTTATGGATTCACTAAAACATGCCCTACATCACAGATAACAAATAATTCCATATACAAGGATACTCATATGCACGATTACGCACTTGTCAACCTGATTACTCAATACTGAACAAAAATATGGCTCAAAGTTAAATCCACAACAATTGTGGGGCTAGGTTTACGGGTACAAATGAAGGAATGGACATACAAACACAAGAATGTGAAATTAAAAGTCTTCAATTACATATTACTCCTTCCGAAATTTCAGCTTTCTGCTCACCTTTGTTTCCCCAATGCTTCAACCCCCAAACTAGAACTTTGTTCATACTTTATACACTTGGGGTTGAAAGCATTCCCTCACTCAATGCATGGCACTAATCAATCATGCATCACAAAATTAGGGGGCAAGCTGTTTCTTTCCTTTTTTTTTCTTTTTTTTTCTTTTTTTTCTTTGCCACTTGAACTTGAACAATTTTTTTTTTATTATTTTTTTGTTCTTGCCCCCTTTTATACAATACACATCCACTTCACAATTTTTGACCTTGCCCTCACTCATTCCCATAATTTCCCTATGTAACCCCCAAACTTGAACTTTTTCAATTCCACATTCTTGCAATGGTAGGATAAACCTATTCTAGGTGTCAAGTGCTAGAGAGTAGGCGTCAAATGAAGGTGAATGGTGGTCTAAATGTTCCATTCTTTCTAAAAAGGCTCAAAATGGGATCAAGTGACAATTTATATATAAACAGTGACGAGAAAGTCGAAGGCTCACAAGAGGGTTGTCAAAGAAATAAAAGCCATAAATATCAAGTAATCTATTGATTTGTTATTGACAAGCGTGCAACCATGTTCTAGGACCCTCGAGAATGTCAAAGTGAACCCATAAAGGACACCAAAATTAATGACCATGATCAAGAAATATAATAGAAGTGAATGGTGGTGCAATTGTGTTTTACATGTATTAATGCAATTCTAATTAACATATTCAAATTGGCACAAAATAGCAAAACTCAATAAAAAACCCTCAAATCATCACGGACGTTGGCCAACTCCCTAAAATATAATGAGAACAAAATTTTTCAAATTTTTCTATTTTTTTTAGGGTGACACTATATATACTCCCCTATAAACCCACAAACTCGAAGAGATATCTACCCCCAAACTCAAAAACATGCTATATCCTCATAGCAAAGAGAACAACAACATGTCTCGGGTTCAAAGGCCGATATGACACAACAAAGCAAATAAATAAAGCAATAAAAATGTACCTATTTGTGTTGCCTCCCAATTAGCGCATTTGGATAAGGTCGTTAGCCCGACCGTTGCTCACGTTTGGACTTCACCTTCCGTCCTTTGGCCCACGTCACTGTCTCGCGGGTCTTAATCTTCAGTTCATGCCCCATAAATATTCCCTTTGATATATGACCATTTAGTGCCCAAGGAAATTTTTGACTTTTAAGTTTCTTGGGCTTCTTCTCTCGGGACTCCTTGCCACTTTCTCCGTCTTCAAAGATGGGAGGGATCACCAAAATCATGGAGGATTCGTCATCGGCATTTTCCATGAGTAGAGGTTGGTGTTCATTCAATCATGGCTTGTCGATCTTGGCGAGAGTGACCATATCTTCTTGAAATTCATTGCCCCGCATCTCACCATAAAGAGCAAGCTCAATTTCATCAACTTGCTCATGCCATGATTTTGCTATAATTTCTACTGTCTCCATACAACCCGAACTATCATACAATTGCACTTCACTAGAAATTTCATGGGAGGTTTCATAGACAAATTCCTCTGTTTCATTTTCCAAAATTGGCTCTTGTTGTAGTTCGTTCTCAAGTTCTTAATCGGAGTCTTCATAGACAAAGTCCCCAATGTGTACCCCAATAGTTGTTCTTTGGGTTGTGCATGGATTATGGTCGAATTTTGATTCCTCGCTGCCTCTATCAATTTGTCCAGTTGTGCCAATATGTTACTCATGGTTGCCTCTATTCGACTATCCCGTTGTCGTTTCTCCTCCTTATATCTTTCTATAGCTTCCACCCATGGTTTCTTTTTAAGTTGAGGATGAGAAGGCTCATAGTAATGTGGCTCATAACTGTTCCATCCTTGACTTTATGAATGGAACAGACTCCCCTCTTGTGGATAATACTCAAAAGAATATGTCTTCGAAGGGCACTCATAAGAACCATGAGAGTATAATCCACAATTTCCACATGACTCATAGATGTCATAGTTATACATCCTTGAGTCCATTTGAATTTTTTTTTAATAATAAAAATAAAGAATAAATAAAGTGAGAAGATAATTAAGAAAACTATTTACACCCAAAAAATAGGAAAAGAAAATTATTTACAATACACTAATCAAAATTAACTCGTAACTCACAACAAGTCCCCGGCAACGGCGCCAAAAATTGATGGATAAAAATCCTCTTGTAATAAAATACCTAGCAAGTGTACTAGCTACCGTTGTAGTAGTATGCACAAGCAAGGGTCGAATCCACAGAGACTTGAGTGAATTAACAAGTTGATTTAATTAGTGCAAAACGTAAGCAAAAGGGGGTTTTGATTTTGATTTATTAAAACAACTAAAGCAAGAAATTAAAATAATGAATTGAAGAAAATAAGTAAACAAGAAACAAGGGTTTAACAAGATTAAGGGAATTCACGGATTGAATTTCGCAGTTGTATCCCTTCTATGCTAGGGTTTAATCGATAATAAAAATAACAGTCTCGTTCAAAGATTCTTTCACTTGATTAAGGGTTGGAACGTTTGGTGTTCGAATTTCAACCCTAATATTTCTATCGTATTGTAAATTCCGGTAGGTCAAAACAATACTCAAGAAACTCATTAAGCAAATAAGAAATAATTGAATCTAGGTTTTCTTGTATTCCGGTAGGTCAACAATCAAACCTAATTGATGGATTAGTGTTCTTTAAATAAATTGTCCACGGTAGTGCAACAATCTAAAACACATCAATGGAATGATAAATAAATCATCAAATAAGAACAAGAAAGTTTGAAAGAATTAAAACTCAATTTAGCATAGAAGTTTAACAATTACTACATCCAATTCATGAATCCATTACTTAGCTACTCATAATAAAAATCAAAATTACAAAAATAAAACCTGAAATCGAAACGGAACGAAGGAAGTATTGTTTCCCTTTTGTTCCAAGCAAAACAGTCCCACGGCATGAATGAATCATCTCCACAAAAACAATTGCTAAAATATATATAACCTAGCTTAGTCGTGCAGAAACGTCCAAAGCCGCAGGCCCAAAAGCCAACTCGTGCCCACGAGTCGTTCCATATTGGCCAAGTGGTTCTGATTCAATTACAATTTTCTTTTGTATTTTCCTTTGCCTTGCACACACCTTGGCCTAGCAGCTTGTGATTTTTGGCCCCATTTGCTTCACCCTTGGCCAGCCAGCTCCTCTTTTGGCCCAAGTTCCTCGGCCACTACCTTGCTGGTTCCTAGCCAGCCTTGTCTCTTGCCTGCCTTGCTTTGGTACCACTTGGATCCGTCTCGCAACAATAGCACAATCGCATTTTGGTCATTACAAAAATTTCTGTTGCACCTTGTTCCTTAAAAATTTATATTTTTACTTTGGCCCATGAACTTTCTGCAACCAATTTATTTTTTTCCAATTTTCCATAATTTCAGTTTGATCCCTGTACTTCCCAAGTAGGTGTAAATATTCTATTTTCAGCATTGTTTCACTTCAGCCCCTGAACTATCAAAACGCTCAAATATACATTAAATTCCCAAGGTTTCGAACAGAAAATAAGCTTAGGAACGTATCTTTTGTATGGGTAAAACCACATCCATCAAATACCCCCAAACTTACCTTTTGCTCGTCCTCGAGTAAAACAAAACTAAACAAAAACAAAACTACTCTAACAAATAAAAATAATCAACAAAAAATATTTTTGATATGTTCTCACTACATACAAGGTTGCCGGCCAAAGAAGTCTCAGATTCTCACATAATATGCCAAACGAGTACCAATAAGAATATGCAATTACAATCACATTAATGCATCTAACCTACAATTTTCCACCTCGGCCTCAATGATGAATGAAATATGGGAGATCATGATTAACAAGATAAGATTGTTTATGGGTTCACTAAAACATGCCCTACATCACAGATAACAAATAATTCCATATACAAGGATACTCATATGCACGATTACGCACTTGTCAACCCGATTACTCAATATTGACCAAAAATATGGCTCAAAGTTAAATCCACAACAATTGTGGGGCTAGGTTTACGGGTACAAATGAAGGAATGGACATACAAACACAAGAATGTGAAATTAAAAGTCTTCAATTGCATATTACTCCTTCCGAAATTTCAGCTTTCTGCTCACCTTTGTTTCCCCAATGCTTCAACCCCCAAACTAGAACTTTGTTCATACTTTATACACTTGGGGTTGAAAGCATTCCCTCACTCAATGCATGCCACTAATCAATCATACTTCACAAAATTAGGGGGCAAGCTGTTTCTTTCCCTTTTTTTTCTGTTCTTTTTTTTTTTTGCCACTTGAACTTGAA
This sequence comes from Adenophora triphylla var. japonica, assembly GCA_022495995.1. Classification (NCBI taxonomy): domain Eukaryota; kingdom Viridiplantae; phylum Streptophyta; class Magnoliopsida; order Asterales; family Campanulaceae; genus Adenophora; species Adenophora triphylla. The sequence continues at coordinate 35,699 of JAFEMH010004615.1, forward strand.
CAAATTTTTTTTTATTATTTTTTTGTTCTTGCCCCCTTTTATACAATACACATCCACTTCACAATTTTTGACCTTGCCCTCACTCATTCCCATAATTTCCCTATGTAACCCCCAAACATGAACTTTTTCAATTCCACATTCTTGCAATGGTAGGATAAACCTATTCTAGGTGTCAAGGGCTAGAGAGTAAGCGTCAAATGAAGGTGAATGGTGGTCTAAATGTTCCATTCTTTCTAAAAAGGCTCAAAATGGGATCAAGTGATAATTTAAATATAAACAGTGACGAGAAAGTCGAAGGCTCACAAGAGGGTTGTCAAAGAAATAAAAGCCATAAATATCAAGTAATCTATTGATTTGTTATTGACAAGCGTGCAACCATGTTCTAGGACCCTCGAGAATGTCAAAGTGAACCCATAAAGGACACCTAAATTAATGACCATGATCAAGAAATATAATGGAAGTGAATGGTGGTGCAATTGTGTTTTACATGTATTAATGCAATTCTAATTAACATATTCAAATTGGCACAAAATAGCAAAACTCAATAAAAAAAAACCCTCAAATCATCACGGACGTTGGCCAACTCCCTAAAATATAATGAGAACAAAATTTTTCAAATTTTTCTATTTTTTTGGAGGGTGACACTCACTACAAGAAAAAGGAATTTTTGAGACGGAGTTTGTGACACACTCTGAGACGGACATAATATTATAAGCCAAAACTAAGTAAATTTGAAGCATGTTGACAAAATTCACTTTGTTACGGAGAATTTGTCGCATTAATTGTCACAAATTAATTTCAGCCTAATTGGAGCCAAATTGTCCCGCTAAAAAAATTATTTGTTACGGAACAATTTGGGTTTGTGACAACTTGTAATAAATGTTACGGAAGAAAGTTGTCACAAATCAATCTCTGGAAGTTACAAGTCAAAATGGCTGTTTATTTTTCAATTGTGACAGGATTTAGGACGAAATTTTAGCTGTCACAATATTTTGTCTGAATTGGATATTACTTTTACGGTTATTTGCCCGATATTTCACATCAATACTGTGGAAAAGACAATCAAAGTTATTTTTTATTTTTCTGTTGAAAATATATATATTTTTAATCAAATTCATAATTGGTCCCTCTACTTATATTTTTGTTCAAAATTGGTGATTGTAATAAATTATAAATTGATAATCACATTGTACTCAACATTTTAAATAAACATTAGATGTTCTAGTGGAATTTCATAATGTAATTAGTCCGTTCATAAATCTCTATAAAAAACTAACACTAAATTCAAGTAATGTGCTTCACTTTACACTACTGCATTTTGAACAAATGTAAAATATCAAATGTATCAAATGGAACGATGCTTTAGAATGGCGTTGCATTATTTCATCAATGCAACAATTTATTTGAGCTATTACAACGGCTATATCCTTTGCGTTGCCTTAGATTTCTAGGCGTTACATTCGATTTTTCTAATGCAACGCCATCAATAAAGCTCTTGCATTAAGTTACTTGGGCGTTGCATTATATCCTTCTAATGAAATTGCTATATTACTAATGCAATGCCTTCAATAACACCCTTGCATTAAGTTATTTTGCATTATATCCTTCTAATGCAATTGTTATATTACTTGCAACGCCTTCAATAAAACTTTTTAACGGTTTCTATTAAAATCTATAAAAAAAGTTAACTTTTTTTTTTCAATTTTTTTTTTTTGATAAAGAAGACTATTTTAGACTTTTATTTACTACATACATTTTTTGCAAAAAGTTATATAAAAAAATTATGAATTTTGAAAGAAATAAAATTTAACTTTTTTTTTCTGTTAAAAAGTTACCACCACCACCACCACTACTACCACTATCACTACCACTACTACCACCACTACCACTACCACTACCACTACTACCACTAATACCACCACTACTACCACCACTACTACTACTACCACTACTACCACCACCACCACCACCACTACCACCACTACTACCACCACTACCACTACCACTACCACTACTACCACCACTACTATCACCACTACCACCACTACCACCACCACTACCACCACAATACTACTACCACTACTACCACCACTACTATCACTACTACCACCACTACTAGCACCACCACTGTAACCACCACTACCACCGCTACTACCACTACCACTACTACCACTATCACTACTACTACCACTACCACAACTACTACCACTACCACCACTACTACCACCACTACTATCACTACTACCACAACCACTACTACCACCACTACTACCACCACTACTACTATCACTACTACCACCACTACTACCACATTACTACTACCACAACTACTACCACCACTACCACTACTACCACTACCACTACTACCACTACCACTACCACTACTACCACTACAACCACTACTACTACCACCACTACCACAATTACCACCACCACTACCACCACAACTACTACTACCACTACAACTACCACCACTACCACAACTACCACCACCACTACCACCACAACTACTACTACCACTACTACCACCACTACTACCACTACCACCACCACTACCACCACCACTACCACCACTACTACCACTACCACTACTACCACTAACACTACTACTACCACTACCACCACTACTACCACCACTACTACTATCACTACTACCACCACTACTACCACATTACTACTACCACTAGTACTACCACCACTACCATCACTACTACCACTACCACTACTATCACCATTACCACTACCATTACTACCACCACTACTACCACCACCACTACTACCACCACTACCACCACTACTACCACTACTACTACCACCACTACCACTACCACTATTACCACTACTACCACCACCACCACCACTACCACCACTACTACCACTACCGCTACTATAACCATTACCACTACCATTACTACCACCACTACTACCACCACTACCACCACTACTACCACTACTACTACCACCACTACCACTACCACTACCACTACCACTACTACCACTACTACCATCACCACTACCACTACCACCACTACTACCACTACTACCACTACCACTACCACTATACTACTTCCACTACCACTACCACCACTATACCTAAATCATAACTATTTTTATTTTTGTTAAGAAGTTTTAAAAAGTTAACCTTTTTATTCAAAAAGTTAACTGTTTTTTCAAAAAACTGTTAAATAGTTAATTTTTTTATTCAAAACCTGTTAGAAAATTAATTTTTTCGTAACTGTTTTTAATTCTGTTAAAAATTTCTTTTAAAAACCCAATTTGAAAATAAAAAAAAGTTAAGTTTTATTTCTTTCAAAATTCATAACTTTTTTTATATAAATTTTTGCTATAAATTTCAGGACTTACCAACATCTAAAATATTCTTTTTAATAAAAAAAAATAGAAAAAAATGTTAATATAAGAGTAGTATAAAATTTAACAGAAACTGTTAAAAAATTAACTATTTTTTCAAAAAACTATTAAAAAGTTAGTAGTACGATTTATATTTATTTTGTAAGGCTGGGCAACCGGGACATCAAAATTTTCAAAACCAAAAAAATCAATTTCATTCCCCGCCTAAATCCTTTTTCTCTTTTCCTTAACCAAGAAAACCCCTAAAATTCACAATCTTCCCCTACCCTTAATTCTTCTGCCCAGAAAATCTCAGCCACTATCTCGTTCCCCACCGAATGATGTCAACTTCATCCGTTCGCCGGTTAAAAGATCATGGCGGCGACGGCGGAAAAGTCACCGCAACTGCTGAAGTAACTAAGCCGTCAAGATCCGTAACCCTTCTTTCCGAAAAATTGATCACCCGTAGTGCTGATTACGTCAAGAAACCCATCGGAAAAGAGAATGCTAATAGACCTACTTCAAGAATCCGGGCAGCAGCCGTGTCTCAGAAGCCGGTGATGAAGACGATGCCACGCGTTGACAAGTCAGCACCTTTTGCGGGGGACAGCGCATGGACTAGGCCTCGGAGGTCATCCTCGTCGTCGGTTCCAAGAGGTAGGAGCTCTAGTCCATTGGAGTTTGTTAGGAGTAGGAGTTCTAGGGTTTCAATTGGTGAGATTGATAGGTATAGGGTTTCAATTGGTGAGATTGATAGGTATAGGGTTTCAATTGGTGAGGTTCAGGTCAAGAAGGGGGCTTTTAGGGATTCTGATGTTTGCAAAAATGGGATTAGGAATTCCAAGGTGGGTTCTGGGAAAAGTATTGAAATTGGGAAAGAAATCGAATTGAAGAATGAAAAGAATCTACTTTCGAGAAGTAGAATACCATATGTTGTTAAAATAAGCTCGATTTCGTCAAGATGCTGTTCATTTGGGTTTGAGAGAGTCTTTAGGAAAATCTTTGAATAGATCAGGTGGTTAATTTGGAGGGTAATAAAGAGAAGGGTATGAAAGAACAGAGTGTGGGTGGGAAGACAGCTAACAAGTACCCTAGCAAACTCCATGAGAAGCTTGCATTTTTGGAAGGGAAGGTGAAGAGAATTGCATCTGACATTAAGAGGACAAAGGAGATGCTGGATATGAATAACCCGGATGCATCAAAGGTTATACTTTCTTACCAAGGAAGCATTCCATGGCAATTTTGTAACATAAGTGAGCTTCAATATCTTGACATTGCTGGTGCAAATATTTCTTGTTCAATCCCAACTCAACTCACCAATCTCTCAAAGCTTCACACCCTTTTCCTCTTTCGAAATCGCCTTTCCGGGTCGATTCCAAATGAGTTTGGAAAGATTACCCCTCTTGAAAATTTTGGTCTTTCTAATAATTTGCTCACTGGCCCAATTCCTGAGAGTTTTTGAGAGCTCAAGAATCTGAAATTGCTTAGTCTTATGTATAATGATGCTTTTTTTTTTCCTTACCCTGATTCATTTTTTTATTGTTTGTTTAATTTTAGGCATATTGTATATGGTGAACCAATACAGCTCACAACCGTAGATGAACTTGCGTATAGTGTCGCAAATTTTTTCCAGCGAGGTGGATCCTTCCTCAACTATTATATGGTATTTATTTTTCTACCCAATTTATTTTCATTTGATCATGGCTCACAACCTAAAAGAACTGCATAAGGCCTTAAAGATTTGCGAACTGCAATGGCGTAAGTTGACCCATCAATCACTTCTGCTGGTGAAGATTTACAGGTAAGCCATTCTTCTTTCTGGATACATACTATATAACAATGCTATAAAGTTTATACCTTGATATCTTTGCCTTATAACGGAATTTCTTTAATTATTTCTTGTTTTAGTCTGCTGTTTATAAATCAGATTCAGGATTATGTGCCGCCTTTATATCTAACGATAACAGCACTAAAGCATATGCGGAACTCAATGGGGTGTCTTACTACCTTCCTCCATATTATGTCAGCATTTTGCCTGACTGCAAGACTGTCGTCTTCAATACTGCAATGGTATCTCTCCCCCCCCCTCCAATTAATCTTATGTTTGTATACATTTGAATCCGGGCATGTTTTCTTTGTCAGTAAGATGTACCTTTTTCTGTGACAGATCAGCTCCGTGAGTTCAGTGGCAACATTTTTGAAGAAAGGTACTGCAGGTCAGGGACGGAGCTACACTGTGGCAACGGGGGTCAATTTGTCCCCCTAAATATTGAAACATTCCTTTAGTCCCCTTTGATTTTATAATCCTCTTAATAGTTTGACCCCTTGACTTTGATTTCTGGTTACATCCCTGCTGCAGGTGATCCTGATTTGGTCCCATGGAAGTGGAGTTCGAAGAAAGTTGTGGGAGTGAAAAGGGTAGAGTGCTTGGGCTTGGCCCTCGACAAAAGTTTACTTCATCAAAGTTGAACAGCTCCAGTACATCCTCATATTTGGGCACGTCAAGAGATGATCCAATAGTTAAACAACTTCAGGATGAGGTGAAAGAGCTACGTGGGAAGGCTAGTCAATTTGATGCACTACAAGCCCATGTTGCCATGATGTGTGAGAAATTAGGATTCCCCTTTCCTTTTCAAGCTCCGATAAGTGAAACTGATACAATGGTTCCACTACCTGCGACTGTGGATGGGATTACGGATACAGAAGCGTATATTCCATTATTCGAGCCTGATAAGGACAACAATGGAGATGACTTGGGGGGGGGGACTTTGAAAACTATGATGTGGATTTCTATTAATTTTTCTTTCAAATTCATTAGGAAATGTAGTCTAGTTAGTACAGAGGGAGTTAAACAATTTTACGTACATTAGATTTAGATTTTTATGACTTTTTTTTGTTGTGTTGAGATTTTTATAACTTATTCTTTGATGTTTTATACCCTTAACTACCCGGTTTTAGTAAAGTTTGGCATTGAATTTATCATGCCACAATTAATTTATTTTCCTTTTTTTTCTTTTTTATTATTAATTTCAAGATGCTAATTTTATTAGTTTTACATGAAAATAATGTGTTTATTTGTGACTAAATTGTGTGACGGGTAATATAATGTTTAGGAATTTGTTACGACAACTGTGACGATTGTTGCCGTCATAATTTGAAATTTTAAATATCGTTTGTGACAGGTTATCGGTAAAAATGTGACGCAAATTTTGAATTTTCAAGTTTTCATTTGTGACAAACTTTCATAAGTTTGGGACGACAAACACCGTCATAAAACATGTGACTCATCCGTCTCAATACTCATTTGTGACTAGGGAATAGGTGACAGATTTTGGGACAACAAAAGTTGTCACAAAACCTTAATTGTGACGACAAATTATTGATTTATGACGAATTTTGGTTGTCTCAAAAAGTCCTTTTTCTTGTAGTGACTATATACACTTGATGAAGGCCAAACGGGTAACCCGGCCCGGCCCGACCCGGCCCGTGTGTGTGCGGATAAACGGACAAACGGGCTTAGCCCGGCCCGTCCGTGTGTGTTAACGGGCTTTAGCCCGGCCCGGCCCGTGCTTGAATCCTTGGTGAGGCCCGCCCGTTTGGCCCGGATCCAAGGATGGGCGGGTCAAACGGATTTATCCCATTTTTTTTTTAACAAAATCTGAAATGGGGTGTTGGGGGGGTTCGAACCTGGGTGGAAAGGAATAAATGTTAGCTACTTCCCACTTGGACACAATGATATTGGTGTTAGTAATTCAAATGTTAAATATAAATTATAAAAAAAAAAACGGGCCAAACGGAAATTGGGCAAACGGGCTTTGGAAGCCCGCGGGCTTGGCCCGCCCGTCGACCCAATATTAAAGTCTGGCCTGTACCATAACAAAGGCGGGCCAGACCACGGGCTTGTCCACGGGCTGCGGGCTTCGGGCCTAACGGGCTGCGGGCTGCGGGCCTCTTTTTTGTCCACGGGCTAAGGCCCAAAATGGCCTTCATCATATACACTCCCCTATAAATCCACAAACTCGGAGAGATATCTACCCCCAAACTCAAAAACATGCTATGTCCTCATAGCAAAGAGAACAACAACATGTCTCGGGTTCAAAGGCCGATATGACACAACAAATCAAATAAATAAAGCAATAAAAATGTACCTATTTGGGTTGCCTCCCAATTAGCGCATTTGGTTAAGGTCGTTAGCCCGACTGTTGCTCACGTTTGGACTTCACCTTCGGTCCTTTGGCCCACTTCACTGTCTCGCGGGTCTTAATCTTCAGTTCATGCCCCATAAATAATCCCTTTGATATATGACCATTTAGTGCCCAAGGAAATTTTTGACTTTTAAGTTTCTTGGGCTTCATCTCTCGGGAGTCCTTGCCACTTTCTCCGTCTTCAAAGATGGGAGGGATCACCAAAATCATGGAGGATTCGTCATCGGCATTTTCCATGAGTAGAGGTTGGTGTTCATTCAAACATGGCTTGTCGATCTTGGCGAGAGTGACCATATCTTCTTGAAATTCATTGCCCCGCATCTCACCATAAAGAGCAAGCTAAATTTCATCAACTTGCTCATGCCATGATTTTGCTATAATTTCTACTGTCTCCATACAACCCGAACTATCATACAATTGCACTCCACTAGAAATTTCATGGGAGGTTTCATAGACAAAATCCTCCATTTCATTTTTCAAAAGTGGCTCTTGTTGTAGTTCGTTCTCAAGTTCTTAATCGGAGTCTTCATAGACAAAGTTCCCCAATGTGTACCCCAATAGTTGTTCTTTGGGTTGTGCATGGATTATGGTCGAATTTTGATTCCTCGCTGCCTCTATCAATTTGTCCAATTGTGCTGATATGTTACTCATGGTTGCCTCTATTCGACTATCCCGTTGTCGTTTCTCCTCCTTATCTCTATCTATAGCTTCCTCCCATGGTTGCTTTTTAAGTTGAGGATGAGAAGGCTCATAGTAATGTGGCTCATAACTGTTCCATCCTTGACTTTGTGAATGGAACGGACTCCCCTCTTGTGGATAATACTCAAAAGAATATGTCCTCGAAGGGCACTCATAAGAACCATGAGAGTATAATCCACACATGACTCATAGATGTCATAGTTATACATCCTTGAGTCCATTTGAATTTTTTTTTAATAATAAAAATAAAGAATAAATAAAATGAGAAGATAATTAAGAAAACTATTTACACCCAAAAAATAGGAAAAGAAAATTATTTACAATACACTAATCAAAATTAACTCGTAACTCACAACAAGTCCCCAGCAACGGCGCCAAAAACTTGATGGATAAAAATCCTCTTGTAATAAAATACCTAGCAAGTGTACTAGCTACCGTTGTAGTAGTATGCACAAGCAAGGGTCGAATCCACAGAGACTTGAGTGAATTAACAAGTTGATTTAATTAGTGCAAAACGTAACCAAAAGGGGATTTTGATTTTGATTTATTAAAACTACTAAAGCAAGAAATTAAAATAATGAATTGAAGAAAACAAGTAAACAAGAAACAAGGGTTTAACCAGATTCAGGGAATTCACGGATTGAATTTCGCAGTTGTATCCCTTCTATGCTAGGGTTTAATCGATAATAAAAATAACAGTCTCGTTCAAAGATTCTTTCACTTGATTAAGGGTTGGGACGTTTGATGTTCGAATTGCAACCCTAATATTTCTATCGTATTGTAAATTTCGGTAGGTCAAAACAATACTCAAGAAACTCATTAAGCAAAAAAGAAATAATTGAATCTAGGTTTTCTTGTATTCCGGTAGGTCAACAATCAAACCTAATTGATGGATTAGTGTTCTTTAAATAAATTGTCCACGGTAGTGCAACAATCTAAAACACATCAATGGAATGATAAATAATTCATCAAATAAGAATGAGAAAGTTTGGAAGAATTAAAACTCAATTTAGCATAAAAGTTTAACAATTACTACATCCAATTCATGAATCCATTACTTAGTTACTCATAATAAAAATCGAAATTACAAAAATAAAATAAAGAAAATAAAACCTGAAATCGAAACGGAACGAAGGAAGTATTGTTTCCCTTTTGTTCCAAGCAAAACAGTCCCACCGCATGAATGAATCATCTCCACAAAAACAATTGCTAAAATATATATAACCTAGCTTAGTCGTGCAGAAACGCCCAAAGCTGCAGGCCCAAAAGCCAACTCGTGCCCACGAGTCGTTCCATATTGGCCAAGTCGTTCTGATTCAATTACAATTTTCTTTTGTATTTTCCTTTGCCTTACACACTGCTTGGCCTAGCAGCTTGTGATTTTTGGCCCCATTTGCTTCACCCTTGGCCAGCCAGCTCCTCTTTTGGCCCAAGTTCCTCGGCCACTACCTTGCTGGTTCCTAGGCCAGCCCTGTCTCTTGCCTGCCTTGCTTTGGTACCACTTGGATCCGTCTCGCAACAATAGCACAATCGCATTTTGGTCATTACAAAAATTTCTGTTGCACCTTGTTCCTTAAAATTTTATATTTTTACTTTGGCCCATGAACTTTCTGCAACCAATTTTTTTTTCCTAATTTTCCATAATTTCAGTTTGGTCCCTGTACTTCCCAAGTAGGTGCAAATATTCTATTTTCAGCATTGTTGCACTTCAGCCCCTGAACTATCAAAACACTCAAATATACATTAAATTCCCAAGGTTTCGAACAGAAAATAAGCTTAGGAACGTATCTTTTGGATGGGGAAAACCACATCCATCAGTTGCTCTATATTATTGAGTGAACATGAATATGCTTTACCATGTTGTTATATTCTCATCCCTTTGGTGGACTTTATTTCAAGTATCTACTATGTGCTTGAACTTGTGTTAATCAACTTATGTTTAGGGGTATAACGGAATACGATCAATTATGGAAAGTGTGACCTAATGTGATCGGATTACGTTATACCTGTGACTGTCCCCTTCTGTGGCCACAGATTGGGGTTATAGCATCTGTATTGAGCCAAACGCCTTACAGAGTTGCTATTATCTTATATGGTTTCCTGAAAAATGGGTCTTATAAGATGTGAATATGCCTAAGCAGTTCACAAGAGAGGAGTTATCATAATAGCTCTCTCCATTATACGTTATTGGTTTTGATGGAGTTTTATCTTCCAATATTGTACGACTTATTGGTCAGACGGGAAAAGGTAAATCAAGGTAACGTAATGTGTTTACGACTTGTCCAATGTGTATATGCACCTTATATGTGTTGCATCTTACTTGGCATATTGTGCATTCATAATAACTTATTGAGATTTATTCTCACCCTTCTCCCTTTAATGTTTTAGATCGGACTGAGACAGGAGGACCCGGCCAGTGAGGATGGTGCGGAGTTTGTACTTGTATTTTGGGTTGTCGGGTATGTTTATGTTTAGATGGATTGTATTTTGGTTGTTACTCCTTTATTGGAGTTTGTTGATAAAACAAGTTATGTAAATGGGTGATTTGGAACTTGAACTTTTGTAAATATGGTAACTAAGTAAGTTAGTTGTTTAAAGTGGGTTAGATGGGAACTTTTGTAAATGTTTGTAAATAAGTTAGTTTGAAGTTTATTAAGTGTTTACCCTTTTCCTCCAAGTGGAGATGTCCCTAAGTTAGTTTGTGAATGTTAAGGTTAAAGTTAGTTTCCTTTCAAGTTAAGTGAAATGTTTTCAAAAATTACAGGTGGTCTTTCGTAGTTTGGACTCTCCGGCTCGGGACACGTGTTAGGTTTCAGGTTGGGGTGCCCACAGTTGGTATCAGAGCCTCGTCTAGAGGTCAAGGGTAGATGTCTAGTTTAAGGGGGAGTATGTGATCACTGATGCCGAGTGTTTGATGCAAGTGTTTGTTACAATGGCTGGGAATGAGGATGATCACCATCGAGCACAGGGGAATGTTGGTAATGAAGGGGGCAATGGTAATCCGAATGCTGAGATGATGGACATGTTTAGGGTATTCTTACAGAATATGGCCAACCAAGGTAGAGCTCAACAACAACCGAAAGGGAGGTAAGGGTACAGACTTGAGAAGTTTGTAAAGATGACACCTCCAAGTTTCAATGGTGATCCGGATCCGGTAAAAGGTGGCTTGAGGCAATGAACAAAATTTCCGCAGCAATGGAGAGCCCGGATGATGAAAAGGTTAGGTACTCAGTCTTCAAGTTGGAGGGAGCGGCAGAGCATTGGTGGAATATAGTCAAAAGCAGTTGGGACCAAGGTCATACACCGCAGACATGGGAGAATTTCACCCGCAAATTCCGAGACCACTTCATTCCAATGGTGACAAGAGATAGAAAGGAGGTTGAATTTATTTGGTTGGAGCAAGGAACAATGACCGTGGCACAATACTCAGCAAAGTTTATGAAGTTAGCTCGTTATTGTCCTCACTTGGTGCCGAAAGAAGAAAGGCGAGTATACCGATTTGTGAAGGGATTAAGGCTAGAGTTCAGAAAGCAACTGTTGACACATGACTTCACGGACTTCCAAGTGGCAGTGAACCGAGCCTACATAATAGAAAACAACATTGAAGAGCACAAGGGCAAGTCAGAAGGTGGAAACAAGCAGCGGTTTCAAGGTCAGGGTTCGGGTCAAGGTAGAGGACAACCAAGGTTCCCAAATCCTGGTGTAGCAAGAGGCGGAATTGTGGTTAATCCAGTGGCTTGTACTCCTTCCAGGCAGTCCGAGATTGTTTGTGGGTTTTGTAAGAAGCTGGGTCACTTCGAAGATAGATGCTGGAGCAAGTTGGGGAAGTGTTTAGAATGTGGAGGAGATGGTCATTTCAGGAAGAATTATCCCAAGCTTCGGGGGCAGGCATTCGGTAGTGGGCAAGGTGGACCGAGAGGAGGAATCAAAAGATATAATGAAGGGAAGCCAAAAGATAAGGTTCAAGGTAGAGTGTTTGCCTTAGGAAGAGGGGAGGTAGACCCTAATGCTTGTCTCAGGAGTCAAGGCCCGCATTCTTATAGATCCCGGGTCTTCCCATTCGTTTGTTGCATCCCATTTTGCTTTTGCATTGCATAAACTACCTGATTTTATGACTTATGTGCTAGAGGTGTTGACTCCTATGGGAGAGTGCCTCACTTCTTCTTTGATATACAATGGTTGTGATGTGGTTATTTGTGGGCATGAGTTGCCGGCGGATTTAGTAGAGTTACAAAACCAGAATTTTGATGTTATTCTTGGTATGGATTGGTTGAGTCATTACCATGCCATGGTTGATTGCCGTAGGAAGAAGGTCCTATTTGATATACCTGATATGCCTTCTTTTGTGTTTGATGCCGACAAGTCTATGTTTGGTATTCATGTCATTTCTGCTATAAAGGCTAGAAAAATGCTTTCTAAGGGGTGTGCGGGGTATTTGGCTTATGTGATAGATTCAAGTAAGAATTCCCCTGAATTAGCTCATGTTCTCGTAGTAAATGAATTTGGTGATGTGTTTTCTACCGAGTACTCTATGCCTCATGATCGTGAGGTAGAGTTTTGCATTGATTTAGTGCCCGGTACTTCACCTATTTCTAAGGCGCCTTATAGAATGGCTCCTGCTGAATTGAAAGAGTTGAATACCCAGTTGCAAGAGTTGTTAGACTGGGGGTTTATCCGTCCTAGTATGTCACTGTGGGGAGCTCCGGTTTTGTTTGTCCGCAAGAAAGATGGTACCTTGAGATTGTGTATTGATTACCGTCTGTTGAATCAAGCAACCATCAAGAATAAATATCCTCTCCCGCATATTGATGATTTGTTTGATCAGCTTCAAGGTTTCGTTATCTACTCAAAGCTTGATTTGAGAAGCGGATACCATCAGTTGAAGATTAGACCCGACGACATCTCCAAGACAGCTTTCAGAACTAGATATGGTCATTATGAGTTCGTGGTTATGCCTTTTGGGTTGACTAACGCTCCGGACGTATTTGTGGATATGATGAACCGTATCTTCAAGCCGTACCTGGATAGCTTTGTCGTGGTGTTCATCAATGACATTCTTGTATATTCTAAGTCCCGGGAGGAACATGAGACTCATTTGAGGATTGTTCTTTCTCTTCTCCGTGAAAAGCAATTGTTTGCCAAGTTCAGTAAGTGTGAGTTTTGGCTCGAGCAGATATCTTTCTTGGGGCATGTGGTTTCTAGTTCGGGAATATCCGTTGATCCTTCCAAGATTGAAATTGTTGTCAATTGGAAGCAGCCTTCAACTGTGACCGAGGTTCGTAGCTTTCTTAGGTTAGCGGGGTACTACAGAAGGTTCATTGAAGGGTTTTCTCGTATTGCAACTCCGTTAACTCGATTGACTCGGAAAGACGTATCTTTTGTGTGGGATTCCAAGTGTGAAGCTAGTTTTGAAGAGTTGAAGAAAAGGTTGGCATCAGCTCCCGTTCTTACCCTTCCAGATGGTTGCGAGAACTTTGTCATTTTCAGTGATGCCTCGAAGGAGGGCTTGGGATGTGTGTTGATGCAAGGTGGGAAAGTGATTGCATATGCTTCTCGGAAGTTGTCACCGGCTGAACAGAATTATCCTACCCATGACATGGAATTGGCTGCGATTATCTTTGCGTTGCACAAGTGGAAACATTATCTTTACGGGGCAAGATTTGAAATTTTCACGGACCATAAGAGCTTGAAGTATCTATTTACACAAAAGGAGTTGAATAACCGGCAAAGAAGATGGTTTGAGTTCTTGAAGGATTTTGATTACGTTATTTCATATCATCCGGGGAAGGCAAATGTTGTTGCGGATGCGATTAGCCGAAAGGCTTACTTGTCAACTTTGAGTTCCCGAGAGTCAAGGCATGAATTGATTTTTGCGAATGTTCGAGCAGTTCCAACTTTATATGGAGATTTGATGGAATCTTAATCTATTGATCCGGAGTTGAAGAAAATTTTGGGACAAGTTCAAGAGGGTAAAGCCGGGGATTTTGCGTTGAATGGAGATGGACTCCTAACTTTCCGAGGTCGTATTTGCGTTCCTTCATCACCAGAGATCAAGAGACGTGTTCTAGAGTATGGTCATAAGTCCAAGTTCGCAATTCATCCGGGTAGCACGAAGATGTACCATGATTTGAAATGAGGATATTGGTGGAGTGAGATGAAGAGAGAGATAGCGGATTTCGTATCTAAGTGTTTAACATGTCAACAAGTCAAGGCCGAGCATCAAAGATCGACGGGGCTACTTCAACCATTAGACATTCCGTAGTGGAAATGGGAAGGGATTTCAATGGATTTCGTAACAGGTTTGCCTCTTACCGCGAAGAAGATGGATGCCATTTGGGTGATCGTGGATAGATTGACGAAATCAGCTCACTTTCTTCCCGTGTCAACTAAGTTTTCGATGGAGAGATTAGCTCAGTTATATATGAGAGAGATTGTTAGACTCCACGGGGTTCCTGTTAGCATTGTTTCCGATAGAGACCCGAGATTCACTTCTAGATTCTGGAGAGCATTGCATGAAGCTTTGGGGTCCAAGTTATGTTTCAGCACGGCGTTTCATCCTTAGACAGATGGGCAGACGAAACGAACTATTCAGATACTTGAGGATATGCTTAGAGCTTGTGTGATGGATTTTCAGTTGTCTTGGGAAAATCATCTACCGTTGGTTGAGTTTGCCTACAACAACAGTTACCAATCTAGCATTAAGATGGCTCCTTACGAAGCGTTGTATGGTAGGAAGTGCAGATTGCCTATGTGTTGGGATGAAGTGGGTGAAGCCAAGCTTTGGGGTCCGGATTTGGTTAGAGACTCGACGGAGAAAATCAAGGTGATTCGGGATAGGTTGAAGACGGCTCAGAGTAGGCAGAAGAGCTACGCCGACAACCGAAGATGGGACTTATCTTTCCAAGTTGGTGACTTGGTTTTCTTGAAGATTTCTTCGAGGACCGGGATCAAAAGGTTTGGGAATAAGGGGAAACTAGCTCCAAGATTCGTTGGGCCATTTGAGATCACAGAGAAGATTGGGGAACTAGCTTACCGGTTGGCGTTGCCTCCATCCTTCTCCTTGCTTCACGATGTATTCCATGTGTCGATGTTGAGGAATTATTGCCACGATCCATCTCACATTTTGAGTTCACCTCCCGAAGAGATTCAAGCCAATATGTCCTATGTTGAAGAGCCTTTGAGAATCTTAGAGTTCCAAGTTAAAGAGTTGAGAATGAAGAGTATCCCGGTAGTGAAAGTGTTATGGAGGAATCATACTATTGAAGAGGATACGTGGGAGTTAGAGTCGGAAATGATGGAGAAGTATCCTTCTTTGTTTGAGAGTGAAAGTAAGTCTACCTAAAATTCGGGGCGAATTTTCTTTAAGGGGGAGTGAGTGTCACGAACCTAATAATAGGCACTATTTATCACTCGTTGAGCACGTGGGGTTTGGGTGGTAATATTTCATTTTATGCCTTTTATGATATATGTTAAGTTTATGTGCTCAAATATGTTTTTAACTAACTTATGTGAAGTTAGGATGAAATTGAATTAAATTTAATGATAAAGGGCCTAAAGGGGATAAAGTATAAAGTGGTTAATGATTTTATAAAATTTGGAAAATTTTAATATATTGACTTTATTTAGTTGAGGTGCTTAGTTGCCAAGTTGAATAGTTAAGGTTATTGTTGTTGGTGTAATGCCCTAGGCTTTAGTTATGTTTAACTGAAAAACCGTTATGTATCATCTTTATCGTTTAAGTTTATTATTTGATTATTATATATTTTGCATATTTGTTGTAATAATCTCCGTCCCTGATTATAAAGAGAATAATTAGTATAATTGTCGATAGATAATCATATGATGATTATATGCATAGGGATGCACATTGAAATTATGGGTACTTGTTAGAGAACAAGTGACTGGACTTGACCCGTATGAGATTTATGTCATGGTCAAATGTCATAATTAAATCTCATATGGTCACTTCATTTAGTTCCTAGACCTGAGATTATCATGACCTTACATATGATGAAAGTCATGTTTGATTTTAGTCAAACGATATCTTAACACGATATTTATAAAGGCTAATTTTGGCATGATCGGATTCATGATGGGAAGGATGATAAGTCAAGATGGAATTTGTCCCTCGAAAGAGAGATGTTTTGCTTGGGCCCCTCGATGAGTGATAATGATGAAAGCGTGTGGCCACACCCCAATATGATTGGACTATCATTATACTCAAGATCGAGAAAGCATTGAACAGATACAAGTTGACGTGGACCATGACTTGTGTTCAATATAACATCGTGAGACAAAGGGAAAAATGGAAGTGTACCATTAGAAACGTGAACTCCTACGTTATATTATTTGGGTAGACATAATGGCTTGCTAGAGTCCGCTTATGTCTTATGAGGATCGATATGATCGAGCTCATTGCCAACATAATATAATCCAATTGGGTCACACACATCTAGAATGAATTGGTTAAACCAAAGGAAGAAATGATTGAGAGTTCCTGATATGGCTTCACTACTACATTTCTGAGCTAATGTAACACGAATTTTCGTTGCATTAGGGCCCAAAAACTGTTACATTAGGCCTAATGTAATGCCAAATGGACGTTGCATTCTCTTGCGTTGCATTAGGTCTAATGCAACGACATAGTAAGCTAATGTAACGCCAGAGCTTTGGCATTGCATTAGGTAAATACCTGATGCAACGCCAATTTTAAAACTATATGAACACCTAATGCAACGCCAAAAAGTAGATGAGTACCTAATGCAACGCCAATTTAAAAAGTAGTTGAATACCTAATGTAATGCCAAAAATTAGATGCACACCTAATGTAACGGCTGTTGTTATGTATTAATATTTATTACTAATAGTAATATATATACAATTAAATAATAAAAATATATTATATAAAAAATTAATTGACATGATAATTAACATGTATTGACAAACTTAATTCCCAAAAGATACATAATATATATGTACACATGACAACGTGTCAATGACACATAATATAAGTGGTAAAAACCTAACAAGCACTACTACATTTTTGAGCTAATGCAACACTAAAAATCGTTGCATTAGGCTCCACCATCTCATTGATTATTCTTCATATCCATTTAGCTCATCATGTACTTAGAACTACAAAAGAAAGCAAGTGGTGTCAACTCATATGATATGCAGCTACCCACTTCTACATTTTTGCCACTCACTACAACAAAAATACCCTTTAACAACGTTTTTTAATTCTATAGACCAGCCTTTAAACCTGAACACATCTACCTTTGGTTACTAAGAAACTGAATGTTCATATGAGTACATGGGAAAATAGAATTCTAACGTAGATAGTAGTACAACATGGAAAAAGAACCTCTAAACAAGCACATCAGTGACTTGTACAACCATGGAGCCCAACCGATAAAGTGAGACAAAAGAAAGAAAGAGAAGATATGCAGATGGTATTCAAAGATAACCAGACATTATGTGTTTGAAAGCCCATTGTGTCACCACACAATACAAGAGAAAATGGTTGAAAAAGAAAGAGCAGATATTGCAGATGATTTCCAGAGTGTACGAGTCAAGCACAAAGATGAGTAGTAATCAATTTTCAAGGGCATATAGTTAATGAAGCTGATTAGAGATGTGGAACACTAACCTAACTGACTTATACATCACTTGCAGCAGAACAAAGAAAACACACAAGTTAAGCTTATGATAGTACTACACAAAATCAAGTCCCATCATAACACAACAAAATCTAAGGTCACCAAATGAAAAGTTTTAACTGTGATTGATCCACATACAAATTATGCAGTTCATATGACAGAGTATAATGTATTTTACCTGAATTTGACCGTAGGCCTCATCATGAGACCAGACTCCAAGCTTAAACTGTTCAACACCCATTTTAAATGATTTATCAGGCCATTGCAATGCTGGAGTGATGCGGGTTCCCAGCTTATTCTGCTCAGATATAAAAAAAATTAGAATACTAACCTGGAAGGACCAATGACAATGATCAGATGTAAAATTTAAGTTCACTGTCCGAATTTTCACCTTGCAAGAGAAACTGAACCTCATCTCTCCAGGATACTGACCTTGAGCTTGAAGAAGACCACCAAAGGTCAATTGAGATTGAGGCAACATTTCCTCAATCTCAGTCCCTACCCCAGCCCCTTAGGCTCAACCTTTAGAAGTACATCTACCTGGTATTGCAAAAAGTACAGCAAATCAAACCTTACTTAAATTAGAGGACTATTCACTATTCATGTATATATTCAGCTGTAGGATCGACTACAATACCTGTCCCTCCATCCCTGTGAACCAAACAGACAAGTCAACTTGAGGCAAAATTAAAGAGGAGCAATCTAATTTATATGTACCTTTAAACACTTGAAAGTTGAAACTTCCAACATGTTTTCATAAGTTAAACGAGAAAGAGTGAGGACAGTGCCACTGGTAAAAGCTAAAAACACCAAACCATAGTATACATCATCATCCTCGGAATTTGACCTGTTCTTCCAATTCCAAGGCTGGAACTGAGCTGCCAAACATAGGCTAACCTACAAACACGATTAGCATTCACTCAAGCATACCTACACAGAGAATAATACGCCAAAATTCATCGAATCCTAAACACAGGAAATTGCATCAAATCGAAATCAGCATAGCTAATTCAAATTGAACAAACAAACAACAAGATTAGTTGAAATTTTTACCACTGCCGACATGGAGTGAACTAAGCCGCCGAGAATAATTGAACGAGGAGATGGCGAGAACGAGAGAGACGGCGAGGGCGAGAGTGAGGGTGAGGGCGACGACGTTGAACTGGAACCGAGTGAAGTGAAAAATGAAACGAGGGAAACATGATTTGGGGGAAAAAAGGCTCAATTTAATTTTTCGGGGGAAGGAGTGTGGGAAAATGCCCGCCCTAAGTGTTTAGTATTTTTATTTTCTTTTTCTTTTTCTTATTTCTTTTCCTTTTTTGTAGTTTTTTTTTGTCTTTATTAATTTGAAAACACACTTTTTTATTCAAAACCTAAACAAAAACTGTTAAAAAGTTAATTTTTTAATTCAAAAACAGTTAGAAAATTAAAAGGATAAGGTTGGTTATCCCCCTCTTTGTTTATTTTAATTAATAAAATTTAAGGGTATCGTCGCTTTTTTCTTTTATATACTTTCGTTTCTTTTAAAAAAGTTAAGTTTTATTTCTTTCAAAATTCATAACTTTTTTTATATAACCTTTTGCAAAAAATATATGTAGTAACCAAAAGTCTAAAATAGTATTCTTTATACAAAAAAAAATTAAAAAAAAAAAGTTAACTTTTTATAGAACTTAACAGAAACTGTTAAAAAGTTAACTGTTTTTTCAAAAAAACTGTTAAAAAGTTAACTTTTTATTGTGTATAGGGAATAGGGTATAGGGTATAGGGTATATAGGGTATAGGGTATAGGGTATAGAATATAGGGTATAGGGTGGATAGGGTATAGGGTATAGGATATAGTGTATAGGGTATAGGGTATATAGGGTATAGTGTATAGTGTATAGTGTATAGTTGTAAGTGCTCCAATTTGAGCTTGTTAGTATTTTCGTTAGAAAATTAACGAAAGTTATAACATTCCTAACAATTCCTAACATTCCTAACATTTCTAACCAAGCAAGGGTAAAGTGGGCATTGTTATTTAAGGATAAACCAAGGAAAAGAATCAAAAAAGCAAAAGAAATGGTCAAAAACCAAAAATAGAAATGGCTGGAACAAAAACTGGCTGCCTAATTTGAATTTTCAAAATAATATTCCTTGTGTCCAAAGCCTGAAGCTGTAATTAATGAACAGTGCACGCTGAAGGACATATCCGCGCAGATGAGTTTGTCAATTTCAGAGGGCTATAAATTGAGGCCTTCAGTCTCAGAAAAGAAGGAGGAAAAACACAATTTGCAACTGCACCTTGGCGAAAATAGTGAGAAAACAGTGAGAATTCTCTAGAATTGTCACCTTTTTCTCAACTATTCAACCAAAATCACACTCACTCAAACACTCTCATATTCAAGCCTCAAACACTCTTACATTCAAGCCAAAAACTCCAAAACACAAAGAAGATAGGTATAATCTCCCTCTTCTTACCCTAAATCTCTCATCCATGCATGCATTTTCAAGCTACAAAATGTAGTTCATTCATCTTCTTGCCTTAGATCCAAGAAGATCACCATGGAAGTTCATCTTCATGGTTGATCTTCTACAAGGATCAACATTATTTTCAAAGTATTCTTACTTTCTTGCAAAGAAAACACATTTTCAAAACCCTAAATCATTTTTCATACATCAAATCTTCATTTTCAAGGATAAAATTCCCCTTCCCAAGCAAATGAAGTGCTTAAGTCCTAATGTACCCCAAGGATGGTTTGATTAAGTAGATCACCACTAAAATGTCTAGTGACTACTAATCAAAACCTAGGGAAATGGGGACAAGCATGGATGCAAAACCCCCTTTAAAATCACATTTTCTTTCTTGAGAAGTTGCTGTCCAGTAGCAATTTTCCAAGACCCCAGTCCATTTTCTAAATTTTTGGACACAGATAAACTTGGAATTTGGTGATTACTACAAAACACTTTTTGTAGCCAACATCCGTAGCTTTCCAGACATATTTTTACTTTATTTTTTTCGTGAGTAAAACTCCCTTTTTCAAATTTTCTTTCAAAGGTCAGTTCATCAGTTTCTGGAAATCCAGATTTCATATCTGAGATTTCCAGAAGGTTTTGACCCCTCAAATCTTCTCCAAAATGGAAAATTATTTCGTAGAGATCTTATTTGAGGTGTCTTGAACAACTTTCATTCTCTGAGTTTCTCCAGATTATGAAGTTTTAAGGCCCTTGAATCCATTTCAAAATCAGGTGTCTACTGTCTTTTTTCGTTCTGGCAGAAGTGTTTTTCAACTTCAAAAGGTCTTTTGAGTACCAAATCTCAACCCAAAAATCATCCGAAAAATCATGGGGTCAGTTCAAAGTCTTAAAAAGAAATACAATTTTTTACTTTTCTCAGTTTCAAATTATTTTGGCCAAAGCAACACACACACACAAACAAATGGTTTTTAGCTTGGAAGACTCGTTTTACGAGGCATTCCGGGTGCACACTAACGTCCTTCCCGGCATGTAACGTGACCTCCGAACCCAAATCTCTAATCTCGGGCATTTTTCAAAGTTTTGGCCCTTAAAACAAAAACGGCATGGCGACTCCGTCTTTTTCCGGTTTTATTTGATTTTCAAAGAAACGCAAAATCGAATTTTCCCGCGAAATTGGAATTTCAACATCGTCACAGTGGCGAATCCGCTGGTGAAAAATAGGCTTTTACAAAAAAAATGATATTTGGTATATTGGTGGAAACCATTAAACTTTCCGTTATCGCCTCCTAACATGAGTCGGGGATAAATTGTGGTTTAACAATCCTACGTACCGGTATCATCGTTTTCAAAAAAAAAAAAAAGCTTTTGAGGGTCAAGCTTCCGTCCCGGCATTTAAAAAATCATTTGTTGTGTGTGTTGATTTTTCGCACATTTTCGTGCTGTTTTGGCCGCCTCGGAAAAAGTCAAAATTTTGACTGTCGGAATCATGTCCCTAACTGTCGGAATTCTTGTGCTTATGTGCTTATGTGCTCATTTCAAAAAAAAAAAAATTCAAAAAAAAAAATTTCAAAAAAAAAAAGAAAATTTTCAAAAAAAAAAATCATGCATCATATTTTTAAGACACATGAAAAAATTCTATTTTACTCAGAAAAAGAATATAGACTGCTTGCACACTACGCGCACGTGACCGTACACTGCACACTACGTCCCTAACCCGGGAAAATCCTTGTCGCGGCCCGTTTGGTCTTATTATGCCTCTCGGTGCAAGCACAGGACAACCCAAACATCCCATGGAGCCTCGTGTCGACCATGCACTTGTCCGTGACACACTTTGTCAGAGACCCGGTTGGTTTTTAGTTTGGTCTGTGTCATGCCCTGTCTGTGTATAGACCTTTCCTTTCAAGCCTTTGTCGGCACACCGACTCGATATCTTTCGGGGACCCTAATCAGTCGAAGCTCTGCCGGTTTTTCGCCGCAGACTTTGACCAAGATATTGACCGGCGCCTTGACTTCGGCTCTGACTGGCACAAATTATACACTGACTCCCAGCATGACACTGAGTCATCAAGGATTAATGATTATTCCATGCCTAATTACGGCTTAACTGACGACAAGTCAAGATCAATTGTGGACTCTTATCAGTCCAAATCATGTCGACTTTTCGCCGAGCCCTCGAACATGATCTTGACTTTGACGTCAGTTTTGTCCGTAATTTACATCGAATGCTCGTTAAGACTAAGATTACCCGCCAGACTTTTAGGATCATTTTTCTTTCGGTCGGTGGGACCCGCTTGCCCTATATGACCCTCGCCCGGGGTTGTCCACCCTAGGAGGTCGAAATACAGGTGGAATACGAGGGGCTTATAGACGTAGTGACGGGGCCCACTGATCCAGGATCCAGAGTAGTTTGCGAAAAAGAAGAGCAATCTTTTCCAACCGATTAGGTTAATAAAACATGTTTTAAGTAAACAAGAACAAATAACTGCATGTTGCATGAGCCCAAAGCCCAAATACTTACGCTCCTTCCATTTCCACATATCTGAACCCTCATACCTTGTCCCCCGAAGCTCCTCACAAAGGTTGGTTCCGGACACCGGGTCACCGTTTGATTAGTTGGGAAGAGTCAAGCGCGTCATCAGCTTCGCCGTTTGTTCCGACTCCGGGTTTCAGAATGTCTGCATCAGCCAGTAATGATGGGGACAATGTCACTCCGCCTCCCGGGACCCCTCGGAGAAAGCGGTGGAATCGGTTAGCGAACGCTGAGATTACGACAGAGCACAAATTGAATAGCCTTATGGAGGCTATTAAGAGCCACGGTTTGGCCGCCAAACCTCAATCCCGATGGCACCTTCACCGTGGAAGAAGACGAGGATGCCAATCCCACTCGCCGCCCGATTACTCCAGGATGCCACCACGCACCTCCTATGGTACCACTACCGAACCCATGCTCCTCGGCCTTCTCTGGTCACCGGCTCCCCTTCGTACTACCGGATCCATGCAGCCCCGACGGCACAAACCGGGCTCATAGCTCTCGGTGGAGACAAAGCCGCACGGAATGTCTTCTCACTGGTTGGGGTTATCTCTAATGCCACAGCCTAATCGGGATCCCGCCACGGTTTGGAACCGATCAATCCGGGCCTTCGCAAGAATGCTGAAAGGGCCACAACAACATTTTGGCTTGCCTCAATGTAGTCCGTCGAGCCCCTCCTCGTAATGATGTTAGCTCACCTCTGCTCCTCCCACGCCTTTCACAAACCCATTTCTCGCTCGGGGTTCAATGGGTTACCAAACCTCCATCCTGGGCCATCGAATCACCAGACCGCATAGCATTCCCCCCGGTTATACACCATCGCCTCGCCCGGCCATGCATTTCAACAAATGTGAGACAACAAAACTCCGCACCTAAGCCTACTTATGGGCCCCACTCTGGAAATCCAAACTATCCTGGGCCACAAACAGACTACCTCCACCCACTTTGCCTGGGTTGAAAACCCACAAAGAAGTCGCGCAAGGTTCTATCCTTTTGCTCGTGGTCCTATTCATGCTCCTGTGGTAACTCGCCCAAGGACGGGTTTTCACCTACATCCCTGTGCCGGCCATTCCATCCACCCGCCCGCTCCGGTGGTAACCCCCTCTCCGGTTCAAATGCCACGGCTCCGCCACAAGACCCTCATCTCGGCCTCGGTTCATGGAACAACACAAGGAAATGAAAGCGCAGATTGCCGAGTTGATCGCCAAGAAGTCTCGCTCCGGCCTACGGTACCCGACTCCATTGTTCCCCCGCCTCACAAATTTGTTATGCCAAATCTAGACCTCTTTGATGGTACCGCATGCCCGAAAACCCATTTGGACACATATACCTTGGCGATGAAGGCCAAAGGATGCACCAATCGCCAGCGGCCGACTATTTCAGTCTATCTTTGAAATCTAGTGCCTTAAAGTGGTTCTTCCGTTTGAAACCTGAAGCCAGGGCTACATGGGACCAGATTACCAATGCCTTCACAGAGAAATATAAGGCCAACTTGGAGTGGGAAACAAATAGGTTTGACCTAAAAACAACAGTGCAGCGTCCCAATGAGAATGTTGGGGACTTCTACAAGCGGTGGAATCTGAAACTCAGTGAAATGGCCATCCCTCCTTCCGAAGAGGAACAACTGGACATCTTCCAGTCATGCCTAAAACCACATCTGAGAGCCTCCCTCGCTCACTTCCCGTACTCGGACTTACGGGCCATGGTTAACTCCGCAGCTAAGTTTGAAAAGGCTTACAATCAGCAACCGGCTGCTGCACCTTCTTACAGATATCGGGCTCCTCCTTCAAACACCGCCCCTGCTCCCGCTAGAGGCAAAGAGGTGATTAACTACGCGGGACAGGAATGTAATAACACAACTCCTTTTGCCCCCAGAAAACCAGTCGAGCCCAGACCACGAGTCATGAACCTCGAAAACTTTGGAATGCCCCTGAACGACATCTTTAGGGGACTGGTGAAAGAAGGCTTGCTGCGGCCTTTGGAGAATTTCCAACCCAGAAATCCGAATGCTCTCGTGGATACTACAAAGTATTGCGCTTTTCATCAAGCCCATGGACATCTAATGTATAACCGCTTTACTGAAAAAGTCAATCCAAATGGATCGATAGAGCAAGGAAAGTTGGAAGGCCCCGAAGGGCCTAATACGATCAAGAATCCTCTCGCTAAGGAACCATAATCAGGTAAACATGATTGAATGCGGAGAACCTTCGCATGCCCGTAGAAGATGCCGATGAAGCTTCCCAAATACCCATGGCTAACCTTGTCGAGGATCCTGATTCGGATTCCCCCTCAGCCTTGAGGATATCGAACGAATCAACCCACCTTGGTCTCATGTCAGAGATTTCCTGCAAGAATATGAAACTCGCTACTTCTTAGAGGAAGGGATAGCTGATACTGAAGAACTGGGGCTATTCTGGTCAAAGCATGAGAGAACCATTTGCATAAGATGGTTAGAGCAGTCAAGAAAGATTGAACAAGAAAGCCTCAGGCGGGCGCCTGTACTGGGGCTTATCAGCAAAGAGTCCGAGGAGCATCTGGAGCTAGTACATTTCTGCAAGCTGGCTTTGGGAAAGGCCGAATATGATCCCGAGAACAGCGAAGAATCGAGAAAGGAGGACTCCTTCTATATCCTGCCTGGAGTCAAATACGTGCCACCCCCTCTCACTCTTCCCCCGCAGTTTCTGGGTGGAGAAGCCGAATCGCAATTACCACTTCCGAGAATGGGAGCATATGACAATTTCTGCGGTTGCACGCACCCATATTCCCCTAACGGGTTTGATCGGCGTTCCCTCTCAGCCGAAATCCTGGTAGTATGGGAAGAAGATTCCGATGACAACGACGACGATGATGATGACGAGAGCGAAGAGTCAACTGAAGCCCCAGATCTGGAAACAATCTGGAACAATCATGCCAGAAATGAGCCCATGGGAGCCAGACACAATGGTTGGTTGTCAGCAAGCGACGATGAAGGACCACCGAAAAATGCGAGTCAAATGCCGGTAGGGATGGGCCCCCAAGAGCTGCACCTCGTAAGATGCACTTGTGGTCAGTGTCCGGATACTTCAGAGGATGAGGGACAACAAAGCCCGCGCCCAGATCCGTACATATCCGAAATCCTAGAACACAATGTTCCTTATAAGAACCTGACTGGTGAATGGAAACGGTTCATCGAAGCACTGGTCAAGAACGGAGGGTTTCAACGACCAGAAGATGAGGAATTCGTAAACGTCATTGGATCTTTTTCTTCTTTCCCGAGAACGGATGGCATAACAACCGTAAGGGTCACAACCGGGCTGCATGAGCACAATGTGTGCCTGCAATCACTGAAAAGGGTTATCGATCTGAACGTCTCCCCAGTGGCTTTCATACCTATGGATCCACATGACGCCTTCCTAATTGCTCCAGTGCCTGACAATGGACCCCGGGTGCTCCTTATTTGGACCCAGATCTATCGAGCTGCTACATCGAACTCCGAGGGGGAACGTTGCCTATCCTTCACTTGTGGCTGCCCTACTTTCAAGGGTGAAAGAAAAAAGATGTATGATGAAATGGAGGCTGATAGCCATAAGACCGAAGACACTTCAGAAGACGAATATGAAACCGAGGACATGAAGGCCATGAAGTTTCCTGGGTCTGAGCACGTGGATGTCTTAGAATTCAACACTGCCTACCATGCTTTGGGGAAAGGGTTTTCAGGCGTCCGATCCAGCCGATAGTCGAAGATCCGATAGAGAGGGAAACTAACTCCCATCCGCCCAAATGAGAAAATAACCATGGTCGATCAATTCCACCCCGGAACAAAGTAACACTCCTTGTCAGGGTTACCCAAGAAGAGGTCACCTTCCCCGAATGTATGTCAGCTTTCAGAGAAGTCCTAGAAACTGGCATGATATCGGATGCGCCTCCCACACAGAATGCTATAATCATTTCCAGCTCTGAGTATTACAAAAAGGAACCAGAATGGTTGCACTATACCGGGGATGAGATCGAAAAGCCGCCGAGACCCGACAATAGCGACTCTTGTTGCATGATAACTATGAGCAAGGCAGACTATGGGAGAGAATCAGAGGATGCCCTAGCTCTGTGGGCCATCCAAGGGGCAACAACACAACCCCAGACTCGAAAGCCTGTGACTTGGGAAGAAGTTATAAGGGCCGCCCAGGAAGGAGCCAGTACAGCTCAGCCCCTCACCGTTGCTAGACTCCGTCAGAACCAGTGGCCAATAGCCAAAAAGGCTCCCCCATTCACCCTAGAAGCACTCAAGAAATCCAGTCAAGAAGCGACTGATGAGGAAGTTAACCTGTTGACCCGATCCGGGCAAATCTTCCAAGGGAATCCCAAGGCAGATAAGAAGGCCACAGATCAAGCACCTGGGGAGAACCGCCGCCCCTATGCTAAGACAGCCGAAGCTCCTGACCCCGCAAAGGAGGACCCCGTGCTCACCTGGGCTTGAAGCAAACACTGTGCCAACATCTCTCTGTGGTCCCAGCTCACCTCATCCTATCCCCATAAGCTAAAGCTGGAAGAAAGCCTGGCCCGCACCTTGGTACCTATTGATGCTACTCCCGATGACGTGGTACAACTGATTGGAAACATCCACTACGGGAACATAATCACTTTCACAGATCTCGACCTCCCTCAATTTGGGACTGATCATAACGAGCCTCTCTTCATCACAGTCCAATTGGATGAACGACGCCTTCCTCGGGTCCTGGTTGATAATGGGTCCGAAATGAACATTCTCCCGACAAAGATCATGAGCCTGCTTGACATCAAGTCCACGGATTTAAAACCTTCCTCCCTCACAGTCAAAGCTTACGACTCGACATCTCGAGCAGTCCTTGGAGTTGCTACCTTGGATCTCTGGTTTGGACAGAAATTGATACCTGTGGAATTCCTGGTTATTGACATCCCGATCACTTTTAATGCCTTATTGGGAAGACCTTGGCTGCACCAGGTCAAGGGGGTCGCCTCGAGCCTCCACCAGTGTGTGAAATTCGTCTCGAATGGGGACCTGACAACAATTTATGGGGATTTAGTCACCTTGGAGGGCACGGATACAGGTGGAATACCTATTCTGGAAATCAAACATGATGAGGAAGGCCTCATGCTAACAGGCTTCACAGTCGAGCCTCCAAAGGGCCAAGTTTGCAACATAGATCTGACAATCACCCGGGATAAAATCGCCCTGGTCTTGAAAATGATGAGAAAGATGAGCTATCTACCTGGCCTCTGGTCTGGGAAGCACCAACAAGGAACTCACAAACTCATCGAGGTGAAAGGACAAAAAACTTCGCCACGGCCTGGGATATGAGGCCTCCTCGGTGGACACCGCGAAAGGAAAAGAAATTGCCCTAAAAGGGGAGAAACCGCCACAGAAGGGTCCCGCTCAATGCCCCTAAATCTCTCCCTTTCAGTCCTAATTTGGCCGACTACTTCGTAAAGGGTCCCACACAACCGGGTAACATCACGGAGCCCACGTAAGGGTGGCCGAAGCTACAGGATAGCCTCAACAAGTTCGGGGAGCCAAAGCTAACCCGGTCCGTAGAATGTTCCTGGACCTACCTAAGATACCCGGGGCTACCACTACCATGAAGAGTGAGTACACTTTTAAAGGCGTGCCAAGCCTAGTGGAACAGTTCGAGAAGCTCACAACCACAATTCCTACGGCCCAGGAAGGTCCGAAACCTGAGTTTGAATTGACCGTGCCGAAAGCCAAAGCCACAAAAGTCTTTTCGGATGATTGGGATGGTCCGATTATGCAACAGTTATTCGGGGAAGAGATCCAGTGCCGACCCGATTGATTTCAGCTCGCCAAAGAAATGGTAGCGATGATCGAGGAAGGAGCACAGTACAATTCCCGAGTCATGACGCCCCTGACAGCGATGCCATTAAAGAATCGGGAAACTCTCTCAGGCCCGTCCGCGACCAAAGAAGAAATGATCACCAAGCCTGGATTGGTCTCCCGTCCCTTTGTGTCAATCTAGGAAGAGTCCTCCGAGTCTCTCATTGTTAAGGTCGAGTCTCTAGGGTCGTCTGATGGCCTTACGCCTGAAGACTACGAGTCTGTAGCGAATGCTGTACTTCCTTTCGTTCCTAATGAAATAACCTTTCCGAGTATCCCTTGATTGCCACTTTAACTAATGATGAATTAATTAATAAAAAAAAACATTTAATAATAATTCATTAGATAAAGAAGCAGACACATTAAACAAAAAAAAATCAAACAAAAAAAAATCTTTAAGCAGGTTGTCCGGAAAGAGGAAAATCGAGCCCAAGCTGCCGAAGAGATTTTGACGAGTATGAATTTGGGAACTGCGGAAGAGCCTAAAGAGACGCAGATTGGTAGGAACTGAAAAGGATGCCTTACAAAATCCTACAAGGTCCTCAATTCAAAGAAAGTTGCCCTCTTCATCAAAGAAAACATCATATGCAGATACGGGTTGCCAGCCGAAATCATCTCAGATAATGGATCCCACTTCGAAGGGGAATACGACAGGCTGCTGGCAGAATTCCGAATAACCCGTCACAAGTCATCTCCCTACAGGCCCCAAACCAACGGAGCCGTCGAGGCAGCAAACAAGACTTTGGAAAACATCATCCAGAAAATGGCCGTCCGAGGCAGAGATTGGCTCGAGAAACTACACCTGGCACTCTGGGGCTACAGAACATCAGTCAGAACGGTAACTGGGGAAACACCGTTTGCCCTCACATACGGAATGGAAGCCGTGCTCCCAATCGAATTGGAAATCCCCTCACTCCGTGTGTTGTTGGAAAGCCAGATCAATGAGGTCGAATGGCTCCAAAGTCGCCATGATGAATTGGCCCTGCTAGATGAGCGACGATTGAAGGCCATGGAACATATCCGAGCTTACCAAGGGAGAATGGCCAGAGCCTTCGACAAGAAAGTAAAGCATCGGGAGATCCAAGAAGGTGATTTCGTTTTGAAAGAAAAGCCCCCAGTCCGTATCAACCCGCTTGGCAAATGGGAGCCTCTCTGGGTCGGGACATATGTTGTCCAGAAGATCTTCTCCGGAGGAGCCATGCAACTTGCAGACCTCGACGGAAATCCTTTTGTACACCCAGTGAATGGTGACAAGCTGCGCAGATACTACGCGTAAAACACTGAGTCAAAAAAAAAAGAGAAACAAAAAAAAAGAAGAAAAAGAGTGCTAAAAGAGTAATACCCAACTAGGTTGAAAACCCGAAAAGGGCGGCCTAGGTAAAAAACAGGGTTGCACAAAAAAAAACAAAAAAAAAACAACAAAAAAAAAAAAAAAAAAACAACACAAAAACAAAATCGACCAGGTTGAACTACGAAGACCTGAGCTCCTCAAAATGAGGGGAACGTAGGCAGCCGGAAACGGTTCGATCTAAAGCACAAATAAAAGTCATGCTTTGACATCAATACACTGATCAGACCATGAAAGCGTCTCGAAAAACTTTAAAACAATTCACATATTCATTACAAGTTAAAAACTTTTTGATGAGTCTAAGCCTGGTTCATTCCTACAACTGGCAACCTGCTAAAAGAAAACTAAGATACATAGTCAAACTAATGTGTCTGCTGCGACAAGAAAGGGATACTCGGAAACCTCAGAGTCACTCCATGCCACTCGTACTGGCCTCTCCCCTCTTCTTCCCCCTTCGAGTCTTCTTCTTCTGAACAGGAAAAATGTCAGTCTTCCTCCTACCAAGCTCTGGTACAGGAACGGGATCTATCAAACCAGCCTCTGTCAGGGCCTTGGTAGCCCTAGCGTCATCTCTCATCTCCTATAGCCGGGCTGGTAGCATAGGAGTCCTCCTCTCATGCCTCTTGACATAAGCCTCATAGTCGGTCACAACATCTCCGCTCCTGTCATGAGGGTTGGCCCTCGCCTCAGCCCTCCTCCTCTCGGAAACTGTCAGGTCCTCCGCACCCACAATGGCCTCACGCCGCCTCAAAATAGCTATCTGAGTCTCTCCCAAATGCCTCTCGTACCAATCCAGGTACCAAGTGGTCAAGAACACAGGTCCCGGACGTCTGAGGATAACCCGAGGAGGAAAGACATCATACCTCCATGCTCGGGAAAGAAAGGAAAATGCCGAAGGATCATCCATAGAAGCGGAAGCCACCACCCTGGTGGCTATATCATCAAAGTCCTCCAAAGGAACCTGCTCTAAACCGAACTGTCTCAGAACCAAGGACGGAATATAGAAGCTGGACTGAGAAAGCCCCGGAAGCATGACCACATGAGATCCGTCCTGAAGCACTCTGCGAGTCTCCACCCGCCAACAAGGCACTGACCATCTGATATCTTCTGTCCGGCGACCAGCCATCCAACGCTCCCATGAGCCCTGATCATCAAAATCTATAGCAACCCCCCTCCTGGAAAATGTCCAAGGCTTGATCATATCAGAAGTTTCCCGAAGAACCCCGGGCGTTCCATCGCCCATGTGGTCAAGAGAAACGGGCTGCCCCGTGCATATATCGTCTCCGAGCGCCCGTCGAGAGCATGAAAAGTCTCCCCCAGGATCAAAGGTACAACGTCTCTGCCCAAGCGACAGTGAACGACTATATCCAGCAGAGACCGATGACAAATCCCAAAAGAATAGACCATGAACAAGGTCCCGAACATGCAAAGTGCAAAGGCATCCCAATAGGCATCATCAATCAAGCCTAAGCCCCTAAATCTATCAGGGAGACCAAAAATGTTAAAATGATCGGGACCACAGATCATACCTTGTGCTTCCTCCGGGGAAAGATGAAGGAGGTTGCACAATCTATCAACAAAAGAGGCCCCTCCTGGCAAAGGAGCCGCAATTTCTTCCACCTCCGGACCACCAAGCAAAGTCCGAAATTCTTCGACGGTCGGGATCATCTCATTGTAAGAAAGGGAAAAGACATGTCTTCTAGTATCTCAAAATGAGGAAGAAGCTCTCAAGAGGTCGTAGTCCGGAACCAATTCTTTGAGGGACCATAAGCACTTCACCTTGTACCTTTCTTCAAAGAATGACCTCCTTTCATGCATAATCTCCCGAGACCACTCTTTAAACTTGGTGAAGAATTGCATTTGAGAATTTTGGGACAATTTGGGTGGATTTCTCATGCTCACAATTCTCTCCATGGTTTTTCTCTCCTTCTCCCCGAAAATTGCTGTTTGAACTGGTGGTTGAAGAAGGTGTTTGAATTTGAAATAAAGGGAGACCAGATCTGAAGCAAAATTAAAGGACAATGTCATATGCAGGTCCTGTCCGCGCGGATATGTTTGTCCCCTAAGAAAAAAAAATCTTTGCAACAGTCCAAACTGCTGCACCAAAGGAATATTTTGTCCCAGCCAAAGCCTGTCCAAACCAGTCCATGCACCAAACATCTACACCCTTACCAAAAAACCTAGGCTCATGCAACATTGCATTCATACAGCACTGCATTAAAAAAAAAAACATAATAAAATAACAATAATCCTAAATTATTACATTAAAAAAAAAAAAGTAAAAAAAAAAAGAAGTAAAAAAAAATGTGCATAAAAATAAACTGTATCTGTCTAAATACAATCTCAGAAATCAATCTCAAAATATCAGTCTCGAAGGATCGTCAGTCAGAGTCCTCGGTGGCTGGGCCCTCCCCCCGGTCCCTCTTGCGGCTCGGACCCGCCTCCTCGGTAGCCATGAATGTCTCGGGCTCAGAATCATCGTCCTCGTCCCCAGAAGAAGGCTCGTCAGGACCAACCGGCACGCTCTGGTACGGCAAGCCAAGATCCGCAAAGAAATCACATCCGAAAGTGAAGGCGTCAGACTCCTGGACGTGCGAAGAAGATCCACCATGCTGCCAGACGTGTCCCTGCCCGTAAGGATCTCCAAGAATGACGTGGTCCGAAGGTAGTACCACGCGAGGATCAAGGAGAGGAGAAAGAGGAGTCTCGGAGGAAGTCTCTGAAGGAATAGGGGAAGCCTCCCGCCTGACAGGCGCCGGCTGTGGTCGCCTCGCTCTAGCCCGAGGGGCTCCACAAGCCACCATCCTCCTGATGAATCTCTTATCCCCGATCACCTGCTTCGTCAGCTTCTCCACGACCACCTCCGGAAACTGCACGAAAGCAAAAGCGTCAGAAACAGTTGAAGCAAAAAAATGATGATAGGAAAGAAAAGAAAAGATAGAAGAAAAAAAAGAGGTGGGAAGGAAAAGCCATACCTTCATACCCGGACGAGGTCGGAAAGCTCGTGGAAGCCGCTCAGGCTGAGGGATCTGCACCCTCAATCGGACCCCATCCTGGACATATGAAAAGTCTGTCCGAGGGTACCACGGGACCCCTAACCCCTCTCTATCCAGAACCTGGGGCGTCCTCAGCCTCCTCAAGACAAATACTGGATACGGCTCGATCGCCACGAATGCCGAGAAGTGTTGGCCGCCCCGGTAATCGTCCCAGGTCACAGATCTCTCACTAGGATGCATCATGTCGGCGGGAGGCTCCACCGGTGTCATCAAAGGCGAATTCACGCCATGCTGGCGCGTCACCCTCTCCCCCAGATAATAGGCGTCGCAAGTCAAGCCCCTCAAAATCCTCCGCTGCACGGTCCAAATCTCGCCGCCCTTCACCGCGCCACATCGAAACGATCCCAGGGATAGAATATCATCTCCTCATCCATCTCAGCCCTCGTCAAAGGAAGGCAATCCGAGTACCTGAGGGTCGTGCGCCCCCTAGAACCTTTCTTCTCTCAGGCATGCTTGGACCAGGAGCGCATAGCCGGATATGCCCCGATATACTTCGCCGGCTGCCGCCACATCGTGACGCGGAAGAACTCACAAAACCATGCCTGCGAAAGTTATAGTCGATTAAGTGCGGAAAAGAACGCGTGCTTAAAGGAAAAGGGAAAGCAAAAAAGAAAGCTTATACCTCCAGAGCAAACTCGAAGCAGTAGAAGGAGCTCACAGCCTTCCGGCTGTATCTATCAAGAGCAAAGTAAAGCTCTGCCAGCCCGGCCTCTCCCCAAGAGATCTCTCCAGCCATCTCTACATCCTCCAAACTCCTCAGCAAAGCAAACACCGCCGTCCCCTCGGCGTGTCCAAAAAGAGTGCTCGAAAAAGCAAACCATAAAAAGGCCTTAGCAATCTGCTCAGCGCCTATCCTCTCATCCCCAGCCTCGTAGCTCCCGATGATCTCCACAATCTTCCCATAAACCATGGCATACTCCATCCCCATCCCCTTTTTGGGAATGGGGGTAAAGCCCAGAAGAGCCTGCAGGTCCACGTCGCTGTAGCCGTCCCGCCACTCAATGCTGCGTCCATTGAAGGACAGACCCGTGATCGCAGCGTAGTCGGAAGGCGTAACCGTAGCCTCGCCCCAGAAAAAGTGAAATGTGTGGGTCGCATCCCATCAATGCTGCGCCAAAGCAAACATCAGGCCCTTGCTCTTAGGGAACTTAACCAACCCCCTCAAGCACTCAATGAACTCGTATAGCTCGGTCTCAACAACAATCTGTCTGGGACTCATCAAAGCTTCTCGGCCCGCAATCGGAAGCCGGTCCCACAGGTCAACTACAGACTCCACTGATCCTCGAGTCTTCATCTTATTCAGCTGCTCCGTCACGTAGTTGTTTCCGCCCTGCAATAAAAAAAAAGAGAAAATGTCAAAAAAAAATTGCATTTGCACAAAAAAAAAAAGAAGGAAAGCATATACATGCATCATGTAACACAAAGCCTAGCCCCATTTTTTCTCGCACAAAAGAAGGCAGTTTTCAGCAAATCCCAATCAACATTCATTCATACAAAGAGTCGACGGAAGTAAAAACTCCGTCCCATTTTCATAAAATAACATGCATCATGCGTACATTCATTCATACACGGAGTCAATAAATCCGCCCCACTTTTTCAAAAAAAAAAAGGAGCATGCACACATTCATATCAACATTGCAAGAATCCTACATTGCAACAAAAGAAGTCCGTCCCAAATTCGGGAAATTGTTCATCATAGTCTCATATTTCAAAAAAAAAATGGCAAAAATGCCAATTCTTTTCCCAAGCAAAATGCACATTTTGAGTTACCCATATACTCATTGCAAAATGCACAACATCAAAAATCCAATTTCAGTGTCAAGAACACAATTTTTCAAAATTCAAGTCATAATTTTCGAATTTTTCATTAAAATTTTCGGATAAAAAAAAATGGCAAAATGCCAATTCTTTTCCCAAACAAAATGCACATTTGGGTTACCCACAAATTCATTACAACATGCAAAGCATCTAAATCAAATTCCAAGCCCAAAAAACATCGCCATTTTCGAAATTTTTTCAAAAAAAAAATTCAAAATTCAACTTCAAACAAAAAATCAACAAAGGAATCAAAAGGATTCGAAATATACCGTGCGAAGACTCGGATCAGTGGCCCAAAGCTGCAACGCATCGGGGTAATGCTCCTCTGCAATCGATTGCGAAAGAGAATAGTGCCTCCTCATTCGAACGAGCTCCAATCGTCTCTCCGCGACAGGGCCACGTCCTTGGCCTTGAAAAGCACCTCCCGCGTGTTCCATTGCTTGAAAATCGAAGAAAAATGGAAGAATTTTGGAGCTTTTTGGACAACAATGGCGGTTTTCTTCTTCTCCCTCGTCTCTCTCTCGTAAAAGCTGTAAATGGGGAAGAGGGAACTGAAAAGGGCGTTGGCCCTCATTTAAAACCCTCTGGACTTCGATCTCCTCCGCGCGGATAGGGTTGTAAGGGTCAAAATGACCCTTTTGCCCTTTAAAATTTCAGGACTCTGCAGTTTAGTCCTCAACTTAACAGAGTTAACCAAAGTTAACCCCCCTTTCAAAGGAACCCTAACGGCAGTAAAACGTAAGTCCGATCTCCCCGAGAAAGATAACGGGATCCCGTATCTTTCATCAAAATTATTCCCCGGCAGTCAAACGTAAGTCCGATTTCTCCGAGAAAGATAACGGGATCCCGTATCTTTCATCAAAATCATTCCCCGGCAGTCAAACGTAAGACCGATTTCCCCGAGAAAGATAACGGAATCCCGTATCTTTCATCAAAATCATCAACGGCAGTCAAACGTAAGACCGATTTCCCCGAGAAAGATAACGGGATCCCGTATCTTTCATCAAAATCATTCCCCGGCAGTCAAACGTAAGTCCGATTTCCCCGAGAAAGATAAGGGAATCCCGTATCTTTCATTAAAATCATCGATGGCAGTCAAACGTAAGACCGATTTCTCCGAGAAAGATAACGGAAT
Source organism: Adenophora triphylla var. japonica (assembly GCA_022495995.1). Classification (NCBI taxonomy): domain Eukaryota; kingdom Viridiplantae; phylum Streptophyta; class Magnoliopsida; order Asterales; family Campanulaceae; genus Adenophora; species Adenophora triphylla. The sequence goes on from JAFEMH010004615.1 coordinate 71,796, forward strand.
CCCGTTTCTTTCATCAAAATCATCAACGGCAGTCAAACGTAAGTCCGATTTCTCCGAGAAAGATAACGGAATTCCGTTTCTTTCATCAAAATCATCAACGGTAGTCAAACGTAAGTCCGATTTCTCCGAGAAAGATAACGGAATCCCGTCTCTTTCATCAAAATCACCAACGGCAGTCAAACGTAAGTCCGATTTCTCCGAGAAAGATAACGGAATCCCGTCTCTTTCATCAAAATCACCAACAACAGTCAAACGTAAGACCGATCTCTCCGAGAAAGATAACGGAATCTCGTATCTTTCATCAAAATCATTCCCCGACAGTCAAACGTAAGACCGATCTCCCCGAGAAAGATAACGGGATCTCGTATCTTTCATCAAAATCATTCCACGGCAGTAAAACGTAAGACCGATCTCCCCGAGAAAGATAACTGAATCCCGTTTCATTCATCAAAATCATCAACGGCAGTAAAACGTAAGACCGATTTTCCCGACGAATACGTCTGATTTTCCTCAGAGAGGCTAACAAAATCCCCAGCAAAGCCAAAGGAATCTCGAGCAGATCTCGAACTACGAAAGGGCTTGATTCCCACTAGGGATACGTAGGTAGCCTATCATTAGGTTCAGCCCCTCGACCAAAACGGTCACCCTCTCCTTCGGCAGCAGACAAAGTCCACCGAAAGGCCATTTCAAATTAAGGTTCGAGGCACCTAAAACGCCATCATCAAGGTTCGAGGCACCTAAAACGCCATCTTCAGGGTTTGAGGCACCTAAAACGGCATCTTCAAGGTTCGAGGCACCTAAAGCGCCATCATCAAGGTTCGAGGCACCTAAAACTCCATCATCTTGAGGGTCAAAGACCCGAACTACGACTGGCTTGATTCCTCTTAAGGATACGTAGGTAGCCTATCATTAGGTTCAGCCATCCGACCGAAAATGGTCATTCCTATCCCCATCAGAGCGGATAGTCACCCGACCAAAAATGGTCATTCCTATCCCCAGCAGAGCGGATAGCCATCCGACCAAAAATGGTCATTCCTATCCCCAGCAGAGCGGATAGCCATCAGACCTAAAATGGTCATCCTATCCCCAGCATAGCGGATAAACAGTTTCAGCCATCCGACCGAAAATGGTCATTCTTATCTCCAGCAGAGTTTCTTTCCAGCAACCGACTGCAGAACTCGCTCATCAGGTTCGAGGCACCTAAAACGCCATCATCTCCAGGGTCAAAGACCCGAACTATGGCCGGCTTGATTCCCACTAGGGATACGTAGGTAGCCTATTAAATAGGTTCAGCCACTCGATCACTTGATCATCCTGCCAAATATGGAGCCTTACTCTTATCGACGACCCCGCTTCCTTCGAAAGCGCCGTCGCCGAGGGGCTACTGTAAGTGCTCCAATTTGAGCTTGTTAGTATTTTCGTTAGAAAATTAACGAAAGTTATAACATTCCTAACAATTCCTAACATTCCTAATATTTCTAACCAAGCAAGGGTAAAGTGGGCATTGTTATTTAAGGATAAACCAAGGAAAAGAATCAAAAAAGCAAAAGAAATGGTCAAAAACCAAAAATAGAAATGGCTGGAACAAAAACTGGCTGCCTAATTTGAATTTTCAAAATAATATTCCTTGTGTCCAAAGCCTGAAGCTGTAATTAATGAACAGTGCACGCTGAAGGACATATCCGCGCGGATGAGTTTGTCAATTTCAGAGGGCTATAAATTGAGGCCTTCAGTCTCAGAAAAGAAGGAGGAAAAACACAATTTGCAACTGCACCTTGGCGAAAATAGTGAGAAAACAGTGAGAATTCTCTAGAATTGTCACCTTTTTCTCAACTATTCAACCAAAATCACACTCACTCAAACACTCTCATATTCAAGCCTCAAACACTCTTACATTCAAGCCAAAAACTCCAAAACACAAAGAAGATAGGTATAACCTCCCTCTTCTTACCCTAAATCTCTCATCCATGCATGCATTTTCAAGCTACAAAATGTAGTTCATTCATCTTCTTGCCTTAGATCCAAGAAGATCACCATGGAAGTTCATCTTCATGGTTGATCTTCTACAAGAATCAACATTATTTTCAAAGTATTCTTACTTTCTTGCAAAGAAAACACATTTTCAAAACCCTAAAAATCATTTTTCATACATCAAATCTTCATTTTCAAGGATAAAATTCCCCTTCCCAAGCAAATGAAGTGCTTAAGTCCTAATGTACCCCAAGGATGGTTTGATTAAGTAGATCACCAATAAAATGTCTAGTGAATACTAATCAAAACCTAGGGAAATGGGGACAAGCATGGATGCAAAACCCCCTTTAAAATCACATTTTCTTTCTTGAGAAGTTGCTGTCCAGTAGCAATTTTCCAAGACCCCAGTCCATTGTCTAAATTTTTGGACACAGATAAACTTGGAATTTGTTGATGACTACAAAATACTTTTTGTACCCAACATCCATAGCTTTCCATACATATTTTTACTTTATTTTTTGCGTGAGTAAAACTCCCTTTTTCAAATTTTCTTTCAAAGTTCAGTTCATCAGTTTCTGGAAATCCAGATTTCATATCTGAGATTTACAGAAGGTTTGACCCCTCAAATCTTCTCCAAAATGGAAAATTCTTTCGTAGAGATCTTATTTGAGGTGTCTGGAACAACTTTCATTCTCTGAGTTTCTCCAGATTATGATTTTTAAGGCCCTTGAATCCATTTCAAAATCAGGTGTCTACCGTCTTTTTTCGTTCTGGCAGAAGTGTTTTTCAACTTCAAAAGGTCTTTTGAGTACCAAATCTCAACCCAAAAATCATCCAAAAAATCATGGGGTTAGTTCAAAGTCTTAAAAAGAAATCCCATTTTTTACTTTTCTCATTTTCAAATTATTTTTGCCAAAGCAACACACACACACACACACACACAAACAAATGGTTTTTAGCTTGAAAGACTCATTTTACGAGGCATTCCGGGTGCACACTAACGTCCTTCCCGGCATGTAACGTGACCTCCGAACCCAAATCTCTAATCTCGGGCATTTTTCAAAGTTTGGCCCTTAAAACAAAAACGGCGTGGCGACTCCGTCTTTTTCCGGTTTTATTTGATTTTCAAAGAAACGCAAAATCGAATTTTCCCGCGAAATTGGAATTTCAACATCGTCACAATAGTGTATAGTGTATAGTGTATAGTGTATAGGGTATAGGGTATAGGGTATATAAGGTATAGGGTATAGGTTATATGGTATAGGGTATAGGGTATAGGATATATAGTGTATAGGGTATAGGGTATAGGGTATAGTATATAGGGTATAGGGTATATAGGGTATAGGGTATATAGTGTATAGGGTATAGGGTATAGTGTATAGGTATAGGGCATAGGGTATAGGGTATATAGGGTATAGGGTATATAGGATATTGGATATAGGGTATAGGGTATATAGGGTATAGGGTATAGGGTATAGTGTATAGGGTATATAGGGTATAGGGTATAGTGTATAGTGTATAGGGTATAGGGTATAAGGTATATAGGGTATAGGGTATAGGGTATTGGATATAGGGTATATAGGGTATAGGGTATATAGGGTATATGGTATATGGTATAGGGTATAGTGTATAGGGTATAGGGTATAGGGTATATAGGGTATAGGATGTAGAGTATAGGGTATAGGATATAGTGTATAGGGTATATGGTAAAGGGTATATGGTATAGGGTATAGGGTATAGGGTATAGGGTATAGGGTATATAGGGTATAGGGTATAGGGTATATGGTATAGGGTATAGGGTATAGGATATAGGGTATAGGATATATAGGGTATAGGGTATATAGGATAGGGTATATAGGGTATAGGGTATAGGGTATGGGATATAGGGTATAGTGTATAGGGCATAGGGTATAGGGTATAATGTATAGGGTATAGGGTATAGGTTATATAGGGTATATGGTATAGTGTATAGGGTGTAGGGTATATGGTATAGGGTATATAGTGTATAGGGTATAGGGTATAGGGTATACTCCCTCCGTCCCGCTGATAAATTCACTTTTTGCCATTTTGGGTGTCCCATTGAAAGCTTCACCTTTCCTTTTTTGGCAAAGGAATCTTTACTATTCCCTCCACTCATTCTCTCTCCTACATTATTTTAATACTCACAACACCATTATAATTTACTATTCCCTCCACTCATTCTCTCTCCTATTTTCAAATTACACTCACAACATTTTCTTCACCTTAATTTGCGCGCCGGAGCCAAAATGGTGAAGTAATAAGCGGGACGGAGGGAGTATAGGGTATAGGGTATATAGGGTATAGGGTATATAGGATATTGGGTATAGGGCATAGGGTATATAGGGTATATAGGGTATAGGGTATAGGGTATATAGGGTATAGGGTATATGGTATAGTGTATAGGGTATAGGGTATAGGGTTTAGTATATAGGGTATAGGGTATAGGGTACAGGGTATAAAGTATAGTGTATAGGGTATAGGGTATAGGGTATATAGGGTATAGGGTATAGGGTATAGGGTATAGGATATAGGGTTTAGGATTTAGGGTATAGGATATAGGGTATAGGGTATAGTGTATAGGGTATAGTGTATAGGGTATAGGATATAGGGTATAGGGTATATGATATAGTATCTAATGTAACGCCAAAAAATCTAAAGTAGCCCTGAGATCAAAGTCGTTGCATTAATCAAAATGTGCCGTTACATTAGCTCCGTCGTTGCATTAGACTAGTTACATTAGCTCTGGTGTTGCATTAGATGCGTTACATTAGCTCTGTCGTTGCATTAGATGCGTTACATTATCTCTGTCGTTGCATTAGCCGTTACATTAGCTCTGTCGTTGCATTAGACTCGTTACATTAGCTCTGGCGTTGCATTAGATGCGTTATATTAGCTCTGTCGTTGCATTAGATGCGTTACATTAGGTCAAAAATGTAGTAGTGAGTTCTGTAGCGCGACACAACTGGCCATCTGGCATGTTCTGTAGCGCGACACAACTAGCCACAAAGGCGGTTTACACTTGTTTCCTAATTTGATTAGGGCACAAACTCTAATACTAATGTAGTATAAATATGAGTCTGTAAACAGCCGAAATTGAGCCAAATTTTCAAGAGAAAAAATCACCAAAAAGGTTTCTCAATATTTCTTCCATAGGTTTAAGAATCTAGCAATTCTCAAGAACTGTTCTTGGTTCATTCTTATGTGTGGATACTACTAGATGGTCTTCGCTCGTACGACGATTAAGGCCTAGAGTTCAAATTTTTCAAAGCAATCTGAAGGTTCAAAGGTTTTGAAGATCGAAGATTGTGATTCAAAATCACACCGATAAATTGTTCGATAGCTCAAGACCGGAAAGCAATAAATGTTGGTAAATTCTATCTCATAGGAATTCAATTTAATCGTATAGAACGGATCTTAGGGCTTTGGGTTTTGTGTTAATTTGATACTTAATTCCGCTGTGCATGGACCCATAAAACCCAACAATTGTTAGTTTTGGGTCATTCTTCTTTGAGGAGCTTTATTTAAACTCTTTAGTATTATCCATGGAATTGGAAAAAGGAAATTTCATTTTTTTACTTAATCAGTACTTCTTCTCCTCTACACAAAAGCCATGGAGATAAAAACTAAACCCTTGGTTCTTCCTTCATAAAATTATTCCCACTTCATTTCTTCTTCGTTTTTGAAACGGATTGCGGATTCGTGTTCCTGACGGCAAGGAAATCGTTTAGAGCCGATCAAATAAATATTCTATTTTTCATCATTTAGGTAAGTTATTGTGGATTCCTTTCAAAACTAGTCCATTCTTTGATTTTTTTTGTTATTGATGTTTATAAGTAAGTTTTTGTTAGAGTGGAACAACTTCTACTTGGTAAGAATGGTTTTGGAAAAGTGGAATTGAAATGGTTATGGGGTGGTTGTTGAATAGCAAGAAAATGGGTTCGTAGTCATATTATGGTAGTAATTCTTTGATACCTCTAGTTGCATGGCAATTTGATCTAGAGTATGGTGTTAAAATGATGTTAGTTGGTGTTGAAATAGTTTGGAAGAAGTATGAAATGGTTTGGGTTTTGTATGGTTGCTGGTTGGTACTGATTTTATTACCTTAAAACAGAGTAAATTGAGTATATGTCAATTTGGGTTTGGTGGCTGCTGTTGTTTAAACTCTGTTCTGAATTCTGGGCATCAGGCATGACTCGTGCTCTGGGGCACGAGTCGGGCACAAGTCATCCCTTGAAGTTTTGCCTAAGTTATGCCTATGCTGGGACGACTGTAGCTGAAGGAGGTTATAAGGGGCACGAGTCGTGCCCTACCCTGCAGTCCCTGAACAACTTTCTAAGGCCTAGAAACCTATTCAAACAAGAACCAAAGTGAACCCTCTTTAAATTAGATTAAAGTAGAACACTTTAGCTACATAATGATGTTTTACTTGGTTAAATTGGAATAGTGGAAGTACTTTAAATATTGTTTGGGAAATGCTTCGCAACCTTGTTTCGTTACTTAACCAAAGTGAATCCAACTTGGTAAATGGAACTTGGACCTTTATAGAGATTATATATTATTGCATATTGTTCATGTAGGGTTGGTTTGTGATAACTTGTACCCTCATTTGAGTTCATATGCATTGATTGTTATATATATAGTGCATAAAATGAATGTTGCACTATATTATTGATTGAACATGAGTATGCTTTACCATGTTGTTATATTCTCATCCCTTTGGTGGACTTTATTTCAAGTATCTACTATGTGCTTGAACTTGTGTTAATCAGCTGATGTTTAGGGGTATAACGGAATAAGATCAATTATGTAAAGTGTGACCTAATGTGATCGGATTACGTTATACATGTGACTGTCCCCTTCTGTGGCCACAGATTGGGGTTATAGCATCTGTATTGAGCCAAAAGTCTTACTGAGTTGCTATTATATTATATGGTTCCCTGAAAAACGGGTCTTATAAGATGTGAATATGCCTAAGTAGTTCACAAGAGAGGAGTTATCATAATAGCTCTCTTCGTTATATGTTATTGGTTTTGATGGAGTTTTATCTTCCAATATTGTACGACTTATTGGTCAGACGGGAAAAGGTAAACCATGGTAACGTAATGTGTTTACAGCTTTTCCAATGTGTATATGCACCTTATATGTGTTGCATCTTACTTAGCATATTGTGCATTCATAATAACTTATTGAGATTTATTCTCACCCTTCTCCCTTTAATGTTTTAGATCGAACTGAGACACGAGGACCCGGCCAGTGAGGACGGTGCGGAGTTTGTACTTGTATTTTGGGTTGTCGGGTATGTTTATGTTTAGATGGGTTGTATTTTGGTTGTTACTCCTTTGTTGGAGTTTGTTGATAAAACAAGTTATGTAAATGGGTGATTTGGAACTTGAACTTTTGTAAATATGGTAACTAAGTAAGTTAGTTGTTTAAAGTGGGTTAGATGGGAACTTTTGTAAATGTTTGTAAATTAGTTGGTTTGAATTTTGTTAAGTGTTTACCCTTTTCCTCCAAGTGGAGATGTCCCTAGGTTAGTTTGTGAATGTTAAGGTTAAAGTTAGTTTCCTTTCAAGTTAAGTCAATTGTTTTCAAAAATTACAGGTGGTCTTTCGTAGTTTGGACTCTCCGGCTCGGGACATGTGTTAGGTTCCGGGTTGGGGTGCCCACAAAATCATCCAAAGAGTCCAACAGACAAACCATCGCCAACGTCCCAGAATTGGCAAAAATGGTGACAGATAGAGTCAACCACAAGAAAGCCCTCGCAAGCTGGTGAGGAGTAACTTCATTGGCTGCAAATCCCTCCATGCATCAGAGAATCTGAATCTCAACCAACCTAGTCTCCATCCCTAGCCCCTTTGGACGGAGGTTAAACCCCACATAGTCCCTAAACTCAGCCTCAAAAATGTGGTCCCTCCGAGTCACAGGCCGATCAGTGAACCTCAAGCCTGTGATAGCCGTAAAGTAGGCAGGAGTCACCGTAGCCTCTCCCCAGCCCAGGTGAAAGCTATGAGTGGTGTCCCAGCAAAACTCAGAAAGAGCTTGGGTCATCCCATTGCTCTTGGACGTCACGTGAATGCCTCGACCGATAGCCTCGACAAAAAAATGGAGACCCGTTGCCACCACTAGCTGCTTAGGGTTGTGGCCGTCCTTCTCAAAGTCAGGCATCCTCGCCCACAATTTCACCGCTATCTCAGCGGGTCCCTGTGATTTGCTCTCCTCCAGGTAAGCACAACAAAGGTACGTTAGTCCTTCAACTTATCTCAGAAACATGCATATTCACAAAATGGTGCACACATTGCCAAAGGAAAGCAGTCATAAAAAATTTTCTAGCATCATTTGCCTAGAACACGTGTCTTTCATCATTTGAAACACGTCACCCCAAACACATGCTCTCCCAAGCACAAAAATTCCAGTTTTCACAAAATTCTTTGCATATGAATTTTAATCTTTCAAAATGGCATGCATGAATCATTTTAATCGTCCAAAATCTTATTTTCACATCCATGATCAGGAGTTGACCTAGTTCTAGCACATGCAAGAACTCCGTCCCATTTTTGGCATTATTTTTTTCACTTTATTTTCAAAAAATGAGTCATTCTCATATTTCTTCAAATAAGTTGCACATGCATGATTATCCATATGCTTAGCCCCGTAGGTTAATTGTTAAATCCATAAAATCATCAACAAAATCACCAAGAAAATCCAAAAATTCCCAAAATTTGAATTTAGCCCTAATCAATCAAAATCGATGAAATCGAGTAAATCGAGAGTGCTTAACCCAATAGATTGAGGTTTCATGGACTTGTGCTCCCTTTTACCGGGATAAAACTCAGAAGTGGGCACCGCGAAGTCATAATTTCGTTCGGTTCTCACGAACTCTCTCCGCCTCAACCTCGCGGCTTGTGACAAAGTCCGACGCGCTTGGCGAGGCAAAATGTTTCCTCCTTGGTCCATTTCAAGCAATAGAAAGCTAAAGATTTGAAGGCTTTGGCATTTCTCTCTCTTTTCTCTCCTCTCTCCTCTACCAAACAACAGCAACAATGGTTGTTGCCCGTTTCCCCTTCTGTTTAAACAATCTGGTGAAATTAGGTTTCAAGCCAGACGGCTTCTTTTTCCCCATCTCATGTCGGGCAGCTTCATTCGTCTCAGGCTGAATTTACATTTTTGCCCCTGAACTTTCCATTTAAGCAAAAATTTCCCGTTATCTCCAAATGGAGTAACGTTTTCTCCAAAATTTTCCGTTATCTCCAAATGGAATAACGTTTTAACCAAAATCTTCTGTTATCTCCAAATGGAATAACGTTGTCTCCTAAAAATCTCCGTTATCGCCAAATGAGATTACGTCTCTTCTGAAAAATCTTCCATTATCTCCAAATGGAATAACGTTGTCCCCTAAAATGCCCTGTTATCTCCAAAAGGGGATAACGTCTCTTACGAGAAATCTCCGTTATCGCCAAATGGGATAATGTCTCTTATGAGAAATCTCTGTTATCGCCAAATGGGATAACGTCTCTTATGAGAAATCTCCGTTATCGCCAAATGGGATAACGTCTCTTACGAGAAATCTCCGTTATCGCCAACCTCCGAATTGTCAAATTCCAGCTTTAGCTACCTCTATCCCCGCGATAGCGACGTAAGCTATAGCTTATTAAGGTGACAACCTCCGAATTGTCAAATTCCAGCTTTAGCTACCTCTATCCCCGCAATAGCGACATAAGCTATAGCATCTTAAGGTGACAGCCTTCGAATTGTCAAAATCAAGCTTTAGCTACCTCTATCTCCGCGATAGCGACGTAAGCTTTAGTTCCTTAAGGTCACAACCTCCGAATTGTCAAAATCAAGCTTTAGCTTCCTCTATCTCCGCAATAGTGACGTAAGCTTTAGTTCCTTAAGGTGTTAGTCTCCAAATTGTCAAAAGGCCCAGGATCCTAGACCTGTTCCTAACTGTCTAGTGGATTTTGAACTACGATCATGGCTTGATTCCTCCGAGATACGTAAGTAGCCTTTTCAAAAGGTCCAGCCATCCGACCACATTGGTCACCCCCTTCCTTCATCACTCCTCAGTGGTGCGTGAACCCTTTCAAAAGGTCCAACCATCCGACCACATCGCTCACTTCTTCATTTGGCATATTCCCAGTAGGACCAGAAATTCGACCTCTTAGGTCACTTCCTTTCCATCTTCATAGCAAGGGACCAGATTCTCTTCGCCATTCCCCAGTGGATTCCGAACTACGATCATGGCTTGATTTCCCCGGGATACGTAGATAGCCTATTTAGGTTCAGCCAATCCGCCACATATGACACCCTTTCCCCAGTAGATCCAGAATTACGATTTGGCTTGATTCCTCTTCAGGATACGTAGGTAGCCATCTAAAGGTTCAGCCACTCAACCTCCTTGGTCACCCAATCCCTATCCATCTCGGCAGTTCGCCAGATTGGATTCTCACTTTTATCGATAACCCTACTTGCTTTACAAGTATCGTTGCCGAGGGGCTTCTGTAAGTACCCAAATCTGGCTCATGCCTTCCGGTTAAAGTTTTCTGGAAATTCCCCAAACTTTCATAAAGTTTAGGGGCAATTCGGGAACTTTTCCAAACTTCCAAGGAAGGAAGGACCTATTAGGAATTAGAATTCCAAGCAGGACCTCCCTGGAAAGAAGCCTCTAGCTGCCACCTTGCATGAATCTAGAAACATGCTGACACGACGGTGGATAAAGACGGGCGGCTTCTTTAGGAAGCACACAACAGCCTATAAATAGAGGCCTCCTCTATTCATTTTATATAACAATTTCAGGCACTGTTACTCTGCTCAAATCAAGACACGAAATTACAGTGACCAAAATCACTCAAAACTCACCTCCCTCATACACAAATCCCATCCTAATCTATTCCTAAATAGGAAAATCCCCTTGGAAGATAGAGAAAACCAATATTGGTAATCTCTCCTTCCTTTCCCCTTTGATTTATTCTCATATTATCTTGCTTTACTTATTATTTGTCATTTATATTCTTATTACTTGTCATTTATATTGATTTATTGTCTTAAAGTTCTTATCTTTGCAATGTAATCATCATATTCCCACTCCCACTACACAAAGGATTCATTGGAGATCCTCTCCCAAGGATGAACAAGGTTCCACAAGTGGCTTGTTCTAGGGAAGATCTACCACATGATGATGTGATGTCCCTTTATCGTTATGCATAAAAATGCAATCTTTATTCATATTATGTCTTCCCCTTCCCTTGATCAAGCTTTCCAAGGATTGTCCACCTTATGAGGTCTTAAAGGATATAGGAAAAGCCATTAAGATCATCCCTTTTACATTATGTCTCTAGTTTAATGATACTCATTGTGTTATTTACATTATAAATGCAATCTTTACTTTAATGTCATTTTCCCCATGTCCCTAAAAGATGGATCTCTCTCTGAGGATTGTCTAATAGCCTTTTAAGGCATAAAATACATAGGATGAGTATAAAGATCCAACCTTTATACCCCTTTCCCCTAGTCCCTTGATTCTTGGTGCATTTTGTGGTGAGGATCGGTGTAAAGACTCCATCTTTTCATCATTTCCATTATAAAAACGCCATAATTGTTGTCCCTTTAGAAATCAACGGATCTTAGTCCCGACATCTCCGATAATCACATGAGACAAGCATAAAATGTTCCTACGAATCATCATTGTCTCAAGATGTAGGATCGATGGGCAAAGATTCATCCCTTTCTAAAGAGTCTCATTCTTGGACTTAAAAGATGAGCCCCTCTTGATCACATGTGACTAAATCCCCAAGGAACGTTAGTTTAAGACATACCAAGGCTATTACACCTATAATGGTTGATTAACCTAACGCGAGGGCGGATAAGTCTCGTAATGATGATCACAAGTCCAAAATGAGCACGGGATCAAAATTCCGAAAACATCAAATCCAAGGAATCTTGAGCTATAACCTACTTAAATGGTTTATACGTCCAGCAGATAAACTTGGCACATTCCCTCCTTTTTTCAAATCATGAATACACACGAGCACACAAACAAGCACAAACTTCGGATCTAGGAAGACTTGCTTTTGCAAGGCTCCTTTAGTGAACGCCAAACGTTCTACCCAAGGAGTAACTTAACCTCCGGACCCTTATCCTTTTTTTTCAAAGTTTTGAGGAAATCAAAATGGCGTGGCGACTCCGTTTTTCAATAAAATCGGTGTCTTCAAACTGAGGTGAACGGCGACCCTTAAAACGGTTCAATCCCGAGGGCCACATTCACAAGAGGTCACTTTTCACTACTAGCCGAGAGACCGGAACTGGTTCGCAGATGCTCTAGCCACTCTGGCCTCACTTGTGGAGATCCCCGAAGAAAAGTCGGTAAAACCATTCAAGGTAGGAAAGAAAGAAATTCCAACCTACTGCTATTAAATTGAGGCGGAGCCAGAGCCGATCAATGAGCCCAGTTACGACCAAATTTACCAGTACCTCAAAAGCGGAGAGACCCCTTTTATGAACGAGGAAGGAAAATACAAAGAAGGAGTCAAAACTAAAAGCATGGCAGCCTTAAAACACCTTGCCTCTCATTTAGTCATTCTGGGAGATATTTTGTACAAGAAATGCTACCAAGGGCCGCTCCTCCACTGCATCAGCAAGGAAAGGCAATCGAACTCATAAACGAATTCCACAATGGGGCTTGCAGTCCCCACATGAACACTCGAGCCCTGATGCAAATTATCCTTTGAATGGGTTACTATTTGATCTCCATGGAGGCAGATTGTATCCGTTTTGTCAGAAGCTGAGACAAATGCCAGCGATTCTCCAACCTTTACCACCTTCCCCCTCATGACCTCTATTATATGACGACTCCCTTGCCTTTCGCCACTTGGGGAATCGACATCATTGGGAAAATCACTCTACCCGGTAGCAATGACCACGAGTTCATTTTGGTAGCCGTTGACTACTTCACAAAATGGGTCGAAGCTAAGTCCTACAAGGTTTTGACTTCCAAGAAAGTCGCCCAGATCGTCAAAGAAAACATCATATGCAGATACGGCATCCCGAATGAGGTCATATCAGACAACGGATCTCATTTCAAGGGAGACTGCGACTGATTGTTGGACGAATTCAAGATCACGCGCCATAAGTCTTCCCCTTATAGGCCCAAACCAATGGCGCCGTGGAAGCAGCAAACAAAACCCTCGAAAGAATCATCAGAAAAATGACGATACGAGGACGAGATTGGCCAAAAAAGCTACATTTGGCACTTTGGGGCTACCGAACGTCAGTCAGGACTGCCACAGGAGAAACCCCATTCGCTCTAACTTATGGGATGGAAGCAGTACTTCCAATAGAATTAGAGATCCCGTCACTTCGAGTGCTATTGGAAAATGAAGTCAACGAAGTGGAATAGCTCCGAAGCCGTCACAACAAATTGGCCCTACTGGATGAACGCCGACTAAAGTCCATGGAGCACATTTGAGCCTATCAGGGTCGAATGGCTAGAGCCTTAGACAAGAAGGTCAAATCTCGAAACATCAGAGAAGGTGACTTGGTGCTCAAGGAAAAGTCGCCCACCTGAACCAACCCACTTGGGAAATGGGAACCAACATGGATCGGCCCGTTCGTGGTTCAGAAAATCTTCTTAGGAGGTGCAATGAAGTTAACAGACCTAGATGGGAACCCTTCCATGAACCCAGTCAATGGAAGCAAATTCCGCCGATATTTCGCCCAAAGAATACCGAGCCTTCTTCTCCCCCTTCTACACTATAAAAAAAAAAATACAAAGGTGTTGAAGAACATACCCAGCTAGATTGAAAACCCTAAAAGGGCAGTCTAGGAAAAATCAAGGTTGCACCATTCTCCCACGTTTCTGTCTCCCCCTTCTCTCACAAAGAAAGGGTCAAACTATGGAGACCTGAGCCCCTCAGTCCAATTGTAAGAGGGGAACGTAGGCAACCATCAATGGTCCGGTCTAAAGAATACACAAAATTCCAAAATTTGACGCCATCAAGGCTCAGAAGAGGATACAAGCAAGAAATTTTGCGTCTCAAAAAAACTCTAAAGTAAATCACAAATCATTACAGTTAAAACACTTCTTGATGAGTTCAAGCATGGTCTACTCTCGAATCACAACATGCTAAGATAATATAAAACATCTAGTAATTAATGTGTCTGCAATGACAATGAATGGATACACAGAATTCAGAAGGTCATTTCATGCCGCTCGTGCTTGTCCCTTCGTCATTCTTTCCTTTCTTCCCTCGCCCCCGGTGAATCTTTTTTCGTTCCACATGAACTATCTCTGTCTCCCTCCTTCCTAGATCAAGAATCCTCCCTGTCATGTCAAACACCCCAGTCGCTCTCAGAGCATCGTTCGCTCGTGCCTCAGCTCGGATCTCCTCCCTATGAGTCTGTAAAAGGGGACCTCTCTCTGCCAGTCTGTCAACTCTAGTCTCGTAGTCAAACAAAACATCCCCTGTGATATCTTGTGGGTTAGCCCAAGCTTCTGCACTCCTAAGGTTGTAACTGGAATGACAGCCCTGCCCCAGAATGGCCTCGCGCCAGCTCCCCAGAATCACCTGAGTCTGTCCCAGATGCTGCTCGTACCAATCCAAATACTCAGTGGTCAGAACAACACTCTCCCGATGTCTAAGGAGTACCCCAGGAGGAAGAGCAGAATACTTCCATATCCTCAGAAAGAGAAGGAAAGCATTTGGGTCTGTCATAGAGAAAGAAGCTACTTCCATAGTGGCAATGTCATTCCAACCCAGCAAAGGCTCCTTCCTCATCCTAAACTGTCGAGAAACGAGTGACGAGATGTAGAAAGAGGACTGAGATAGCCCTGGAACCCTAACAACATAGGAACCTTCCTGAAAGGCCCTCCAGCTCTCAATCTTCCAATGAGGAACCCACCAACGGAGGTGATGCGTGCCAAGCCTGACCATCCACCTCTCCCAATCAGATTGTTTGGTCTCCAATACCAGAGGTCACTGAGCAAAGGTCTACGGACTGAAAGATATCGGAGGAACCGTCATGGCTTGAAGCCTCTATTGCAACCAAAAAGTGAGCAAAGCCGGACTTCCCCCACGCATGAACCAGTCCCCCATTGCCAAGCGGTCTATGCCATGGAAAGATTCCCCCAAAACCAAGGAAATGATGTCCTCACCCGCTCGGCAATTGCCTACCACATCTCGCAAGGCACTGTCACATATCCCGAGGGAGCTGACCATGAAAAGAGTGGCTATCACGCACAGAACAAATGCGTTCCACGAGACATCACTCCCATCATCACCCATGAATATTTCAGGCAGTTCAGAAATATCAATGTGCCCAAAATCAAGTATCATACCTTGTGCTTCCTTTAACGAAACTCGAAGAAAGAACGCGAGCTTCATGCTCACGGTCGCACCCCCGACCAAAGGAAGAGAGATGACTTCCACTTTGGGTCCCCGAGCAAAGCCCTGAAATCCTCAAAAGTGGGCATAACCTCGTTATAAGAGAGCTTTTTAACGTGCCTCCTCGTGTCCCAAAATCTCGCGGCCGCTCGCAACAACTCCCAATCGGGAGCCAACTCTTTAAGAGACCACACAGACTTGATTTGGAATTGTACCTCAAAGGCCCATTTGTTGTGCTTCAAATGATGTCTCATCCACACCTTGAGCCTCCCAAGGAAACACGTTTGCTTCTCCTTTGGAAGCTTTGGAAAATTTCTTGAAACAAACGACGAATTCATGCCTCCAATGGAGCCTTTTTCTCTTCAGAATGCAGAAGAGCCGTGTTGCTGTTTTTTTAAATGGAGAAGTTGAACAAAAGCCAGATCTACTGCAAGCTTTATTCCCCCTCTACAAAGCATGTCAGATCCGTGCAGACCTCTTTACATTCCTGATGGATCCGTACGGATCACCTTGTTAAAAAAAATATGCAGCAACACAACAGTTGCTGCCCGCAACGGGATTTTTCACGGAACTGCTCAGAAAACCTGCCAAAGCTGTTCCAGCCCACAAATACCATTTCAAGCTCATACGATCTGCACAAAACATAAAAAACAAGAAATAGAAATAACTTCTAGGTCAATACCAATAAAATGCAAATAAATTAATTCATTACATTACATGTGAATACATTGTGCATAAATACAAAATGTTTTGTTCTCTATTCTACCATACAAAAAAAGAAGAAAAGTAAAACAACAAAAAAAGAGTCCTACTCTGAGTCATCGGCAACACCACCTGGTGAAGACTTTTGCATCTCGGTGTCCCCCTCCAGCTACCTCATCGTCATCTGAGAACTCGGTGCCCTCCTCGTCCGAATACTCCATGAAATCTCCAGGGGCAAAACCGGCAAATGGATCAAAGAATGGGAAAGAGGACGAACCCTTGTCAGACTGAGGAAAGAACTGCGGGAATGAATGCGCACCTTGGCCCTCCGTAAAGACTCATGCCTCATAGCTATGCCTCCCTTGGGTCTTCACATCAGACTGGGGAGTAGGCTATGGAGCCGTGTCCGCACCCGGGAGAGGAGTATCCACTGATATCCTCGAAGGCATCGGCTCGTGAACCGCCGTACTCCTCGACGAATCGCAAGACATCCCCTTCAGGAGCTTCCTCGTGAAAGCTTTCACCCTCAGGTACTGCCGAGTGAGCAAGTCTACGGTCCGCCCCGAGACCTGCATGACAAAAGGACAACACTCACAAAAAGAGAGATAAAACAGAAAACATGACTAAGATGCTAAAAAGAAATAAACACTCACTGAAGCATCCGGATCAACTTAGTAGGCAAGAGGAACCTGCTCCAGGATGGGCACAGATACCCGCCTCTGGGTAGAATCCCCGCAAACATAGGTAAAGTCTGCTCCGGGCACAGGAACATCTCGAGGGCGCGACGAGCCTTCCCTCCTCTCCGTGGCCAGCACCTGCGACATCCTCAACTTCCTCCTCACAAAAGACCTGTACTCCTCGCCCTCCAGGACATAATCCTCGGCGTCCTCCCTGGCCCGATATCTCTCAATCTCCAGGTAGCCCATCTCGGAAGGGCTCAGCATGTGAAATGGAGGATCCCTCGGAGCACAAGGAGCAATGCCATCGCCATGCTGCCAGAAGACCCGCTCACCCAAATACATCACATTGCAGGTGAGGCCTCGCAAGAGCTTTATCTATCGCGTCACTCGAGGTGCACCCTCCAGGTCATCCACATCATACCGTGACCAGGGATATAGCTGGAAGCTCCCCGGGGTATCCTTCTCCAGATGCCTCTTCATATCATCGTAGCTCAGTATGATCTTCCCCGGCTACTCCTCCTCTTCCTCAAAGTTCGTGACCAACACAGCATAGCAGGGTACCCTAGCAGGACATCGTCATGGCGGTCCCACTCCTGGTACTGGAAGACCTCATAACACCATACCTGCCACACAAAGGCAAAAGGCAAGTCAGAAAAGAGAAAGAAACAATGACAAAGCTACAAAGAAAACAAAATCATACCTCCAGAGCAAAATTGAAACATCCTAAAGAGATGGTTGCGCCCTTACTAAACTTGTCCATGGCAAAGTAGAGCTCAGCCAAGCCTGACTCTCCCCAGGAAATGTCACACACCCTCTCCAAATCAACCAAAGACTCAAGAAGAGGAAAGAGAGCCGCGGTAGCATGTTTCAGAAACATGTCAAGGAGAGAGCAAACCACAAAAATGAGCGCGCCAGCTGCTCTGCGGTTACTCCCCTGGGATCCTTCCGGTACCTCCCAATGTCGATCCCGATCTTTGCCTCTACCTAAGATTACAACATGCCTAAACCCTTACGAGGCGTAGGATCAAACCCTAACAACTCAATCAAACGCTCGTTGGACATCCGATCCCGCCACTTTACCGACTCCCCCTTGAAAGAAAGGCCGGTGATAGCAGCAAAATCTGTGGGAGTCACCGTCACCTCCCCCCAGCCAAAGTGGAACGAATGAGTGGTGTCCCACCAATACTCGGACAAAGATATGAAGACACCCTTGTTCTTCTTAGTCGTCATCACCCCCACTAAGTTCTCCACAAAGATATTTAGCCCGGAATCCATGACCAGCCTCCGAGGACTAGGTCTCCTCTCCCAGGAGTTATCCGGCATGCTCTTCTAGACCTCTACTACGGTCTCGATAGACCCCCGCGTCTTCATCCTCTTAGCCTTTCCCGATAAAGGCGCCTCCTCCTGCAGGTAAACACAACAAATGTATGTCAATACAAGATTTGGCAGTAATAAACGCTACATAGAAAAAAATAATATCACATATCATTCACAAAAAGTCCGTCGCAAAACACAGCACACATTTCAAAATTCCGTCACAAAACACGGCACATTTCAAAAGACCGTCACAAAACACGACACACATTTCAAAAAGTCTGTCACAAAACATGGCACACATTTCAAAAAGTCTGTCACAAAATACGACACACATTTCAAAAGATCGCCACAAAACACGGCACATTTCAAAAGACCGTCACAAAATACGGCACACATTTCAAAAGTCCGTCACAAAACACAACACACATTTCAAAAGAGCGTCACAAAACACGGCACATTTCAAAAGACCGTCACAAAACACGGCACATCTCAAAAGTCCATCACAAAACATGACACCTTTCAAAAAGTCCGTCCCAACACGGCACGTTTTATTACAAAACCCGTTTTCACACGGCACATCTTACCCCAAAAATCCGTTCCAAACAAATTTTCCCGACACCCACAAGATTCCATATTGCATACACCATCAAAAACACCATCAAAGTACAAGCCATTCAAGCATGCAAAAAACCCATTTCAAAGGAGACACTTTATTTTCACAAATAAAAGCTAAACTCCATATTTTTCAACACAAATTACATACCCATGATCCATACACATTCAATTTCAACAATACATCATCAATTTCACAACATAAGCATAGCAAAAACAAAATCCCCAAAATGGCAAGAACCAAACCCTAGAACTCTAGCATGTCATCATTCAAAACAAAAATCAAAGACAAAATTTGATTCTTACCTCCATTTTCGCTTTCCCCTTCGAATTGTGCGTGTGCACATCCAGGTATAGCTCATTCGGATTGATCGTAGAAGGTTTATAGATGGAGAAATTTCTTTGCAAATCCAATCTCCTCTCAATGGCTTCTTGGCCCCTTTGGTGATGATATCGCCTATATTCTTTCGCCATGATGAAAATCTAGCAAAATGGAAGGATTTCTTGGGAGAAACTTGGCCAAAAACAATGGCAATTTCTTCTTCTCTCTCTCTCTATTCAGCGGCAGAACTGGAAATACTTGGGTGGAATGGAGATTGACTTTCGTGCCCCTGCAATTTTTACCCTTGGCTATCCAAAAGCCATTCCCTGCAAATTTCATGCACTTTGGTCCCAAAGTACTTTCGGCAGTCATCGTAAGCCCGAACACCTTTCTCGGCAGTCATCGTAAGCCCGAATCTCGCCCCAACTAAGTGGCAAATTACTTTCGGCCGTCAATCGTAAGCCCGAACACTTTTCACGGCCTTCATCGTAAGCCCGAATCCTTTTCTCGGCCATCATTGTAAGCCCAAATACCTTTTTCCCTAGCAAACAAAGTATTTTGGCCGTCATCATAAGATCGAACTCCTTTTATCGGCCGTCATCGTAAGCCCGAACTCCTTTTCTTGGCCGTCATCGTAAGCCCGAATCCTTTTCTCGCCCGTCATCGTAAGCCCGAATTATTTTTCCCGGCAGTCATCGTAAGCCCAAATTTTTCCCCAGCTAAGCGACAAAACATTTCCAACCAAGGAATCGCGAACGCTCCCGATACCATCGAGTCTCGACACTTACACAAAGAAATCAGTCTCAATTTAGGTCCAGACGCCTCAGAATAGTCTCAACTTAGGCCCAGAGGCCTCAGAAAAGTCTCAACTTAGGTATAAACGCCTTCCAAAAATAAATCTCAGGACGAACACCTCTGAATAGTTCCCCACAGGTCGAGGCCCCTTCAAATTTCCCTCACACTCTAACTACGATCAGGCTTGATTCCTACTTAGGATACGTAGGAATCCTATCAAAGGGTCCAGCCATCCAACCGACACGGTCATTTCTCTCTCCCGACAAGCGATCCAGATCGGGATTCTTATTTTTATCGATGACCCCACTTCCTTCATAAGTGACATCGCCGAGGGGCTTATGTAAGTACCCCAATCAGGACCGTTCTCCATCCGAGTATACGGAAAACACTAAGGGTTTGCCTCCCTGCAATCGCAGAGTCTCGTAACTTCCCAAAGGACCAAACTGATCAAAACAAACCAAAGAAGGATTTCTTAGCCATAAAAAGACATCATAAAGGCCCTGTAGGAATTGCACAAAAGTCAAAAAGCTGTCAGATTAAAGCCAGAGCCGTGCGGACAACTTTGTCCAGATTTAGAGCCTATAAATACTGGCCTCCATCAGCTTCAAAATCACAACAAAAACATCAACAAACACCCCAAGTTTCATCCCCCTCACATTTCAAGACATTCTGAGCCATTCCGGTCCATTCTTAGGCATCCTAGTCTATCCCGGTCCATCCCGATCCAATCTGGTCCATCCCGATTCATCCTGATCCATCCCGAGATCAATGATCAACCCCCAGTGATCCACACTCACTCACAAATGCCAACAACAACTCAAAAGCGGTCAAAATCCGCGAGTTCAAGCAAGTGTGAAACGAGAGTTAATTAGGGGAGGTTCTGCCCAAGTGAGAGCATAATTTTTCTCCTCTTTAAACCACCACCAATCAACCACATTCCCCCGAGGAAGATAGAAAGAAACCAACATTGGTAAAATCTCTTTTCGAACCCTAAATAACTGTTTTAATTTCCAAGTATTTAAATATTACTGTTTAAATGCATCGTTTATAATGTAGTCTTTACTCACTACATATAGACACTACTAGAATCAGGCCTCTTACCGATGGAAATTTCCGTCGGTAATTCTCCATATCCGTCGGTAAATGGACATTACCGACGGAAATATTCCGTCGGATTCCGTCGGAAATAATTTGTTGGTAATACCGACGGACCATTTCCGTTGGTGATACCGGCGGATAGTCCGTCGGTAAACAGAAAATTTCGCCGGAAATTGTCCGTCGGAAAGCAGGTACGCCGGCCGGTTTGCCGGAGCCATTGCCGGAGATTACCGACGGATAGGGCTGTAAACGAGCCGAGCCGAGCCGAGCTTTGAAGTTTCGAGCTCGAGCTCGAATAAAAAATATCGAGCTCGAGCTTTTCTCGAGCTCGAGCTCGAGCCCAGAATGCATGTTCGAGCTCGGCTCGAATCAAGTTTCCAGCTTTTCGCGAGCTGGCTCGCGAGCTTTTCGCGAGCTGCTCGAACTCGAGTTTTAACGAGCCGAGCTCGAGCTTCGACTTGTTTTTTGAAAAAAATCTGAAATCAAACGAGCTTTTAACGAGCCGAGCTCGAGCTTCGACTTATTTTTTGAAAAAAAATCTGAAATCAAACGAGTTTTTAACGAGCCGAGCTCGAGCTTCGACTTATTTTTTGAAAAAAATCTGAAATCAAATGTGCTTTTAACGAGCCGAGCTCGAGCTTCGACTTATATATATATATATATATATATACTAAAATTTATTCAAGCTTTTAACGAGCCGAGCCCGAGTCGAGCTCAAACGAGTCGATCTCGAACAGAGCTCGTCGAACATACGAGCCGAACACGAGCTGGCTCGAAAAAATGACGAGCTTGAAAATCTGTTCGAGCTCGAGCTCGAGTTCACCTCGAGCCCACTCGAACTCGAGCTTTTTTCGAGCCGAGCTCGAGCCGGCTCGATTCGTGTAACAGCCCTACCGACGGACATTTCCGTCGGTAAATATTAAAATAATAAAATATTAAAACCACTTATCGACGGTTAAATCCGTCAGAAACATTAAAATTTACCGACGGATATGTCCGACGGCAATTTTAAGCATTTCCGGCGGATATGTCCGTCGGTAAGCTGGCACTTTGCCGGCGGAAATTTCCGTCGGTAATTAATTTTATTTTTTGTTTTTTAATTATTTACCGACGGAAATATCCGTCGGTAATTTGACCAGATTTTTTAAAAAAAAATCTATTTTATTATTAAACCACCTGTAAACCTGTCAAACCTGTTTTAAACAAATCCCAACATAAAAGAAACACAAACAACCTACAAACAAAGGGAAAAGGGGTAATGGGAAAGGGATAAGGGGTAATGGGAAAGGGAAAAGGGGAAGGGAAAAAGGGGAAAGGAAAAATGTTTTGTTTGAACATCAAATAAAGTGAAACTGTATCAAACAACCTAAAGCGAAAGGGGAAAGGGGAAAGGGGAAAGGGAAAAGGGGAAAAGGGGAAAGGGGAAAGGGGAAAGGGAAAGGGAAAGGGGAAAAGGGGAAAAGGAAATTGTTTCGCTTGGGGAAAAGGGAAGTGAAAGGGAAAGGGAAACAAAATATATTTGTTTACATTACATGCCAAATAAAATGAATGTTTAACTACCACGACCCCGACCACGAGCGCTGCCGCTACCGCTACCGCTACCACCGCCACTTCGCCTAAGGTATTGACCGACTGACTCATCAGAAGCATTACCGCTATTACGTGGCTGTGGCTGTGGTTGCAAATTCATGGTAGCCAAGTATTGTTGCATGCGCTGCTCAAGCTGTTGCTCCAATATACTCTGCACCTGGGCCTCCACCTGGGTCTGCATCTGGGTCTGCACCTGGGCCTCCACCTGGGCCTGCATCTGGGCCTGCACCTGGCTCTGGATCTGCTCCACTCGCCTCTCAACCTCTTTGTTGACCCGATCATCAAACGCTTCTTGATCCACATGATGACTACCGCCAGAGGAAGAAGATGAAAAGTATTGTGTAGTAGGGCTGCGGAATGGCATGTTAAAATAGCCAGCACCATGTCCTCCGAATCCAGGCAAGCGGTCTCCCTTTGGTTGCTTGTCTCGGAGGACAATGGCCGCCCAAAGATTTTCACGAAAGGCGGGCCGCTCGGTGCTCTCAAGCGCCAAACTTCCTTCTTCAATAGCCTCCTCACGAGCCAGCCTATCATACTCTTCCTGAAAAAAAAATACATTATACACTATGGTAGAAAATAATATTTCTTTAACTAAATAATTTATAATTTACTAATAGAAAATATATAATTTACTAATAGAAAATACTATTAACACTTACATAAAGGGTCTGGTAATAAGGGTTGACCCATTGTGGCCCTGAGCCATCAGCAGCCTTCGCAGTATGTGTAGCCAGAAACACAGCAGCAGCATCAGCCTCATCATCTCCGTGTTTCTTACGCTTAACATATAAAAAAAATTAAAACTTTAAAAAGCCTATCAAATAATAACAATATATGAATCAAATAGAGTATTGCTTAATTTACAAACGGATAATAAATGAAGTAAGTTTACCATTCTGGACCAAGTCTCGCTGAAGTTAATTGATCCTCCAGTGTGCACACTCCCCCGCCCCTCTTGTGAGTTCCTATTCTTCTTTGCAATTTCTGAATTTTTTTGAAATTTTTCACTGTTCCAATAGGCTTCCCACTGCTCTCACGCACTAGTGGAGAAATTAGCTGGAGGCAAACCATCATTTAGCCACTTTCTTTTCATGTCGTACACTTTCCCAGCGTACCGCTTAGCAACCAATTTCTTGAAAGCCGCCTCGATTTGAACGTCGGTAAACCCAGGGCATGAATATATGTGCTACAAAAATAGTAAAAGTAGTTAAATAAACAAGGGAATAGTCTACAAACTTTACAAAGGAAAGAGAATTAAGTAATTTTATCCGAAACTGGCAATACCAGATAGCGTACACATCTTTTGATATTGACTTTGGGGTGGGATAAAATTCCTCAAAATTATACCCACTGAATAAATCCCCAAACCATCTAGCAGGATCTTGACAACCACCATGTATAAACCTATAAAATATTAATTGAAAAATAATATATCAATATATATACAAATAAAAAGACAATAATAAAATGTAAACATTATATATATGACATTTACAATTAAATAATACTTACTGGCCACTGGGAGAGATAGATATTTCCATTTTTCCTTCCTCATTAATAATTGCGTCCAAATTAACCCGTCCGGATGGTTCACTAACTGGAACACTAGAGCTTACATTACCTGGACTGCTCAAATCATCTTCACTACGTCCTGAACCAGACGTAGAGCCCCTCCCTCCAGTCCTTGGTGAAACAAGACGATGGACAAAACCCGCAACCTTCCCTCTCTTTGAACGATTGCCACCTCGACCCGAAATATCTAAACTAGTATATTATATATACAAATAAAAATAATATATCAATATATATACAAATAAAAAGACACTTCATTTAGGTTTATTGATATCAAACCCTAACCCTAATTCACACCGGCTTCTGGAACATCAGAATTTTCAGAATTTTCAACACAAATTGGTCTCGTAGTCGGTTTAGGTGGATGTGAATAATTTTAAATATTAATATTTAATTCTTTGTTGTTAAGTATATCATTCTCTAGGGTGAAAGGACAATTCATGTCCATTAGGTTTAGAATTGGGGTCGGCTTCTATCCCATCCCGAAATACACGTATGAATTGCAAATATCACTTTATCTACTTGCTTTATAATCGAAAATCAAGCAATTTTAATAGACAATAATGATATTTACAAATCATATAATCGTGCATAATTTTTATTTTTATTCATTACCATAACATGCATAATTTTGATCAATAAACAAGATGAGAGTCGTTATCATCCAAAACTATCAAAACCCTATCTCAGCTTAGACCAAGAAAGATAGAGCAAACAAGTTCTCGACTGTTTGAGCAAAGGATTTTCTGTTTAATATAGGTTTTTTCAGTTTCACTGTCCTCCTCTCTAAGGATCTCAAACATCACGGCCATGTTCTTGGACGGTGCTGTTTTACTCTTCAGGTGGTATACGGTCACAAGTAAAAACAAGGTAACGATATAACACCGGTGAAGAGAAAAGCAGCTTTCCTCCAATTCTTTCAATCTCCACCTTCCATTTACCCAAGATCCGATTCGAATCTTCCTCATGAGCTTGAAAGCTGGCGGTGTTGCCCTCAATCTCACGGTTGCTTTGCATGTTTTGCGAAGCAACCATGAGATTGAGAGCAACACCGCCAGCTTTCATGCTCATGAGGAAGATTCTGCAATCAGGATCTTGGGTAAATGGAAGGTGGAGATTGAAAAAATTAAAGGAAAGTTCTGTTTTCTCTTCACTGGTGTTATACTATTACCTTGTTTTTGCTTGTGACCGTATACCACCAGTAAGAGAAAACAGACACTGACAAGAACATGGCTGTGATGTTTAAGATCCTTAGAGAGAAGAGGACAGTGAAACTGGAAAAAACTCTTATTAAACAGAAAATCCTTTGCTCAAACAGTGGAGAACTTATTTGCTCTATCTTTTTTGATCAAAGATGGACGGATTTTGATAGGCGTGGAGTGAGAAAGACTCTCATCTTATTTATATATATACATATATGTATATTTTTATTTTTATTGTTATTTTTTATTTTATTTTTTATTTTTTATTATTATATTTATTATTATTATTATTATTATTATTATTTATTATTATTATTATTATTATTATTATTTTATTATTATTTATTTTATTTATTTTGTTTTTTTTGTTTTTTTTATTTATTTTTTATTTCATTTTTTTTACTTATTTTTTTATTTTTTTATTTTGTTTTTTTTTATTTTTATTTTATTTATTTTATTTATTTTTTATTTCATTTTTTTACTTATTTATTTATTTATTTATTTTGTTTTTTTTTATTTATTTATTTATTTTTTATTTCATTTTTTTACTTATTTATTTATTTATTTATTTTGTTTTTTTATTTTTATTTTTTATTTATTAATTTTAGGCATTCACCCCCCTCACTCCCCCTTTGACTTTACACAAGCCATCTAATACAAATTAAGAACAAAGATGGACATGAAGCATATAAACATTTATAAAAACAATCACAAATCCTTGTCCGGATAAACAATGGTTACAGTTTGCACAGAGGAGACAAACAGACCAAATAGCTCCTAACAATAAGCACATATTCTATTATCTATATTACAATTAAACATAAAACTGAGCCTAAATTAATATGCTATCTGAAGTCCTTTGAGAAATCTTGTGATGGTCTTTGAGAAATAGAAAGGAGAAATCCTTACCAGAAATTAAGAAAGAATCGACGGCAACGGCGGCAAACGGCGGCAACAGCGGCGAATGGCTGTGACAAATGAGAGAGAGAGAAAGTGAGAGAGAGAAATCAGGTACTTTGTTTTTCTTTTAAAAAAGATTTAATTTTCTTAAACTCCAACCATCACGTACAGTATTATTATTTTATTTTTTTTACTATTGGAATCCCGAAAATCTTGCTATTATGTTTATCACTAGTTTCTCTATTTAATTTCTCCCCAAACTAAACCATCCATCTGAATATTTTCATCCTACCTAATTACTTTCTTACACTCACTACACACAAATATTCATCCATAATTAGCTACTCGAGAACAACGGAGTCAAGTCTCAGTTAATTTTTACCAACTAAAATCAAGCACACCCTAATTTTCTTTCAAAAACACTGATTACCAAATTTACCAAAAATAGTCTATTTGGGATGGCAAAAAAAAAAAAGAAGTAAATCAAGGACTAAAAAAATCAGAAGCAAAAAAAATACTAATACAGTATAACAAAAGGGTAAAAGCATGTTATGTATAGAACTTTAATTCAATTCCTACTCACTTTATACTTCGTCTTATTCATCTTAACATTTCTCTTTCTAAATAAGAATCAAAAAAATACTAATACAGTATAACAATTACGGTCTTGTCCACCATCTAATCTCTAATCTCTCTATATTTAACCTCACTCAAGTGCACACGTACGTGAAAGAAAAGTGAGAAAATAATCAATTCCATGAATATGATGTTGGTTTAGAACAAATGAAAGCTAATTATTCCATTTCAGTATAAAGAATCCAGTATTCCCTTAGAGAGTCCACTTCCGAAAATTGTGTCCTTAATCTTAAAACACACATACACACACACACACAAATATACCCACTGACACACATTCAAGAAATAACTGATTGATTATTTTAATTATTACAAATGGGTTACTACATGCGGGCAAAACCCGCCTTGACATAACCCCCATTTCTTTCTTCAGGAATTTTCAAGCCTCCCCTCTGTAAATTATCCAACAAACAGTTCACCAATTCATAAACTCAGTGTAATTTACTACTAAATTCCCAGAATTTACAAATCACATTCAACAAATACACAAAACAAAGGCAAAAATTACGAACTTTTATGAAATCAACTACTCATTACAGCTTCAACTAAATGTGATCTTAACCCAATTTTACAACATTTTAGCTAGAACCCACAATACAATCAGCATAATCACGCTTTAAGGAAATCGCAAATCATTCAAATAAAAATTGAACCGCATAATGAAGGAAATATTACTGTTTAAAAGTTTAATTCCAAGAAACTTCTGTATTCTTCAAAAAAAAAATAGAAACTCATCTATAAAACAATGATCGTGTTGAATTCATTTAAAACAGGAAAATAGTTAAAAAAATTCAGTCACCCAATTGAATTTACCGTGAGTGATTTTAAACGGCGGAAGTTGAACGGAGGGAGGGCGGACGGCGACGGCAACAGCGCTGGAAGGGCAACGGCAACGGCGAATCAACGGCGCTGGAAGTGATTTTTAAGGATTTAATGAGAGAGAGAGAGAGAGAGAGAGAGAGAGAAAATGAGGGAGAGAGAGAATTACTAACCTCACCGGTGAGAGACGACGACGGAATGATGGCGTTGAACGAACGGGGGCAACGGCGCTGGAAGTGATTTTAATTTAGACCTAAATGACCGGAGAAGGCGTAGGGTATATATTTATACGTATTATTACCGACGAACGGAGTCCGTCAGTATTGCCGACTGCAGTTTTTACCGACGGAAATAATAGCGTTACCGACGGACCAAAATGAAAACTTAAAAAAAAAAACCCGGCAAATGAAAATTATTTTTCCGTCGGTAACCCTTTTATGTCCGTCGGTATTACCGACGGACGTTGTCCGTCGGTAAAATTCCGTCGGTAATAGGGCTGTTTCTAGTAGTGAGACCCAAACCATCTAAATGATCCTAAAAGATCTTCCATGCACAATGTGCACAAGAATGGAGGTCTGTCAGGGATAGTGGTTTGTTAATGTTCCGTGTATTATCCTTTCATTCAAATATATTTTATTTTTTAAAACACACACACACACACACAAAATTTTCAAAGAAGGGTTTAGAAAGACTAATGTATATGAGGCGTTTCGGGTGAGCACAAAAATCTCTTCCCGAGGCGTAACCTGACCTCCTAACTCAAAAATCTCATCACATAACAATAAAGCTTTTTTCAATGTTTTGGGCATAATCAAAACGGCATGACGACTCTCTTTTTAAAGAAATTCATTCGTCCCATCTTTGAAACCAAAACCTGCCCATGCCCTCCCTCGTGGGGGCAGGCCGCGTTCGGATCGGGTAATTTCAGTATCTCCCAATTAGGGGTGACAAAATGGGTGTTTAGGTTACCTTTTCTTTAAAATATTATCTTTTGAACTATTGTACATTAGGGGTGTTCACAATCTGGATTGGTTCAATTTTTGTCAAATTTGTAGAAAATCAGAATCGGACCAATACTTCAGTTTTGTATAAATATTATCACCAGTTACGCCAACAAAAAAATTAAATAAAGTTGTCATAAATATTCAATATTCAAACCGCAACATAGATCATTAAACATATTGTTCACATTCAAATTTAACCATATCAAAAAAAATTAAAAACTAAAAGCTACAGAAAAAAAAACTAAATATATATATATAGAAGGATGCTCAAATAAGAACATATTTAAAATGAAAACCATAAGAATTAATCACAATCATTGTATTAAAATAAATTAATGGTTTATATTAGATGTATTTTTACAAAAAACGGTGGCATTTTTATATTTTTTGTGAAAATTGGGAGGTAGAATGTTATTTGACTATTAATTTTCAAAATATGTCACGTTATCATTTAAATTTCGCTCAAATTTTAAAATTAAATATCTCAAAATATATAAGTCAATTTTTTTCCGATAACACTGTTTTTCTCGTCTCGATGAGGCGAATCAAACTAAATCCATGATGATAGGTTTTGAAAAAAAAGGTTAAACAACCATGAAATTCTCAAACTAGACTTGTATTCAGTAGCTAGATAGATTTAGCTACTGAATCCAAGTGTAATTTCAACATTGCAATTGGATTCATCAAAAATACACATGGATTCATTAACTAATAGCTACTGAATCCATGTGCAATTATCAAAATACACATGAATTCAGTAGATAAGTAGCTAATGAATACAAGTGTAATGTTCAAAATACACATGTATTTAGTAGCTAACTAGCTACTGAATTCATGTTAAATGTTCAAAATACGTATAGATTCATTAGTTAACTAGTTACTGAATGAAATGTTAAAATACATATGGATTCAGTAGCTAATTCAGTAGCTAATTAGCTACTGAATCCAAGTGTAATGTTCAAAAATACACATGGATTCAGTAGTTAGCTAGCTACTGAATCCAAGTGCAATGTTCAAAAATACACATGGATTCAATAGGTAACTAGCTACTGAATCCATGTGCAATGTTCAAAATAGACATGGATTCAGTACTAACTAACTACTGAATCCATACGTAATGTTCAAAATATACATGGATTTAGTAGTTAAGTAGCTACTGAATCCATGTGTAATGATCAAAAATACACATGGATTCAGTAATTAAGTAACTAATGAATCCAAGTGTAATGTTCAAAAATAAACATGAATCCAGTAGCTAACTAGCTACTGAATCAGCAGCTAACTAGCAAGTGAATCCATATGTAATGTTCAATGTACACACGAATTCAGGATCTAAGTAGCTACTAAATCTATGTGTAATGTTATACATGGATTCAGTAGCTAAATAGATAATGAATACAAGTATAATATTCACAATACACATAGACTCAGTAGCTAACTAGTTACTAACTAATGAATCCAAGAACAATGTTCAAAAATACACATAGATTCAGTAGCTAACTAGCTACTGAATCCATGTGCAATGTTTAAAATACGCATGGATTCAGTAGCTAACTAGCTACTGAATCATGTGTAATGTTCAAAATACATATGGATTCAGTAGCCAATTAACTACTGAATCCATGTGCAGTGATCAAAATATACATGGATTCAGTATCTAAGTAGCTACTGAGTCGAAGTGTAATGTTCCAAATACACATGAATTTAGTAGCTAATTATCTACTGAATCAATGTGCAATCTTCAAAATACACATGGATTTAGTAGCTAACTAGTTACTGAATGCAATGTTCAAAATACATATGGATTCAGTAGCTAAGTAGCTTCTAAATCCAAGTGCAATGTTCAAAAATAGATATGGATTCAGTAGCTAACAAACTATTGAATACAAATGTAATGTTCAAAAATACCCATGGATTCATTATCTAACTAGCTACTAAATACATGTGTAATGTTCAAAAATACACATGGATTCAGTAGCTAACTACACATGGATCCATGGGCAATATTTAAAAATACACATGGATTCATTACTTAACTAACTACTGAATCCACGTGCAGTGTTAAAAATACACATTAATTCAGTATCTAATTAGATACTAAATTCAAGTGTAATGATAAGAAATACACATTGATTCATTAGCAAATTAGCTAATGAATCAAAGTGTATTTTAAGAATGAAAAAAAATCCCCTAGGACCCCCCATGTCCAGATGTATTCTCGCTTAAAGAAACACCCTTTCCTTTATTCAAAAAAAAAAAAGAGTTTTCTCAAATCAAATTCCCCATACACCCCTCACCTCCCTACTCTCTCTTCTCATGTTTTATCTCTTCCTTCTCTCTCTAAAACACCACACACACATTCACAGTTCTCTCTTTCTCTCCCGAACCTTGTCCGGTAACAGTTATCGGCAACGGCGACCGACAACTACTGCCTCCCACCTCTATTTGCCATCTCTCTCACTTGCAGCGCCATATCTCTCAACTTCGGTGTCTTTTTCTACCTAGATATGAGCCAGATCTGACAAAACTCTAGGCTGTAGTGCCGGAGAACTGTCATAATTTTTTCAGATCTGGTTGAAAAGTGGGGTCAGGAGAAGCAAAGGATGTGATTTGTGCGGCGATACAAGAACTTGGGGCTGATATTTTGGTGATGTGCACCCATGATTATGGATTTATCAAGAGGTTAGGTTTTATTTGTTTTTTATTAATTGCCAAACAAATAATTGTCTTAATCTGAAATTGATGATTATTTTTGTTAAAAAAATATTTTGCAGCTTTATCATTGGAAGTGTTAGTGATTATTGTTATAAGCATCTCAAGTGTTCAATGATAGTGGTAAAGCGTCCAAGAAACTGAAGGGTGACAAAATGGTGCCAGTGTGATGGCTCCCAAATCTAGTCGAATTTTTTTCAGATCTGGTCGGCGTAGTATGGATTTTATTCGTTCTATTTTGGGTAAAAATTTGTGGCAGTTGGTAACGCAAGTTCTTAATTAGAGACAAAAAAGGTAGATTAATTCAATTGTGTTAATTATTCGTATATTTTTGCTCTTATAATTCAGCTATAAGAGTTGTAATGTATAAATTATTAGATTAATTTGCTGTTACTATTGAAATTTTTTATTTTTTATATATAGGTCAATTATAAGATACGAAAAAGTCTTATAAGTCACTTTATAAGATATGAAATAGTTTTATAAACAAGTTATAATTAATCTATAAGAGTTGTAATATGAAAATTATAATATTTAATCTTCGTTGTTATCGAAATTTTTGATTTTTTGGTTGATTTTTTTTTCTAATAAGTTAATTATAAGAGATAAAGTTGTTATAAAAGGCAAGTTGGTCTTATAATTCAGCTATAAAAGATTTAATGTGTAAATTAGGATATTAATTCGTTGTTATTATTGAAAATTTTGTTTTTTTATTGAAACAAAATGTTTTATAAGTCAATATAAGATTTAATGTGTAAATTAGGATATTAATTCGTTGTTATTATTGAAAATTTTGTTTTTTTATTGAAACAAAATGTTTTATAAGTCAATATAAGAGACAAATTAGTCTTATAAATCACTTATAATAGATGAAGTGGTATTATAAATAAGTTATAAAAGTTGATTGTTTTTTAACCGAATATGATAATCAATATTAATAAAATATTAAATATTTTATTTTATTTTTGCGAAAAAAGTAACTCTTATACTGTAATTATAAGAGGCGAACTGGTTTTATATTTTATTTATAAGATCTGACTGTAATTTAGGATAGGATAGCAGTTCATTATATTGTCAGTGAGGGGTGTCTTATGATATTTTGGATCTGGTGTATCATGTATAGGGTTTAAATCTCGCCTGAGGGACCCTAAAGTAAGTGACCGTTTAAGAATTACATTGTTGTTCAACATTTTCTTTCAAAACTCTATTTTAAGTGATGTAGTATGATTCATCTCGTTGACATGAGAAAAAAAGTATTCTCGTAATTTTTTTTCGACTTATAAATATAGATATCTAATTTTGAAATTTTAGGGAAATTCAGATGATGATGTGGCGGGTTTTGAATTTGTCAGATCAAATGACATTCTACAGTTTGTCCTTTTCTATTCTAATAATTGCAAAACTGTCACCGGCTCTATCTAATTAATTTTTAATTTGAACCCTTGATTTGCCTATTATCCAATGGATGTAGTTGTTTCTTATTTTAATTAGTTTTCATTGAATTAATACTCTTTCTCTCTATACACACACACACACACACACACACACACACACACACACACACACATATATATATATATATACATTGATGTCACCCGATTTTTCTTTTGCGAAAATCATTTCGAAGTCGCCACGCCGTTTTTAGTTTAAGGGCCAAAATTTTGAAAAATGCCTAAAATTTGAGAAAATGAATTCGGAGGTCACGTTACACTCCGGGAAGAATGTTTGGCGTTCACCCGAAATGCCTCGTATGATGAGTCTTCCTCACTTGAAACCTTTTGTTATGTGTGTGTGTGTGTGTGTGTGTGTGTGAAAAAAGGGACTTTCTTAAAAGGAAGTTTTCTGAAAATAATATAAATTCTAGGGACTGAATTGAAAAACAGTTAGGAAAACAGTGATTAAACTGATAATAACAGAAAACTGGAAAGCTGTTTGCAGAGGACAAAGTCATTCGCGTGGATGAGACTGTAGTGTAGCCTTATCGGCGCAGATAGCCCTGCAGTGTCAATATTTTTTACATTTTCCAGTTTAGTCACTGTAATTTCCAGAAAGTTAACTGGATTTACAGGACTTAACTGGAAATGTAACTGAAAGCAGAAAATGAAGGAATTGTATGGATTTTTTGGCATCCATGTTTTGTCCTCTCTTTCCCTAGACTTTGGTTAGTGGTCATAATTGATGAATCCACTTAACCAAGCCATCCCGGGGGTATGTTAGGACTTTGAAAGCATTTCATTTGCTAGGGACAAGGGGGATTTTGACATGAAAAGTATGTTGACAAGGGAGTTAGGTCAAGATGTATCAACTTTTTGAGGAAGATCTCTAAGGTGGTCATGAGAAGACCATCCTTGAGACCTATACTCAAGTGTATCTTATACATCTTGTGTGACCTATTTTGTGAGTCTAGATGATTTTCATCCAAGGAAAGTGTTCCAAGGTGAGCATCTTAGACATGGGGAGGGGGATTTACAAGGAAATAAGTAATATGAACCTTTTAAAGTGGTCATTTATGGAGATGGACTCCAAGATGACCATGCTTTAGGTCAGAGAAGCAAGTACCAAGTAATGTAAAAAGGGAAGTGGGGATGACATGAAAGTAAAGAAAATGTGGATTCCATTAGAAGATCATCCATGGAAAGGAATTCCATGGAGATCCTCTTGGATCCTTGGGACAAGAGGGGAAGGGGGAGTTGAACAACAAATAATAAGTAGAACTACATTATTTACACATGAAGTGTATGCATAAATGAGAGATATATGAGTAAAGAGAGTGAGGATTTACCAATCTTTCTTGGGTTTGTGTTTACGGTTTGAAGGTTTCAAGGGGTTAGGAGTAGTTTTGGAGTGGATTTGAGGTTGGATTTGGTATGGATTTTGAGTTTTGAAGGTGAAAATGGCTGTTTGGGAGTGGATTTTGTCAGCATAACAGTAGGTTTTCGAATTTTTTTGGCCTCCTGAAACTGAGGGAGAAGGGCTGTATTTATAGGTTGGCTGGATGACAATCTTATCCGCGTGGATAAGATTGTAAGCACAATCTCATCCGCGTGGACCATATCAACAGGGTGCCTGGTCCTGTGCAGAAAGCAGTTTTGGCTTTTTGTTAAATGGTCAATATTCTTTTTATGAGAAATGACAAATTTCCAGCGAGGTATTTGTCAATTTTTTTATTCCTAAGAGGTCCTTCCTCATTCAAATTGTCAAAATAATGTCCAAAATGCCCCTAAATGATCATAAATCATTAATTTGGGCTGACGGAACATTAACGACCCATATTAGGGCACTTACAGTAGCCCCTCGGCGACGGTACTTCCACGGGAAGTGGGGTCGTCAACAAAGTGAGGATCCCAATTTGGCAAACTTTTACCTAGATGGGTGAGGAGGTGACCGAGGCGGTCGGATGGCTGGACCCTTAACGAAAGGATTCCTACGTATCCCATGTAGGAATCAATCCGGTTGTAGTTCAGATCTTGCGGAGAAAAGGAACGGTCAAATGAAAGGACCTCCCACCGCATTTTTGTTGTCGAAGATAGACTCGACTAACGGAGGCGTTGCCGAAGAAACTCGATTAACGGAGGCGTTGTCGAAGAAAACTTGACTAACGGAGGCGTTGCCGAAGAAAACTCGACTAACAGAGGCGTTGCCGAAGATAGACTCGACTAACGGAGGCATTGCCGAAGACGAACTCGACTAACGGAGGCGTTGCCGAAGATGGACTCGACTAACGGAGGCATTTCCAAAGACGGACTCAACTAACGGAGGCGTTGCCGAAGGTAGACTCGACTAACGGAGACGTTGCCGAAGGTAGACTCAACTAACGGAGGCGTTACCGAAGACGAACTCGATGGGGAAGATTTGGGCATACGGTAACTGCCGGGGTTTATCTGCTGGGGATATGTGTTCTTGGTACGAGCTTACAATGATGGCCGAGGTTGAAAACGAGGAAGGGAATGGACTTCCGTTAAGTTTTTGTTAAAGGACGGGCTTACGATGACGGTCGGGGTTGAAAACGAGGAAGGGAATGGACTTTCGTTAAGTTTTCGTTAAAGGACGGGCTTGCGATGACGGTCGAGGTTGAAAATGAGGAAGGGAATGGGCTTCCGTTAAGTTTTCGTCAAAGGATGGGCTTACGATGATGGTCGTGGTTGAAAACAAGGAAGGGAATGGGCTTTCGTTAAGTTTTCGTCAAAGGACGGGCTTATGATGACGACTGGGGTTGAAAACGAGGAAGGGAATGGGCTTCCGTTAAGTTTTCGTTAAGCTGGGGGTCTGGATGCAGAGGGTCAGGAATTAAAAGGGCAAAGCAGGGATTTCGCTCTGTAATCTTATCCGCGCGGACCAAATCAACAGGGCGCCTGGTTTAAAAAAAAGCAGAGAGTCGTATTCTCCTTCTTCCTTATCAATTTGCAGTCAGCCGAGGCAAAGAGAGAAAAGAGAGAGAGAAAACCGCCATTGTTGTCCAATTTCTCAACCGAATCCTTTGAAATCAAGGCTATGGGGCAAGAGGGAGGAGTTAATGTAGTCCACCGAGGTCGGGTGAGTAGAGCGGCGGCGAAGAAGAGGCTTGAGTTGGTGAGGATGCACCGCCACTATACGCTCTCGTAATCGATGAACGAGGAGTTTTACCCGGATATGTGGCAACATTGGGCCACCGACGAGGATCTTCGCATGGTATGATACTCAATTTTGTCTATTTTGTTGATTTTTTTTATTAAAGTTGGTACATGCTAGATTTAGGGCTTGAATTGTCAAAATTGGTGCTTTTGTTTGTTTTGCCATTGAAATATTAAATTGATGATGCATTTGTTTAATTGAAGACATAGGTAAAAGGAATATGTAATTTATTTGTAAAAAACATGGGTAGTTCGCATAATGTAAAAATAAAGTGGGTGCAAATTTACCGAATTTGGGACGGACTCTTGCATAAGAGATTTTTTGTGATGAAAATTTGCTTTTGTGAATGCCTGTTTGGTAAAAATTGGTACAAATTTGTCGAATTTGAAACGGACTCTTACATAAGAGATTTTGAAGAAATTTTTTTTTGTAAATGGATACAAATTTGCCGAATTTGGAACGGACTCTTGCAAAAGATATTTTTGATGCACAATTCTATTGTAAATGGATACAAATTTGCCGAATTTGGAACAGACTCTTGCATAAGAGATTTTGATGAAAAATTCTTTTGTAAAACGGGTACAAATTTGCCGAATTCGGAACGGACTCTTGCATAAGAGATTTTTGATCCATGACGCTTGAGTGTGAGAAAAGATGCATGTAGAAAAATGTGTCCGAAAATGGGACGGAGTTCATTTTCTTTCTTTTCTGTTTTTCCTGTTGTTTGTGTCATATTTGAAATTTCGATGACATATTTGTGTTGTGCTTACTTTCAGGGGAGAGCGGATGTCATCCAATGCAAGTTGGATAAGCTAAAGATGTGGGGATCCGTGGAGGCAGTTGTCAGGCTTTGGGATACCCTGCCCATAGCTGGTAGGGTGGGTCAGCGGAGTCCTCGCCAGCTTGTGGTGGCTTCTAAACTTTATGATTTTGTTGAGTGCCTGAGAGGGGTGGCAGGTTTGCATAAGAGCAAGGGGCTCTATTTGGCGCTGATTGAGCCATGGTGGGATGTTACCCATACGTTTCATTTCTTCTGGGGGGAGGCTACCGTGACCCCCACTGATTATGCTGCTATTACTGGCCTGCCCTTCAAGGGGCTTAGCTTGGAGTGGCATGACGGGTATACGAACGCGGAGCTAATGGATCTGCTGGGGATTGTCATCGTGCCGCATAAGGGAATGGGCATGGAATATGCCGTGGTGGACGCGAAGTCGACTGAGAGCACAGCTCGGTATGAGAGAGGGGACCAGACCAACTCGGCTGAGCAGATCACTCGATGCTTCTTATGGTTCGCCCTTTCTAGCATTTTGTCTGGGCACAACTATGTTCGCCTTGCTAGGGTCTTTGGCGAACATTGACAGGATAGATGAGTATGCCTGGGGAGAGGCAGGCTTGGCGGAGTTGTACTTCGCTTTGGACAGATATAGCAGGAAGGCATCCACCTCCCTGACCTGCTTCGAGTTCCCATTAGAGGTATACTTTCTCCTTCTTTTCCTTTATCCTTTGTACATATTGTGTATGCACTGTGGTATTGACGGGTCTCCTTTGTTGGATGCAGGTCTGGGCTTTGGAGATTTTCGGATGCGCCTTGTGGGACCATGTTTCGGGGGAGGCTTTTGCATACCCGGCTATGCTTTGGTAGATGAAGGACGGGTGAAGAGGAATAGAAGGACTAGTATAAAGATGAGGTACAATGACATGGTACCGTTTTTGAAGGCGGAGACTAGTGATAGGGTTAATTTTTACCCTTGGGATCGGTTTGAGGTTGACCAGCTGGGTGGTGCCGAGCTCTGGACGGTGCAGAGATGTATCCTACGGGGACTCACCTACGATGTCTACTACTTGGGGGAGAGGGTGATGAGGCAGCATGGTCTAGGGATGGATGCTTTGGCGCCGGCTGAGCCTCCTGCTAATATGTTGTTTCCTCGAGAGGGGTCAGCGGATTGGGACTGGTTTAGGGCTGGGTGACCTGCCCTGGAGTACGCTACTCAGGAGCCCTATCAGGCGTTTGTGGCACGCAGGCTGAGGGCACCCCAGATGCTGGCGAGGGAAGGGAGTTCGATTGTGAGGATCCCCTGAATTGACTCCTCGTATACCCAAGAGGGGGTTAGGATGAGGGCATAGATACCCCTCCCAGAGGTGACACCTCAAGCTTTCCGGCCCCGACCGAATGCCCAGGTATGTGCTGATCACATTCTGATTATTTTGCTTTCGTACATCCTATGCCATTGCTTTGACTGTTTTTGATGCTTTCGTTCCTTCTTTGCAGTATTCGGTCCGAGTTGTTGATCGGCTCTTGCGCCAGGTTATCGGGCTAAGAGGTTCATCCACAACCTCATGACGCGGGGGAATGCTTGAGGTTCCGAGAGGGCATCGCGACTAGAACCTAGTGCCTCTAGGAGGGAGAGGTCACCTATTCTAGCCGGCGGGCCTATGCCAGGCAGGCGTTCTATGGAGACTCCCCGTACCAAGCCCAGAGAGTCGGTGGACATTTCTCCTTCTCCGTATATGGACAGGAGCGTGGAGCTTTCCCGGGATCACATTATCTTCGGGGGCATGGAGGGACCGGACTTCGTTAAGGGCGGAGCTGGTGAGGGTTCCTCTTCGCATCGCGGGGGTTATGGCGCCTTTGAGCCGCAGGGAGATTACGAGACTCCCTCGCAGACTCAGGGGACGTACGGCCAGAGCTCTGACGAATTCTCATTTGGATACGACTTCTTTGCTGACATCGGGGTGTCGTACCGAGGCGTGCCTGCTGATCCTGTGGATACTTACTCTGACGCGGAGCAGGATGACATAGATCCGGGGATGGATTTCTCGGAGGCAGCGGCGGAGGGACCGATTACGACTCAGCGAAGGGTGCGGTAAGGGAATTGCTAGGGAGGACGACCCTATTCCTGATTCGGACAGTGATTCCGACTTATTGTACCTATTAGGGCAGAGAGAGAAAATATATATACATTTTATGCACATTTATATATATATATATATATATATATATATATATATATATATATATATATATATATATATATATATATATATATATATATATATATATATATATATATATATATATATATATATATATATATATATATATATATATATATATATATATATATATATATATATATATATATATATATATTGTATTTTTGCTTAATTCTGTACTAAATGCAAGTTGCATGAGCCCGGTTTGGTGTTTTATATGGACAAATATGGGATCTTTGTTGGGATTTTGGATGAAAAACATGGAGAATTGGCATATTTTTGTGTTTGGCCGTTTGGGGAAAGGTTTCCTCATTTGGGGGCAGCAGTATTTACTATTGTCAAAAAAGTTTTTGGACTGGGGGACAATCTTATCCGCGTGGATGAGATTGAGGCTGCAATCTTATCCGCGCGGACAAGGGCAGCATCTGGCAAGGTTATTTAAATTTTCACCTTAGATCTGGTTTTTATCACTCACCTTCATCTTCTTCTATGTTCTTTCTGAGTCACGACCAAAACCATAGAAAGCCATGAAAAGCATGAAGAATTCTCCTAAATTGCCAAAGGAGTTGCAAATGATCTTATTTGACAAGTTCAAGGAGTGGTCTTGGGAGGTCATGCATGGGAATAGGGCATTCTTTGAAGAGAGATACAAGATCAAATCCTTATGGTCTCTTAAGGAGCTTGTTCCGGATTATGACTTGATGAGGGCTTCTGCCGCATTTTGGGACACTCGGAGGCACGTCTTTTTCTTCTCCTACAACGAGATGGTTCCCACCCTTGAAGATTTCAGGGCGTTACTCGGAGGGCCCGAGGTGGAAGAAGTTGCACTTTCCTTGCCCGGAGGGATGTCCTTTGTCAATAAATTGTCTAGTCTCCTTCAAATCTCTCCGGAGGAAGCCCGAGGTATGATTCGAGGACCTGACTATTTTGAAATTTTTGGCTCCCGAATAGGTTTAGGAGCTTGGGTATGGTTGGCGATTGCTATTGGAATGCCTTTTCTCTTTGTGTAATTGAGTCCTTGTTTATGATTTGTTCCTTTGGGATGTGCCACCGGTCTTTGTTAGACGTTGTTGTGCACTGTCGGTCGGGTCGAGATATAGTTCCCTTGATCTTGGGAGAGACCCTTCACGCTATTGATCGATTAGCTATCGGGAAGCGGTACATGCACAGGGGAAGCCCGTTTCTGTAGTCGATGTGGCTGATGGAGAGGTTGGGGGTCCTGCGGGAGGCTCCACTTGCATTAAGGCCATGGACTTTTGCCAGGTGGGGAGTTACAGTTGAGATCGAGGATCAGGCCTCGTGGGAGCGCTGGATGGCTCAAAGACGTACCTGTGGACATCCGATGGTGGATTCCGCACTGGCAGATCGAGACTAGGAGGATGCTTCAGGATGGATCCCAGGTAGTTATGCTTTCGGGGCTCTATTGGTCTACTTTTTACATTCCAGCTCTAGTTCTTAAACAGTTCGGGATGGAGCAGGTTCCTTTGGAGGGCTGCGATGATATTTCCACCCGGGTGGTAGTGTTTGTTTCCATGGATGATCCATCTGCCTTTTCCTTCTTCTCTCAAGTATGGAGGTATCATGCTTTTCCTCCTGTGGTCCTTCTTAGGCATTCGGAGCATATTTATCTGTCCACTTGGTACTTGGATTGGTATGAAGGACACATAGGGGAGACTCAGGTGGCTCTTATGAGGAGGCGTGAGACCATGGTGGGATCAGAAGATGTCCCTGTTTCAGTATTGAGGAGAGCTGAGGCGAGGGCTAGCCCATATGATAGGAGTGGAGATGATATGTTTGACTATGAGATGAGAGTGGAACGTCAAAGAGACAGGGTTCCTATGGCGCTGCCTAGGAGGCAGGAGATCAGAGACGAAGCCCAGGCAACCAGAGCTCTGATAAAGGCGGGCTTGATGGACCCGGCCCCCATGCCGGAGCTAGGGAGGAGGAGGACGGACATCATTCCCGTGCCTAGGAAGAACACAAGGCATGGTGGGAGGAGACGGAGGTGGAAAGAAGGGGATGCGAGCACTAGTGGCTAGACCATTTAGTATCCACTGATCATCCTTGCAGGCACATTAGTTTTTAGTTATGTATTTTTTATATGTCTTTTATCTTATTTGCGAGTTTAAGAGTAGACCGGGTTTGAACTCATCAAGAAGTTTTTAACTGTAATGAATATGTGAATTGCATTAGAGTTTTTCGAGACGCAGGTGTGATGCGGTCATTGAGTTGATGACAAAATATGGTATTTATTTATGTTTTAGACCGAACCGTTTCCTGCTGCCTACGTTCCACTTTTACAAGTGGACTGAGGGGCTCAGGTCTCCGTAGTTCGACTCTATGAGTTTGTTGATCTTTTCCTTTTTTTTTAGAAGGGGTAGGTAGAGAGAGGGACAAGAGATATGCGACCCTATTTTTTACCTAGGCCGTCCTTTTGGGTTTTCAACCTAGTTGGGTATTACTCTTTTAGCACTTTTTTTGAAGCTTTTGCTTGGGCTTTTTTTTAGGGGGTAGGTTGAGAGAAGTGCGACCCAGTTTTTTTCCTAGGCTGCCCTTTTGGGTTTTCAACCTAGTTGGGCATTACTCTTTTAGCACTTTTGCAGGGAAATGACTAGATCCTTAGGCATAGTATCTACGGAGCTTGTCTCCGTTCAACGGATGCACGAAAGGATTTCCATCTAAGTCTGCGAGCTGCATGGCTCCTCCAGAGAAGATCTTCTGAACTATATAGGGTCCGATCCATACAGGCTCCCATTTGCCAAGTGAATTGGCGTGGGTTGGAGGCTTCTCTTTTAGCACGAGATTGCCTTCTCGGATGTCCCAATATTTCACTTTCTTGTCAAAAGCTCTGGCCATTCTTGCTTGGTAGGCCCGGGTGTGTTCCATGACTTTTAGACGACGTTCATCTAGCAGGGCTAACTCATCGTGGCGACTCTGGAGCCATTTGACTTCGTTGATCTAATTTTCCAACAACACACGGAGTGAGGGAATTTCCAATTCGATTGGGAGCATTGCCTCCATTCCGTAAGTGAGGGAAAAGGGTGTTTCTCCTGTGGCAGTTTTGATGGATGTTCTGTATCCCCAGAGGGCAAGGTGGAGCTTGTCTGGCCAATCTCTGCCTTGGACAGCCATCTTCTTGATGATTTTTTCTAGAGGCTTGTTTGCTGCTTCAACAGCGCCTTTGGTTTGGGGACGATAAGGGGATGACTTGTGATGAGTTATCTTGAACTCTGCAAACAATCTGTCGCATTCTCCCTCAAAATGAGAGCCATTATCAGAAATCACTTCAGCTAGCAACCCGTATCTGCACATGATATTTTCTTTGATAAAGAGGGCCACCTTCTTGGAATTGAGGAGTTTGTAAGACTTGGCCTCGACCCATTTGGTGAAATAGTCTATGGCTACCAGGACGAACTGTGACCGTTGCTTCTTGGTGGTGTAACCTTGCCGATGACGTCGATTCTCCAGGTAATGAAAGGCCAAGGGGTTGTCATGCAGTAGAGGTCGTGTGGAGGCAAATGGTTGAGATTTGAATAGCTTTGATATTTGTCGCAG
Source organism: Adenophora triphylla var. japonica (assembly GCA_022495995.1). Classification (NCBI taxonomy): domain Eukaryota; kingdom Viridiplantae; phylum Streptophyta; class Magnoliopsida; order Asterales; family Campanulaceae; genus Adenophora; species Adenophora triphylla. The sequence continues at coordinate 114,285 of JAFEMH010004615.1, forward strand.
CTTCTCTTGAATTGAATGCAATCCGTATCCATGGAGATCCAGAAATAACCCATTCTCAAGATGACTTGCATTAAGGCTCGAGCATTCATGTGGGGGCCACATGTACCACCATGTACTTCATTCATTAGCTCGGCATCCCTTTGTTTGCTGATGCAGCGTAAGAGGGGACCCCGGTAGCACTTTTTATATAGCATATCTCCCAGAAGGACGTAGTGGGAAGCCAGGCATTTCAGAGCCATCATATTTCTTGCCTTGATTCCATATTTATATTCCCCGTCTTCATTTTTGAAGGAGCCTTCACTGCTTTTTAAGTATTGGTAGATCTGAGCATACCACGGGTCGTCTAATGGTTCATCCTCTGTTTCGATTTCAAAACAGTAGGCTGGGTTTCCTCTTTTTCCAACCCTGAAGGGTTTGACTGATTTTCCTTCGGGTATTTCAACAAGAGAGGCTAGTGTAGCCAGGGCATCTGCGAACCTGTTGCGGTCTCTGGGCAGATAGTGGAAGTTGACCTCCTTGAACTGGGCTACGAGGTCTTCCATATAGGCATGGTACTTTTGCAGGCTTGGATCAATTGTTTTCCACTTGTTGGACACTTGGTTGATGATGAGGGCCGAGTCACTGTATATTTCCAACTCCTTGATGTTCCTTTCTAAGACTGCCTCCAATCCAGCTATGCAGGCTTCATACTCGGCGTCATTGTTAGTGACCTTGAAGTTGAGCTTTACGACTATGGGAGTATGTTCATTAGTGGGGTCGACCAAGAGCATTCCTATCTCATTCCCCCGTTTGTTCGCTGCCCTGTCAAAGAAGAGTTGCCAGCGATTTTCTCCTTCTAGAGCGAAAATTCCTTCATCAGGGAATTGAGGTTCAGGCCCTCGGCATTCATCACTTGGGAAATCAGCCAGTTATTCTGCCATTATCCGCCCTTTCACGGACTTTTTGTCACATAAGTGATATCGTACTCGGCCAAAAAGAATGATCATTTTGCCAATCTCATGGAGAGGGAGGGCTTGTCGAACAAGTACTTGATAGGATCCAGCTTCGAGACTAAGTGCACTGAGTGAGACTGCATGTAGTGCTTCAACTTTCCCACTACCCAAACTAGACCTGCGCAGGTTTTCTCACAAACTGAGTAGTTGAGTTCGCTGCCTTGTAGCTTTCTACTCACAAAATAGATGGCGCTTTCAACTTTGGAGTCTTTCTTCTCCTGTGCCAGCATAGCCCCAATTGCTGAGTAGTTGAGATTCTTTTCTTGGTTTAACTTTAAATAGCAATCCCTATTTTACCCTTGCTTTGTTAGAAAAGTTAGGAATTGTTAGAAATGTTAGGAATGTTAGGACTTTCGTTAATTTTCTAACGAAAATACTAACAACTCAAATTGGAGCACTTACAGTAGCCCCTCGGCGACGGCGCTTTCGAAGGAAGCGGGGTCGTCGATAAGAGTAAGGCTCCTTATTTGACAGGATGATCAAGTGATCGAGTGGCTGAACCTAGCGATAGGCTACCTCCGTATCCCGGATGGGAATCAAGCCGGCCGTAGTTTAGGTCTTTCGACTATCTTCAATTGTTGACCCTAGAGTGACTGTTTTGAGGCGTCAACCTGGAAATGATGGCGTTTTAGGTGCCTCAGACCTTGATGATGGCGTTTTAGGTGCCTCGAACCTTGATGATGGCATTTTAGGTGCCTCGGACCTTAAAGATGGCGTTTTAGGTGCCTCGAACCTTGAAGATGGCATTTTAGGTGCCTCAGACCTTGATGATGGCATTTTAGGTGCCTCAAACCTTGATGATGGCGTTTTAGGTGCCTCGAACCTTGAAGATGGCATTTTAGGTGCCTCGAACCTTGAAGATGGCGTTTTAGGTGCCTCGAACCTTGATTTGAAATGATTTCCTTTTGATGGTTTGGGATAGATGGTCCTTTGGTGGACTTCATTTGAAAGGATCGGTCTTACGTCTGTTGCCGAGGAAAAGGATGACCGTTTTGGTCGAGTGGTTGGACCTAATGATAGGCTACTTACGTATCCCTAGTGGGAATCAAGCCCTTACGTAGTTCGAAAGCTGCTCGGGATTTCGTTGGCTTTAGTTGGGGATTTTGTTAGCCTTTGTCGGAGAAGTCGGACTTCCGTTGATAAAATTGATGAAAGAAACGGGATTCCGTTATCTTTCTCAGAGAAATCGGACTTACGTTTTACTGCCGTTGATGAAATTGATGAAAGAAACGGGATTCCGTTATCTTTCTCAGAGAAATCGGACTTACGTTTTACTGCCGTTTGATGAAATTGATGAAATAAACGGGATTCTGTTATCTTTCTCGGAGAAATCGGACTTACGTTTTACTGCCGTTTGATGAAATTGATGAAAGAAACGGGATTCCGTTATCTTTCTCGGAGAAATCGGACTTACGTTTTACTGCCGTTGATGATATTGATGAAAGAAACGGGATTCCGTTATCTTTCTCGGAGGAGAACGGGCTTACGTTTTACGGCCGTTGATGATATTGATGAAAGAAACGGGATTCCGTTATCTTTCTCGGAGGAGAACGGGCTTACGTTTTACGGCCGTTGATGATATTGATGAAAGAAACGGGGTTCCGTTATCTTTCTCGGAGGAGAACGGGCTTACGTTTTACGGCCGTTGATGATATTGATGAAAGAAACGGGATTCCGTTATCTTTCTCGGAGGAGAACGGGCTTACGTTTTACGGCCATTGATGATATTGATGAAAGAAACGGGATTCCGTTATCTTTCTCAGAGATACCGGACTTACGTTTTACTGCCGTTGATGATATTGATGAAAGAACCGGGATTCCGTTATCTTTCTCGGAGGAGAACGGGCTTACGTTTTACTGCCGTTGATGAAATTGGTGAAAGAAACGGGATTCCGTTATCTTTCTCGGAGAAATCGGACTTACGTTTTACTGCCCGTGATGAACCTAAATTGAGGTTTGGTTTATGAACTTAAATGGGGACTTAGTCCTGGAGTATGAAGACTTAGTTCAGGAGTATGAAGACTTAGTTCAGGAGTATGAACCTAAGTTGAGGTTTGGTTCAGGAGTATGAACCTAAATGGGGACTTAGTTCAGGAGTATGATCCTAAGTTGAGGTTTGGTTCAGGAGTATGAACTTAAATGAGGAATGAATTAAAATGGAGACTTAGTTCAGGAGTATGAACCTAAGTTGAGGTTTGGTTCAGGAGTATGAACCTGAATGGAGACTTAGTTCAGGAGTATGAACCTAAGTTGAGGTTTGGTTCAGGAGTATGAACCTGAATGGAGACTTAGTTCAGGAGTATGATCCTAAGTTGAGATTTGGTTCAGGAGTATGAACCTGAATGGAGACTTAGTTCAGGAGTATGATCCTAAGTTGAGATTTGGTCCAGGAGTATGAACCTAAGTTGAGGTTTGGTCCAGGAGTATGAACCTGAATGGAGACTATTTGAAGGCGTTCTTGTTGGGGAAGAATCGAGCTTACGATGACTATCGGGGAAAAGGGTGACCGTGTTGGTCAAGTGGCTGGACCTATGGTAGGCTACCATAGTTCGTCAAAGAGGTGGCGATAACGAGAGGCCACGGGCTTTGTACCCAAGATTGACTGTTCTTAGGGGAGTCACCCCAGGTTTGACTGCATTTGGGAGTCACCCGAGTTTTGACGGTATTTGGGAGTTACCCGAGGTTTGATTATTTTAGGGAAGTCGCCCGAGGATTGACTATTTTAGGGAAGTTGCCCGAAGATTGACTATTTTAGGGAAGTCGCCCGAAGATTGACTATTTTAGGGAAGTCGCCCTAGGATTGACTATTTTAGGAAAGTCGCCCGATGATTTGCAGTTTAATGAGATATACTTTCATACCTGTGCTGTGCTTACCTGTAGCTGCCGGAGGAACTGAGGCTACAACTGATGGTGATGAAGAGTTGTTGGATTGCCGTTCGCGGGGCGGTCTTTGTTGGTGATTTGCTGCATTTGTTAGTAGAGAGGAAGATGCATATATGACATTCATGATGACAGATGCATGCATAGAATCAAAATGATTATGAGAATATCACTGCATATGTTCGCGAGATGATGCATTTACTTGCTTTTGGAGATGCACTTAGCCTAAGCTTTTGGCAGGGAAATTATGATTTATGATCTTCGATCACTTAGGATTATTCCTATTGATTCAAGTTTTGCGCATGCTACATGAGCCCTGGGGAGATTTTTGTGGGGATGCATGGTGATGAGAGGGGATGCATTGGGATGTATGTGTCTGGAGACTGTTTGGAACAGATTTTGAGCAAGTGGGGGGTGAGAACCTGTGAGTACCCCAACCCGAACTCATGTTTTGGGTCTGCCCATTTATTTAAATTCAATTTGGGCCTTTAAGGAAGGGTCCAGATTTTGCCACTTGGCACATTTCTAGAACATTTCTAAAAGGAACTAATTCCAAAAATGATAAATAAGGGATAATATCCTCATTTGAAAGAGGGAGAGACGACAAAAAAAAAGGGAGTCACAGTTTCTTTCTCCCTAAGCAAAAGCAACTCTCTCTCTCTCATATATTTCTCTCTCTAAATGGAGATTACAGAGGGACTCCCCTCCCCAATCGGGTCTTCTTCCCTCAACAACAACAACAATCGCAGAGGCCTCCTCACCGGTCTTCTTCTCCGATCATCATAATCGGTGTTCTTCCTCGCCATCACCGGCGACCACCAAGCTCGCCATCCACCGGCGACCACCGTCCCTCACCGGTCTCCTTCTTCACCAATAACAGGGTGCTCCCCTTCCTAATCGCTTCCCATTCTAAGCCATCAACCACCGTCACTGATTAACTCGCTCACCGGTTACCCAAGCCACCAACAACCACTCCTTCCAAACACCCATCATCGAAGCTCTCTCATCCCCACCGTCCCTATTCTCTCCGGCCAAGCCTCGATTCATCACCCTAAACGGTGTTCTCTCTAATCGTTAACCACCGTCCTCTCTCTGTACTCAGAATACGACCCGCAAAGCTCACAGCTCTCTCTCTAAACGGTTCAAAACTGTCCACCACCGCCGTTCTCCTCTGTTCAACAGCTTGAGCCGTGCACCAACACCACTCCCTAACGGCGTCAATCACAGCCACGGCGTCGCCCCTAACAGCTTCAAGCTAAGAAGTCCTCATTTCCAGTCGCCGCCCCGGAGCCGATTGAAGACTCCCTATACCGACGGGGTATAGGGAGGTGTGGATCTACGAGGGTAACGTTCCTATTCCATTCTCTCTTTCTATTTTCATTTCCTGTTGTTATTGCTATGCTGGGATTTGCAGTTTGACTTCAGATGTGATTGAACACGTTTTGATTAGTCTCTGAATATTGTATACATTCTCATGATATTGCACTTTCAGTTATTCATGTTACTGAATGCTCCAAGCGGAGTGTGGATTCTCAATATCCACACTCGTTTGAAGTAATTGTATCGATCTCAGTTATCTTGTGGCTGAATCTATTGTTGATAATCGTTGATGTCATTTTGATCATCTTCTTTTGAGTTAGGAGGTGATGGCCTTCATTATGACCTAAAATGTGGTCATTCATATTTGGCCATCAATGCCATATGATCCTCCCATAATACTCATTTGTTATTATCGTTGCTTGAGTTAGGAAGTGAGGGTTCTTTATTTGTGACCCAAGAAATGTGGTCATTCACATTGGGTCACTGAAACCCCATGACCTTCCCATAATACTCTTTATCTCAGTCTCTTCACTATTCCAGTTAGCTTCTTAGCCTTGGAATTGTATTGGTGGCATATCCACCCCCATTGTAGAGGCAATCTGACCAAGGATGTCCTGTGTCGTTCGACATCCCTCTACAGAGGAAGTCCTGTGTCGGACGACATCCAAAGTCCCTGGACAGACTGTCTCAACCCACTTCCTTGTAATTCAATTTCATTAATTGTAAGTGGGATGTGGCCTCCCACAGTAAAAGGCTCACAAGTTGTAATCCTTCATTTGGATTAATAAAGCAAGGCATTAATACGCATTTTATTACATATTTCGTCACACACAAATTGCACACACTTTGGGATGTTTTGAATGTTGAACATAGAAAGACTCGTCTACGGACGAGGCGTGTTGGGTGAACTCTCAAGTTCTTCCCAACACGTAACCTGACCCCCGGACCCATTTTCTCTTAAAAAAGGTTTTTCAATGTTTTCCTTAAAAACGGCGTGGCGACTCCCAAAGATAAATTCATATTTATCTTTTACATACATTTTTTCGGCGAGCGTTCATTCAGTGGCGACTCCGCTGGGGACTTGAAACCTGTTTTTCAAAAAGTGGGTCAAACTTTCGTGATTGTTCAACATTCACTTCATTCATTTATGTGTGCATTGTTGGTGACTTTATATGTTCATAAAATGCATTTAGTACTTTGCTTTATCCCCTCCCCTTCTTAGCTTCCCGCTTTGTTGTGTTGGTGCTTGGGGTCGAGCTATTGCATTGTGCTTGGAGGCTGGGGCTGGTCCCGGTTTATTGTTCAGATTATGATGTGACCCCTTATGTCACGCGACACAATTGACCACATCAGTCTTGTGTCACGCGACATAAGTGGTCAAGTTACAGGATGTGATTCCTTTGTACAGGTTGTGATTGTGGGGCGGTCCCATGATCAAGTCATTGATCCTTGATTATTATACTACGTGGGGTGTGTGTGTGTTATTTTCCTTCATCCCCTTTTCCAGTTAAAAAAAAAAAAAAAAAAAATCCTTTTACGATAAAAAAAAAAAAAAAAAAAAAGCACAAAAAACTAAGCAAAAAAAACAAAAAAGCAAAAAAATATTTTCCTAGAAGATACCTTCACACTACTCGCACGCTACCTGCACATAGAGTTAGAACCCGGGAGTGTACGGACGGCATCGCGGACAGTGACGTGTTTCGCTTACGCTTGAGCGCCTGAAGTCCTCCTAGCCTGTGGAGTCAGCCAACACTTATCTGTGACACACTTTCTACCGTGACCGGTTGGTTTTTGGCCTAAAATACTTTTCAAAACGTCTTTCAAACTCGATTTTCAAGATTTTTTCACAAAGTCCGAGTCGTATCCCGTCTCCAAAATCTCGGCATACTTTCCCCCTTCATCTCGAAATTACGACATAACTCAACGTGAGTAAACGTCAAGATCTTGACATATCTCAACATAAGCACGTGTCGATCTCACGATTTGACTCCGCAAGGAATCATAACGAGTTTTCGACATGCGCTGAATGCGAGACCATGTAGAATTCTTGATACATACTAACGAAGGGTTATGCCAGAATTTCGCCATAAAGCAGCGAAAGGCCATGCCAAATTTTCAACTCGAAAAGAGGAAAGGTCACGCCCAATTCTGCCAGGATCTTTCCTGCGAATTGCGGTCTTGTACATTCAAAAGTACTTTCCGACCCTCTCTCCTCCCGAGTTTAGACGTTGACTTGGACTTGGTTTTGAAAACCCCGAGTTTGACCCATTTTGACTTGTATGCCCCTCAGGTTCGCTCTAGTTCAAAATAGGTTAGAATGCGAAAAAGAAGGTGTCCCCCTTTTCTAACCATTCCTAGGATTAATAAAAAAACAAACAAAAAAAAAAAAGAAAACAAAAAAAACAAAGGATGTTGCATGAGTCCATCTCCTTCTGTCCTCCCTCTCCCATACAATCTCAAGGTTCTCTCCTCTGCCACCTTACCAATCACCCCTTCGCCTCTACAGCTACGGCAAGTTGGGTGTGCGCTCTCGTTCCCGGCGCTCATTGGTCCATATTCCCGAGGCGGCAGCAGTTCAAACGCCCGAGTGATTGTCCCTCTGTTTCAGAATCCGAGATGTCTGGTGCAGAGAATGTGGTAGCTAGCCAGCCTGGAGTTTCTCCATTTGAAGACAGAGAAGTCAGTCAGTCAGCGTCATGGGTTCTTGAGTGTCCTTTACGTTGTCATCGAGTCTGTCAAGTCCAAGATGGACCAGTCTTTTCTTTCAATGATAAAAATCTTTGTTTCTCTTCTTGCTAGACTCGAGACATTACTAGCACACCCACATTAGGCTCAATTGAAATGGTCTTATCCTAGATGATCACTTGTGCTGCTCAGCCACTAATGCTTTGAAATGGCTCATGTTTAAATTAATCGGAATGAGAAAATCAGCTGGTATCTTTCTCAAATTGGGGCTTACCAACTCCCCATCTTGCATCTCATATGCTCACATCTCTTTCATCACCCTCATCTCGTTGCTCGATGAATTTGCATGAATCTTCCTCAATTAAGCTCAAGCAAGCAATGAAGACTTAATCTCGTTTAGGTCATTCGGTAGGGATTGCGGTTGAAGCCTTTCACCCATAGGAAAGCCATTACCTTACCCTCACCAAATAATATCCTTTCATTTCAAGATCGACATGTTTTGAAACCTTGTTTAAGCCATCACCTTTGCTCCTCGCCAAGAGAAGTCCAAGCAATGCCAAGAAGTTAGCTTCGAGAGTCGGCAATGCATAAAATATCCAAGTTGTGAAGGAAGGAAAGATAATCCTCAACTCCTCAAAGAGGCCTTCCAAATTCTCAAAAGAAGGATTTTAAATCCTCACAATCTCGGATATAATCCTAAGCTCATCAGGAAGCCTTCCAAATTATCAAAAAAAAAATAATAGAGAAGAAGGATTTTAAATCCTCACAATTCAGCAAGAGTCCTCAACTTCTCAAGAGGCTTTTCAAAAGAAGGACTTTAGATCCTCACCATTCAGCAAAAATCCCCGACCTCTCGAAGAAGCTCTCCAATGTTCAAAAAAGAACCCGAAACCTCCGAGGTTCACAAAAGTTCTCAATAGCTTGGACTTCCTCTCACCATTACCTTAAACCAATCCAAAGCCATCCTCTCGATTTTAGAGGATATCACCATTTCCTTAACCAATCCCAAGCCATCCTCTCAATTTTAGAGGATATTCCCTTGCCTTTGGCCAAAGTCAAAAATTTGACCTCTCATTCTTAGAGGCAATCAATTCCCTTACCTTAGAAATTCCAAACACATCCCTAAAAAGCCAACCTCTCATCTTTAGAGGTTCAGTCAGCAAAAGGCCCAGCCGACCTCTCATCTTAAGAGGTCATCCATTTCCAAAATTACCCGATGGCCGATCGAAGCCTGGAAACCCAGCTACAGTCCCTACCGGATAGTAATTTCATTCCAATATCCTCGAGGTCTGAATCAAATTAATGCTTCATTGCTTGCTCAAATTGGAATCTAATCCATCTTGGCTCAAAGCCATCAATCAAAGATTGTGCAAATTCAATCCTTCCCTTCGACACTTCATGTGAGCATATTTCACTTCTCCTCCGCAAACACTTGCCGTGGATGTCCCACTGGGGCTTCGCATCCGTGTCTTTCATCGACAGTCCAGGAGGACATGCTTTACAATCCTCCAATCCTCGGAAAAATCCTCAAAGGTCCTCAGATCCTCGAATTTCAATATTCGTTCTCTTTTCAATCGGGACTCGCCCGAACTACGGCGACCTGAGCTCCTCGTCATGAGGGGAACGTAGGCAACCATAATTGGTGCGGTCGAAATCACAAACAAATCCCGAAAAATTCGGTCTCATCAAAGACCGTTCCTATACACTTCCCATCTTTTCGAGTTTAATTCTCGATATCAGTTGGTTTTCTCCTCGTGATTAATCAAGATATTTGTCCATATCAGGATTAGTATTTGAATAACCCGAACATCAATCAAGGGTTTTAAGCAGCCTTGTGATCATCACGAATAATACAAGTTTTCAAGTGTCTCGACAAGTCTTCTCTTTCTACATCATAGGAAGATAGAGCCAAACACTGTTTCAGTCAGCAGGGGCTTCCATACACTTTTTCACACCTTGCAATGTTTATACTCTCTCAAAAGAGTCAAACCCAAAAGCGAGTGTCATACACAAAATCGGGATCCATTCCCACCTTCGAAAAATGTGCCCCTGCACATATACATTTCCGAGTCTTGTCCAGCGACTGATTGACTGCGGTATGAAACGATGAGTCGCCTCTTCGGCCACAAGATAACTCTGTCTGCGATAGGGATGCATTGAATCTCTCCAAGTTGGGGCTTTGCTATACTGTCCTCTCAAGCTCTCCTTACCAGACTCCCTCCGGGTTTGCCTCGCATCATCAACTGGGGCTTCGCCTAGTCATCCCTCCTTCAAAGCCGGGATCATTCTCTACACGTGCTCTGCTGCTTGCCGTCTCAGGCGCGCGATACACCATTGTTCTTATCAGCAACAATAAACCTGCTACCGTCTGCACTCTCAGAGTACACCCCGACTTGCCTAGCTGCGCCATATCATTCATCACTCATACATTTCCCCACCTCATGGGAGAGGGTCTAACCCATACATCATCATATACACATTCATCCCATACACAATCCATCATAGCATAATTGCTATACACATATCCGCTTGCCAAGCTTTGCAAAAAAAACCTCACTTCCCTTCCATCCCCAGTTGAGATGGACTTGTGCAACAAAAGATTAATAATGCATAAGCAAAATTTCAATAATCGAATAAAAGGAAAAGTGCCTAGAGTGTCGTGTTCCCCCCCCCACAGGGTACAATAATCAGGTGATCATAATCTGATCATGGGGATTGCTCCTCAAATCACAATCTGGACAAAGAGTTCAAACCTTGCAAATGGCACTTTTTGCCTTCATCATCAGTCTCTTCTTCAGACTTATCAACATCATCTGAAAGAGCCTCAGCTACCTCAGTCTCCAAGCAGTGCTCGTCGAAAAGAGTTTTAGCTGCTTCAATCTCCAAGCATTAGGGCTCTTTAGCCTCATCTTCGAAAAGCCCGTTCTTAAGGGAAAACCATCATCAAGAGCCCGTTCTCAAGGGCGCATCATCATCAAAAGCCCGTTCTCATGGGAAAATCACCACCAAAAGCCCGTTCTCAAGGGCAAACCATCTCCAAAAGCCCGTTCTCAAGGGCAAACCTTCACAGAAAGCCCGTTCTCAAGGGAAAACCTTCACAAAAAGCCCATTCTCAAGGGCAAACCATCTCCAAGAGCCCATTCTCAAGGGCGCGTCATCATCAAGAGCCCATGGGCAGATCTTCACAAAAAGCCCGTTCTCATGGGTAGATCATTATCAAGAGCCCGTTCTCATGGGCAGATCCTCAATCAAAATCCATTCTCATAGGCAGACCTTCAAATAGGTAGACCTTCAAAGAGCCCGTTCTCATGGGCAAATCATCTCAAAAAGCCCATTCTCATGGGCGAATCTTCACCAAAAGCCCTTTCTCATGGGCACGTCTTCATCAAAGCCTGCTGCACCGGCACATCTTCATCCGAGTCTTTATGAGTGGACGGAAGATCATCCACGAAAGACTATCCCTTGCACGGCGAACCAACCCCCAAGACAAAAAAATCATTGGGTCCACCCCTCTTGCCAAAAATTCTCGGGTCCGTACCCTCCACAACCATCAGCCGTAGCATCAATCCCTCCGGCAGCTACAGGTAAGCACAGCACATGTATGAAAGCATATCTTAGTCAACTACTTTTCTAAAAGGCATTAGCAAAATCGCGGGTGACTCCTAAAGAAAAAAGTCATATTCGCGGGTGACTCCCAAAGAAAAAGTCAAATTCGCGGGTGACTCCCAAAGAAAAAAGTCAAATCTTCGGGGTGACTCCCCATCAAAACAGTCAATAGCCCGAAATGGCTATAAACTACCCGGTCCGGAAAGACCGTACAGATTTCCCACACAGTAAAAATTCGCGGGGTGACTTCCCAAAGAAAAACAGTCAAATTCGCGGGGTGACTCCCCACCAAAAACAGTCAAATTCGCGGGTGACTCCCAAAGAAAAAAGTCAAACCATCGGGGTGACTCCCCACCAAAAACAGTCAAGTTCGCGGGTGACTCCCAAAGAAAAAAGTCAAATCATCGGGGTGACTCCCCACCAAAAACAGTCAAATTCGCGGGTGACTCCCAAAGAAAAAAGTCAAATCATCGGGGTGACTCCCCACCAAAAACAGTCAAGTTCGCGGGTGACTCCCAAAGAAAAAAGTCAAATCATCGGGGTGACTCCCCATCAAAAAAGTCAAATTCGCGGGTGACTCCCAAAGAAAAAAGTCAAATCATCGGGGTGACTCCCCACCATAAACAGTCAAATTCGCGGGTGACTTCCCAAAGAAAAATAGTCAAATCCTAGCGGGGTGACTCCCCATCAAAAAAGTCAAATTTGCGGGTGACTCCCAAAGAAAAAAGTCAAATCATCGGGGTGACTCCCCATCAAAACAGTCAAATTTGCGGGTGACTCCCAAAGAAAAAAGTCAAATCGTCGGGGTGACTCCCCATCAAAACAGTCAAATTCGCGGGTGACTCCCAAAGAAAAAAGTCAAATCATCGGGGTGACTCCCCATCAAAACAGTCAAATTTGCGGGTGACTCCCAAATAAAAAAGTCAAATCGTCGGGGTGACTCCCCATCAAAACAGTCAAATTCGCGGGTGACTCCCAAAGAAAAAAGTCACATCTTCGGGGTGACTCCCCACCAAAAACGGTCAAATTCGCGAGTGACTCCCAAAGAAAAAAGTCACATCTTCGGGGTGACTCCCCACCAAAAACGGTCAAATTCGCGGGTGACTCCAAAAGAAAAAAGTCACATCTTCGGGGTGACTCCCCATTCAACAGTCAATCTTGGGCACCAAACGCCCATCCTCGGGGTGACTCCCCATTCAACAGTCAACCTCGGGTGCAAACACCCACCTTCGGAGTGACTCCCCTCATACACAGTCAATCTCGGGTGCAAACACCCATCTTCGGGGTGACTCCCCATTCAACAGTCAACCTTGGGTACAAACGCCCATCTTCGGGGTGACTCCCCTTGGAACAGTCAATCTCGGGTGCAAACACCCATCTTCGGGGTGACTCCCCTTGGAACAGTCAATCTCGGGTGCAAACACCCATCTCCGGGGTGACTCCCCTTGGAACAGTCAATCTCGGGTGCAAACACCCATCTCTGGGTCGACTCCCCTTGGAACAGTCAATCTCGGGTGCAAACACCCATCTTCGGGGTGACTCCCCTTTAAATAGTCAATATCGGGTGCAAACACCCATCTTCGGGGTGACTCCCCTTGGAACAGTCAATCTCGGGTGCAAACACCCATCTTCGGGGTGACTCCCCTCGGAACAAACAGTCAATCTCGGGTGCAAACACCCATCTTCGGGGTGACTCCCCTCGGAACAAACAGTCAATCTCAGGTGCAAACACCCATCTTCGGGGTGACTCCCCTCAGACACAGTCAATCTCGGGTGCAAACACCCATCTTCGGGGTGACTCCCCTCAGACATAGTCAATCTCGGGTGCAAACACCCATCTTCGGGGTGACTCCCCTTAGACACAGTCAATTTCGGGTGCAAACACCCATCTTCGGGGTGACTCCCCTTGGAACAGTCACTTTTGGGCACAAAGTCCGCAGCCTTTCATTGGAACCACCTCTTCGACGAACTACAATTCGGCTTGATTCCCCCACGGGATACGTAGGAATCCTTTTCATAAAATGTCCAGCCGCGTGACCATCATGGTCAATTTCCCCGGGACGCAAACGTCCATCTTTGTCGAACTACGACTCGGCTTGATTCCCCCACGGGATACGTAGGAATCCTTTTCATAAGAGGTCCAGCCACTCGACCATCTTAGTCATCTTTCTCCCCTGCCGTTCGTGTTCGGCTCGGGATTCTCATTTTATCGACGACCCCACTTCCCGTGGAAGTGACGTCGCCGAGGGGCTCTGTGAGTACCCCGACCCAAACTCATGTTTTGGGTCTGCCCATTTATTTAAATTCAATTTGGGCCTTTAAGGAAGGGTCCAGATTTTGCCACTTGGCACATTTCTAGAACATTTCTAGAAGGAACTAATTCCAAAAATGATAAATAAGGGATAATATCCTCATTTGCAAGAGGGAGAGACGACAAAAAAAAGGGAGTCACAGTTTCTTTCTCCCTAAGAAAAAGCAACTCTCTCTCTCTCATATATTTCTCTCTCTAAACGGAGATTACAGAGGGACTCCCCTCCCCAATCGGGTCTTCTTCCCTCAACAACAACAACAATCGCAGAGGCCTCCTCACCGGTCTTCTTCTTCGATCATCATAATCGGTGTTCTTCCTCGCCATCACCGGCGACCACCAAGCTCGCCATCCATCGGTGACCACCGTCCCTCACCGGTCTCCTTCTTCACCAATAACAGGGTCCTCCCCTTCCCAATCGCTTCCCGTTCTAAGTCGTCAACCACCGTCACTGCTGAACTCGCTCACCGGTTACCCAAGCCACCAACAACCGCTCCTTCCAAACACCCATCACCGGAGCTCTCTCATCTCCACCGTCCCTATTCTCTCCGGCCAAGCCTCGGTTCATCACCCTAAACGGTGTTCTCTCTAATCGTTAACCACCGTCCTCTCTCTGTACTCAGAATACGACCCGCAAAGCTCTGGCTCTCTCTCTAAACGGTTTAAAATCGTCCACCACCGCCGTTCTCCTCTGTTCAACAGCTTGAGCCGTGCACCAACACCACTCCCTAACGGCGTCAATCACAGCCACGGCGTCGCCCCTAACAGCTTCAAGCTGAGAAGTCCTCGTTTCCAGTCGCCGCCCCGGAGCCGATTGAAGACTCCCTATACCGACGGGGTATAGGGAGGTGTGGATCTACGAGGGTAACGTTCCTATTCCATTCTCTCTTTCTATTTTCATTTCCTGTTGTTATTGCTATGCTGGGATTTGAAGTTTGACTTCGGATGTGATTGAACACGTTTTGATTAGTCTCTGAATATTGTATCCATTCTCATGATATTGCACTTTCAGTTATTCATGTTACTGAATGCTCCAAGCGGAGTGTGGATTCTCAATATCCACACTCGTTTGAAGTAATTGTATCGATCTCAGTTATCTTGTGGCTGAATCTGTTGTTGATAATCGTTGATGTCATTTTGATCATCTTCTTTTGAGTTAGGAGGTGATGGCCTTCATTATGACCCAAAATGTGGTCATTCATATTTGGCCATCAATGCCATATGATCCTCCCATAATACTCATTTGTTATTATCGTTGCTTGAGTTAGGAAGTGAGGGTTCTTTATTTGTGACCCAAGAAATGTGGTCATTCACATTGGGTCACTGAAACCCCATGACCTTCCCATAATACTCTTTATCTCAGTCTCTTCACTATTCCAGTTAGCTTCTTAACCTTGGAATTGTATTGGTGGCATATCCACCGCCATTATAGAGGCAATCTGACCAAGGATGTCCTGTGTCGTTCGACATCCCTCTACAGAGGAAGTCCTGTGTCGGACGACATCCAAAGTCCCTGGACAGACTGTCTTAACCCACTTCCTTGTAATTCAATTTCATTAATTGTAAGTGGGATGTGGCCTCCCACAGTAAAAGGCTCACAAGTTGTAATCCTTCATTTGGATTAATAAAGCAAGGCATTAATACGCATTTTATTACATATTTCGTCACACACAAATTGCACACACTTTGGGATGTTTTGAATGTTGAACATAGAAAGACTCGTCTACGGACGAGGCGTGTTGGGTGAACTCTCAAGTTCTTCCCAACACGTAACCTGACCCCCGGACCCATTTTCTCTTAAAAAAGGTTTTTCAATGTTTTCCTTAAAAACGGCGTGGCGACTCCCAAAGATAAATTCATATTTATCTTTTACATACATTTTTTTGGCGAGCGTTCATTCAGAACCCTCGATCGCGATTTAAACAGCGGTTGTTAATGAGGTTCAGTATCACATGGACCTCAATTTTGATGAGATTGGATTCGGATCCCGGGTCTTGGTTGAAATTTTCTCTCTCAATCTTGGTCATTTGAAGCTGATGCCGACAGGCTCTAGAGTACATCGATATGAGTGAAACTTCTTTCATTTGGGTGAGCTGTGACTTTGGCCGAAACCTTGTTCAGAGAATGATTTGATGAAATTGCTAATATCGGGAGAAACCCAGATCTTAAATTCCGATGCTACGGGAAGCTGCTATGTACCAAGTTCTGAAGCTGAAAATCTAGTTGTTGATGTGACTAGACCTTTCTTGTGCCTTGATAAAATTCAGGTCCAAAGGACCAGCTTGACAAAGCCCCCGGATCCTATTAAAACGAGGAAAGGTCCCTCCTTTGGCAAAGCCTCGGTTTGAAGAACTGAGTAGGCAAAACCCAGATTTTGAAGAAGCGACTTGGCGAAGCCCCAATCATATAACCTTGTTGTGATTCCGACATAATTAGCAGAGTCCCAATCTGATTGGTAATGCAAAGCGATCCTGAAGATAATCTGATGAAGATTGAGTCTATCTCGTAGTGAAGAACCCAATGTGGACCCAAAGATGACTATAGAAGCCCCAGCTTGAAGAGCTGATACAGGAGAACCTGGGAGAACCGCTTAGCAAAGCCCCAGCGTGAAGAAACTAAGAGCAGTCTTATTGCAGACAGAGTCATTATGTGGCCGAGGAGGCACCTATCTTTTCAGACCTTAGTCAACCAGTCACTGGACAAGACTCGGAAATATTTACGTGCAGGGGCACATCTTTTGAAAGGTGGGAATGTCTCCCGAATTTGTGTATGACACTCTCGCTTTTGGGTTTGACTCTTTTTAGAGAGTATAAGCATAACAAGGTGTGGGAACGTGTATGGAAGCCACTGCTGACAGAAAAGCAGTGTTTGGCTCTATCTTCCTATAATGTAGAAAGAGAAGACTTGTCGAGACACTTGAAAACTTGTCTTATTCGTGATGATCACAAAGCTGCTTAAAACCCTTTATTGATGTTCGGGTTATTCAAACACTAAATCTGATATGAACAAATATTTTGATTAATTATGAGGAGAAAACCAACTGATATCGAGAATCGAGCTCGGAAGGATGGAAAGTGTATAGGGACGATCCTTGATGAGACCAATTTTTTTTTTCGAGATTTGTTTGTGATTTCGACCGGACCAATTATGGTTGCCTACGTTCCCTCCATTATGAAGAGCTCAGGTCGCCGTAGTTCGGGCTTAACCCGATTGAAGAGAGAATGAATGTGAAAATTTGAGATTTCGAGGACCTTTAAGGATTTTCTGGGAATTGGAGAGTTGAAGAACATGTCCCCTTGGAGTGTCGATGAAAGACACGGATGCGGAGCCCCAAGGGGACATCCACGGCAAGTGTTTGCGGAGGAGAAATGAAATATGCTCACATGAAGTGTCGAAGGGAAGGATCAAGATGGATTAGATTCCAATTTAAGCAAGCAATGAAGCATCAAATTGATTTAGATCTTAAAGATATTACGGTGAAATTACTATCCGGTAGGGACTGTAGCTGGGTTTCCGGACTTCGATCGGCCGTCGGGTGATTTTGGAAGTCATGACCTCTTAAAGTGAGAGGTCGACTGGGCCTTTTGCTGACTGAACCTCTAAAGATGAGAGGCTGGCTTGCAGGGATGTGTTTGGAAAATCTATGGCGGGGAAGATTGATTGCCTCTAAGAATGAGAGATCAAATTTTGACTTTGGTCAAAGGCGAGGGAATATCCTCTAAAAGCGAGAGGATGGCTTGGGATTGATTAAGGTAATGGTGAGAGGAAGTCCAAGCTGTCGAGAACTTTTGCGAGTCTTTCGAGAACTCGGGCTCCTTTTTGATCATTGGAGAGCTTCTTGAGGAGTCGGGGACTTTTTACTGAATTGTGAGGATCGACAGTCCTTTTTTCTCTCTTTTTTTTTTTTTTTTTTTTTTGACTTGGAAAGCCTCCTGAGGAATTGAGGATTATCTTTGTCCTTCCTTCATGGCTCGAGATATTTTGCGCATTGCCGACTCTCGAATTCTTGGCCTTGCTTGGACTTCTCCCAATAAGGAGCAAATGTGATGGCTAAACAGGGTTTCAAAACACGCCGATCTTGAAATGAAAGGTATTGTTTGGTGAGGGTGAGGTAATGGCTTTCCTATGGGTGAAAGGCTTCAACCGCAATCCCTACCGAATGACCTAATTGAGATTAAGTCTTTATTGCTTGCTTAAGCTTTAAATGAGAAAAGATCCGTGAAAATTCATCGAGCAACGAAATGACGAGGATGATGTGAGTATATGAGATACAAGATGGGGAGTTGGCAAGCCCCAATTTGAGAAGGATATCAATTGATTTTCTCACTCCAATTAATTTAAATATTAATTATTTCAAAGAATTAGTAGTTGAGCAGCGCAAGTGATCATCTAGGATAAAACCATTTCAATTAAGTGTAACGTGAGTGTGCAAGTGATGTCTCAAGTCTAGCAAGAAAAGAAAAAAGACTTATGTAAAAGTTAGACATTTAACTACTATGTCCAAAATGGACTACAACGACAAATGTCCAGGAAGGACTTAGGTGAAAGAGAAGTACTAGAACCTACGAAGGTTGACTTGAAAGACTATTTTAAAGATAGGTAGCCCCTAGTCTAGTCGCTCTTTGCTGTTGGACCATGCATCTACTCTTCGACGCTGGAGATGGGAGCTATTGCAGATCTTTCCATCAGGATTTCTTTGGCAATCTCTTGCTTAATCAAACCATTTTCATTGCCTGCGATGGCTGGTTCACCGACCTCACAAAGGGGCGAGACAAATTCCATTATGCCCACAAGGCTTGAATCACCAAACTCGACCATAATAATACTCATGTTGTTATTTCTAGGGAACGGGTTACTGAGGGTATTGGCCCCTTCAGGCACCTCTAACCTCCCTTGCTCAATCAAACCTTGGATTGCCCTTTTCAGGGGGACGCAATCATCTGTCAGGTGCCCGTGGTACTGATGAAAGGCACAATTCTTGGAGGTATCCAGAGGAGCATTGGGGTTTCTGGGCTGATAATTGTCTAAAGGCCGGAGCAAACCTTCTTTTACCAAACCTCTGAAGATATCGCTCAAAGGCATCCCAAGGTTTCCCAAGCCTTGGAGCCGGGATCTGGATGCATCAGGTTTCTTGGGAAGCAAGGAAGTGGCATTGTTACAGTCCTGTCCCGCATAGGGCTGGGCAGGAGCCGTGTTGGAGGTGGAAGAAGCCTGGTATCTGTAAGTAGGTGCAACAACTTGCTGTTGATTGTGAGCCTTCTCAAATTTAGCCCCGGAATTGACCATCGCACGCAAGTCTGCGTAGGGGAAGTGGCTGAGGGAGGCTCTCAGATGTGGTTTCAGGCATGACTGAAAGATGTCCAGTTGTTCCTCTTCAGAAGGAGGAGTTGCCATTTCGCTAAGCTTCAGGTTCCAACGCTTGTAAAAATCCCCGATATTCTCGTCGGGACGCTGCACTGTTGTCTGCAGGTCAACTCTATTTGTTTCCCATTCCAAATTAGCTTTATACTTCTCTGTGAAGGCACTAGTGATTTGGTCCCATGTAGCCCTGGCCTCGGGTTTTAAGCGGAAGAACCATTTTAGAGCACTGGACTTCAAAGAGAGACTGAAATAGTTGGCCAACTGCTAATTGGTGCACCCTTTGGCCTTCATTGCCAAGGTATATGTGTCCAGATGAGTTTTTGGGCACGCAGTCCCATCAAAGAGATCCAGATTAGGCATCACGAATTTGTGGGGCAGAGGAACAATGGAGTCCGGGTCTGTGGGCCGGAAGGCAGACTTCTTAGTAGTCAATTCAGCAATCTGGGATTTCATTTCCTTATCCTGTTCCATGAACCAAGCCAGATGAGGGTCTTGTGGTGAAACCACGGCATTCAAACCAGCGACTGAGCTAGAGAGAGGAGCTACCACTGGCGGCAGACTAGTGGAGGGAACGGCCGATCCGGGGACGTAGGTGAAAACCTGTCCTTGGCCCAAATTACCCTGGGGAGTGTGAGTAGGAGCCTGGGCAAAGGGATAGAACCTTGCGGCTTGCTGTTGATTTTCAACTGGCAAAGAGGGTGAAGGCAGTCCTGATGTAGCTGGGTAGCTCGGATTTCCTGAGCGAGACCCATAAGTAGGCTTAAGTGCGAGCTGCTGTCCCTGGTTGTTGAATTGCATGGCTGCCTGTGGCGAGGGTGTATAACCAGGGGGTACTGCGGTCCTGGTGATTCTGATGAAACCGGGATGGAGGTTTGGTAACCCATCAAACCCTGAGTGAGAAATGGATTTGTGAAAGCTGTGTGAGGAGCAGCTGAGCTAGCATCATTCTGAGGAGGGGCTCCTGACTGCGGCCCCGAACCAGACTGTGGCGCCATTTCAAACTGTGGCTGTGGTACTTTGAACTGTTGCTATGAAGGTCCGGATTGATCAGTTCCAAACTGAGACAGGATCCCAATTTGCTGCGGCATTCTGAGGTATCCCCAACCATGGGAAGACATTCCGTACTGATTTTGTCCCCACTGAGGAACTGTGAACTGGTTTGTCCCGTCAGGCTGCATGGATCCAGTGGTCTGTAGTTGGGGAGCTGGCTGACCCAGAGACCGAGAAGCATGGGTTCTGGTAGTAGTACCGTAGGAGGTTGGTGGTGGCATCCTGGAGTAATCGGGGCGACCAAGATTAGGATTGGGGTTTTCCTCTTCTTCCACGGTGAAGGTGCCATCAGGATTGAGGCTGGCGGCCAAACCATGGCTCTTAATAGCCCCCATAAGGCTATTCAGCTGTGCTTCTTGTCGCACTCTCATCTGTTCGGCTAACTGATTCCATTGCTGTTCTGTCTGAGGAGTCCCAGGACGTGGAGTGGTGTTGTCCCCATCGTTACCAGCTGATGCAGACATTCTGAAACCCGGAGTTGGAACAAACGGTGAAGCTGGCGATGCGCTTGACTCTTCCCAACTGATCAAACGGTGACCCGGCACCCGAAACCAAGCTTTGTGCGGAGCTACGAGGGAAAGACACGAGGGTTCAGATGTTTGGGAATGAAGGAGGGTAGGTGTTTGGGCTTTGGGCTCATGCAACATGCAGTTATTTGTTCTTGTTTACTTAAAACATGTTTTATTAACCTAAGCGGTTGGAAAAGATTGCTCTTCTTTTTCGCAAACTACTCTGGATCCTGGATCGGTGGGCCTCGTCACTACGCGCTCAACCTGTAACTTCGAACAAGGGTTCCGTAGGGCAAGCAGGTCCCACCGACCGAAAAGAAAAACGATCCTAAAATTCTGGCGGGTAATCGAGTCTTAACGAGCATTCGATGTAAATTACGGACAAAGCTGACGTCAAAGTCAAGATCATGTCCGAGGGCTCGACGAAAAGTCGGCATGATTCGGACTGATAAATGTCCACAATTGATCTTGACTCGTCGTCAATTAGGCCGTAATTAGGCATGGAATAATCGTTAATTCTTGATGACTCAGTGTCATGCTGGGAGTCGGTGTATAAGTTGTGCCAGTCAGAGTCGAAGTCAAGGCGCCAGTCAATATCTGGTCAAAGTCCATGACGGAAAACCGGCAGGACTTCGACTGATTAGGGTCCCCGAAAGATATTGAGTTCGTATGCCGACTAAGGCTTGAAAGGAAAGGTCTATACACGGACAGGGCATGACACAGACCAAACTAAAAACCAACCGGGTCTCGGACAAAGTGTGTCACGGACAAGTGCATGGTCGACACATGGCTCCAAGGGATGTTTGGGTAGTCCCGTGCTTGCACCGAGAGGTGTAATAAGACAAAACGGGCCGCGACTGGGATTTTCCCGGGTTAAGGACGTAGTGTGCAGTGTAAGGCCAAGTGCGCGTAGTGTGCAAGCAGTCTATCTTCTTTTTCTGAGTAAAATAGGAATTTTCATGTGTCTTAAAAAGTATGATGCATGCACAAAATGATTTTTTTTTTGAAAGCCTCTCTTTTTTTTTTTTGAAAATCTTTTTTTTTTTGGAAATCTCTTTTTTTTTGGAAATCTTTTATTTTTAGAGCAAATGAACACATAAGCACAAAATTCAAAATTCAAATTATTTAAGGAAACGGGTCCAACAGTCAAAGATATCGATTCTTCCGGGACGGTCAAGACAACACGAAAATGTGCAAAACCAACACACACACACACACAAAACAAATGGTTTCAAATGCCGGGACGGAAGTTTGACCCACAAATGTTTTTCCTTTTTTTTTTTGAAAAGATAAAACTTATTAATCCCCAGCGGAGTCGCCACTGTGATGATGTGCCACCGCGATTTTTCTTTTTTGAAAATCAAGCAAAACGGAGTCGCCACGCCATTTTAGTTTTAAGGGCCAAAACTTTGAAAAATGCCAGAGATTAGAGATTTGGGTTCGGAGGTCACGTTACACGCCGGGAAGAACGTTAGTGTTCACCCGGAATGCCTCGTAAAAACGAGTCTTCCAAGCTTAAAAACCATTTGTGTGTGTGGGTGTGTGTGTTTCTTTGGCCAAAATAAGTTCAAACTCAAAAAACTAAAAATTGGGAACTCTTTATAAGACATTAAACGAGTCCCATGATTTTTGGTATGATTTTTGGGTTGAGGTTTGGTACTCAAAAGATTTCTTGAAGTTGGAAACCGATTCTGTCAGAATGAAAAAGGCAGTGGACACTTGATTTTGAAATGGATTTAAGAGCTTTAAAACTTCAAAATCTGGGGAAAGTCCTAGAATGAAATTTGTTCAAAACACCTTAAATAAGGTTTCTTTGAAATGATTTTCCATTTTGGAGATGATTTGATGGACCAAAACCTTCTGGAAATCTCAGATGTGAAATCTGGATTTCCAGAGACTGATGTGCTGACCTTTGAATAATAATTTGAAAATGGGAGTTATACTTACGAAAAAAATAAAGTAAAAATATTTCTGGAAATCTCTGGATATTGGCTACAAAAAGTGTTTTGTAGTAAACACCAAATTTCAAGTTCTTCTGTGTCCAAAAAATTAGACCATGGACAGATGTCTTAGAACAATGCTACTGGACAGCAAGATGTTCTTGAAGGAAAATGTGATTTTAAAGGGGGTTTTGCATCCATGCTTGTCCCCATTTCCTTAGGCTTTGATTAGTGATCACTAGACATTTTAGTGGTGATCTACTATATCAAGCCATCCTTAGGGTACATTAGGACTTTAAGCATTTCATTTGCTTGGGAAAGGGAATTTTATCCTTTGAAAGAAAGATTTGTGTTGTGAAAATGGGTTTTGGAAAACACTTTTTAGTGAATGATCTTTAGGAAAAACACTTTTAAGTGAGTAAGAAATTTGGACCTTTTAAATGGTCATCCATTGGAAATTTATTCCAAGGTGACTACATATTTAGGCCAAGCAAGTATGAACAACAAATAAGTTGATGAACAAACTACATCTTTAAAGTTTAAGATGCATGCATGGATAAGAGAGATTTAGGACTTAAAGAAGGAGGGTTTACCAATGATGGTTTAACCCTATCTTCCTTGGTTTGGAGTTGACTTGAGGAGTATCAAGATTTGAATGTGTTTAGAGAGTGTTTGATGATAGAGTTGGTCAAAGAGAAAACAAGTAGATAACACTTAAGTCCTCTATGTTTTCTCTCTAATCCTCCTCTTTAGTGTTGATTTAAGCTTGAGCTTGTGTATGTTTAAGAGTGATTTGAGAGTGCTTGGAGTGAGATTGGGAAAGACTCAAGAGAAAATGGTGGCAATCTAGGGATTCCCACTGTTTTCTCTCTGTTTTTCGCCAGAGTATAGCTTCTGTGAGTGAATTGTCTTGTGTAAACTGAGAGAGAGGGGTTCAATTTATAGGCCACTGGGAGGATCATTTTGATCCGCGAGAACTGGTTCGAAGGCGTGCCTGGTGCATTAAATGCTGCTCCAGGCTTTGGACAGGAAGAATATTTTTCAAATTAAGCAACCAGTTTTTGTTCCAAAGAACTCTTCCATTTCGGGTTTTTGACCTTTCTTTTGCTTTTGTGAGATTCTTTTCTTGGTTTAACTTTAAATAGCAATCCCTATTTTACCCTTGCTTTGTTAGAAAAGTTAGGAATTGTTAGAAATGTTAGGAATGTTAGGACTTTCGTTAATTTTCTAACTAAAATACTAACAACTCAAATTGGAGCACTTACATACCCGTCAGTCAGGTCGACCAAACCTCAAGCGCCGACCTCGACCTGTCAAGCTAGCGTCGACCTAACAGTTGCAGGCTCACGTGCTTGTATTCTTTCCATAACTGCATCCCTACAAATCAGGGACCGTTTGAGGACACTTTCACATGATGCATAACTGTCCCTCAAATCTCGGAGCTCATGTAGCCCTGCCAAATATACCACCTACATCAACTATAAATACATTTCCACTACAACGGTTATGAGGTAACTGCAATTTTGTTATTTGAATATTCATCTTTTTCAATACATTTTGCTCTCCAATACATACATACTTACTCTCACGCCCGAGGGTCTAAGCCGGAGACACATCCGACTAGTCGTGGGTTCTGGTTTTCAGGTCAAGGAGCCAAGTGATCAGACCTGCCACGTGGAGGAAGATTGATAAGCACATTTCCTGTGGCATCAGTTTGGTTCCGTTGCCGAGACACGTGCATAACTTGAACTCGAAAGTTTTCTCAACCTGCAATTATGGTGACTTCGGAGGGACATGTATCTGAAGCCTCACTCGGGCACGAAGAAGGAAACAATAACACAAATGCAAACACTGGAAATGCCAATGTGCCTCCTCCCCCTCCACTGCATCAACATGCTAGGGCAACGCGATCTAACAGTGTGGCTGATGGCAGGGGATTGACAGATGGAAGGAGAGATAAGCGTCCTATGGAGGGACAAGGAGTTCCACCTCCTCCAAAACGCCCAACTGGGCAGATGAACGCTGGAAACAGGCCAGGTCCCTCATCTAACCCCCTGAGTAGAAAGGAGATGCTATTGGAGCGAGCTCAGATTCTGGCTGAGTTACTAGCAATGGAGGATGCGGAGCAGGCAGATAGAAGGTCTGAAAGGGTGGCTCCATCTGAAGTTTCAAACAGGGAGCATGCTAGGAGTGCTCGGCCAAAGGAGACTGTAGGACAGAATGTTGATCAAAGGATGGTGGTGCGACCTCAATCGCCTATTCATGTCCCAAGTGACGATCTCAGGGCCAGTCTCAACAGAAACAGGGAGCAAGAAGCTCAGTCGGACCTGAGGACACAGCTAGAGGCCAATCGAAGCATGCGTAGATCACCAGCCAGAACACAAAGGTCTCAATCCCACAGGGAAAGGAATGGGCGCAGGTCGCCTATAAGAGAAGCAAGGCGTGGGTCGCCACCCAGGAATGATAGGCGTAGGTCGCCAACTCAGTCTGTGAGGTCACCTTCCCACAGAGATAGGAGGGACAGAGGAATAACTCCCCCTAGAAGCGAAAGACATAGAGCCAATTATGGGAGAGAAAATCACCAGGAAGAGAAGCAAAGGTGTAAGTGCTCCAATTTGAGTTGTTAGTATTTTCGTTAGAAAATTAACGAAAGTTTTAACATTCCTAACATTTCTAACATTTCTAACATTTCTAACCAACCAAGGGTAGATTAGGTTTTGCCATTTAAAGATAAACCAAGAAAAGAATCTCAAAAAGCTAAAGAAATTGGAAAAATCCGAATTGGGCAAGTTGAAAAACATAAACTGCTGGAATTTTGAATTTTATTCTTCCTGTCCAAAGCCTGGAGCAGCATTTAATGAGCAGTGCACGTTTACAGAACCCTCCGCGCGGACATGTTTGTCAATTTCAGTGGCCTATAAATTGAACCCTCCTCTCTCAGTCTACACAACACAAATCACTCACAGCAACAACACACTGGCGAAAAATAGAGAGAAAACAGTGGGAATTCACTTGAATTACCACCATTTTCTCTCCAATCTTTCCCAAATCTCACTCACTCACAAACACTTCAAATCACTCTCATACATACTCTCATACATATACTAACTCAAGCTCAAATCACCCTTTAGGAGGAGGATTAGAGAGAAAACATAGAGGACTTCATTGTTATCTACTTGTTTTCTCTTTAACCAACTCAAATCATCAACCCTAAACACATTCAAGCCTTGAATCCATTCATACACAAAACACAAGGAAGAAAGGTATAACCTCCCTCTCCTTACCCTAAAATTCTCTCATCCATGCATGCATTTTCAAACTCCAAAATGTAGTTTGTTCATCTTCTTGCCCTAGATCCAAGAAGATCACCATGGAAGTTCATCTCCATGGTTGATCTTCTACAAGGATCAACATTCTCTCCAAAGTGTTCTTACTTACTTGCAAAGAAAATGCATTTTCAAAACCCTAAAAACCATTTTCATACATCAAATCTTCATTTTCAAAGGATAAAATTCCCCTTCCCAAGCAAATGAAATGCTTAGTCCTAATGTACCCCAAGGATGGTTTGATATAGTTGATTCACCACTAAAATTTCAAGTGATCACTAATCAAAACCTAGGGAAATGGGGACAAGCATGGATGCAAAACCCCCTTTAAAATCATGTTTTCCCTTCTTGAGAAGTTGCTGTCTAGTAGCAATTTTCTAAGACCCCAGTCCATGGTATAATTTTTTGGACAAGCTTTTGAGGGTCAAGCTTCCGTCCCGGCTTTAAAAATCATTTGTTGTGTGTGTTGATTTTTGCACATTTTCGTGTTATCTTGGCCGCCTCGGAAAAAGTCAAAATTTTGACTGTCGGAATCATGTTCCTAACTGTCTGAATTCTTGTGCTTATGTGTTCATTAAATTTCAAAAAAAAAAAAATCAAAAAAAAAATCTTTCAAAAAAAAAAAAGAAAATTTTCAAAAAAAATCATGCATCATTCTTTTTAAGACACATGAAAAATTTCTATTTTACTCAGAAAAAGAAGATAGACTGCTTGCACACTACGCGCACGTGACCTTACACTGCACATTACGTCCCTAACCCGGGGAAATCCTTGTCGCGGCCCGTTTGGTCTTATTACGCCTCTCGGTGCAAGCACATGACTACCCAAACATCCCATGGAGCCTCGTGTCGACCATGCACTTGTTCGTGACACACTTTGTCCGAGACCCGTTTGGTTTTTAGTTTGGTCTGTGTCATGCCCTGTCTGTGTATAGACCTTTCCTTTCAAGCCTTTGTCGGCATACCGACTCAATATCTTTCGGGGACCCTAATCGCCGAAGTTCCGCCGGCTTTCCGCCGCAGACTTTGACCAAGATATTGACCGGCGCCTTGACTTCGGCTCGATCGGCACAAATTATACACCGACTCCCAAAGATTGACACCGAGTCATCAAGGATTAATGATTATTCCATGCCTAATTACGGCCTAATTGACGACAAGTCAAGATCAATTGTGGACATTTATCACCCAAATCATGCCGACTTTTTGTCGAGCCCTCGACATGATCTTGACTTTGACGTCGCCTTGTCCGTAATTTACATCGAATGCTCGTTAAGACTCGATTACCCGCCGACTTTTAGGATCGTTTTTCTTTCGGTCGGTGGGACCCGATTGCCCTATATGACCCTCGCCCGGGCCGTCCACCCCGGGAGGTCGAAATACGGTGTGGAATACGAGGGGCTTATAGACGTAGTGACGGGGCCCACCGATCCAGATCCGAGTAGTTTGCGAAAAGAAGAGCAATCTTTTCCAACCGATTAGGTTAATAAAACATGTTTTAAGTAAACAAGAACAAATAATCGCATGCCGCATGAGCCCTAAGCCCAAACACCAACCCTGTTCCGCTTTCCCGAGTCCGAACCACACCCTTTCGTGCCTTCCACAAGAAGCAAAGTTTGGATCAAGCCCCGTGGTCATCGTTTGTTCAAATTTCGCCTCATTCCTGAGTCGATACTTCATCGGTTTCCTCCCTCGCTTGACTCAAAGTTTCAGAATGGCCAACTCGTAGGAGAACAAAGGGGGACGTACGTATCCGCACCCCGAAAATTCGCAAAATGCCGAGCAAAGGAATCGAGATGTTGGAACAGATAAGACAACATCAAGAGGCTCGATCAGTTATGGGAAGGTATCGAAACCGTGGGCTAGCAATTGTTCGCAACCCTAATGCAACCTTTACGGTTGATGCGAAGATTGGAACTAATTACCCTCCCGGGTATGCCAACTACCGTCAAATGCCCCGTTCCCTTTCGTGTGGAACTACTAATGGGCCAAGCATCCCCAGCCTATCACTCACCGCCTCTCGGCCTCATCGTATCGATACTCCTCAACAAACCGATCTTGGTCAACTTCCCCCCTGGCACCTCTCGGTTTTCACCTTTGGGTTTCAATCGCCGCTTTCGCCCCGCAGCCTTGGAATGGGTCGCTCGCTACTCCAAAACCTCGGTCGGCCGGGCCATCGCTCCGGAATTGGTCGGTTCAAGACATCTCGGCCCCTACGGCTCGATACTCCTCAACAGTCCGATCTAGGTCAACCCGCCCCGGTGCCTCCTGTGTCTCACCACCAGATTGAATCGCTTGCCTTTCACCCCACAAACTGAAGGGGTCGGTTTACTACTTCACAACATCGGGCCCGGTTTGGGTCATCATCTCGGAATGGGTCGGTTCGCGACTTCTCAAGCCCAAAGCGGTGTGACATGGCTCCGCAAGCCATTTTGGGCCGCCTTGCTTCTCGTGCTCCATGGTTCGAGGGGGCCACTGCTTCCTCCAATTCTCGAAAGCACGACTCGTGAGCTAATTAGCACGACTGCAGCTGCGAACGCGTTTAGTGACGTCGGCACGGATATTGGAGCATTTTGATGGATTTTCTTAAATCTTTTCCTAGTTTATGAAGGATCGCATTAGGGACTATATATATTCCTATTATTATTATTATTAGGTACTTTTGTTATTTTTCTTGCTTAGGTTTTAGAAGGATTGAAGGATTTCGGATTTTGAAGGGTTTTGCTCTTTTTCCAGGTTTGATGCATTGTTATTATTCATACTTTGTGATTGTGATCATGAATATGAGTAGCTAAATTTCCTTTTCATGGATTGGATGTAGTAATTGTGGAACCTCTATGCTAATTCAAGTTTGAATCCTTCCAAACTCTCTCATTCTTGTTTGATGAATTAATTACCACTATTTTATTCGTTTTGAGGCATTGTTGCACTACCGTGGACAGTTTATTTAAAGCACACTAATTCATCAATTAGGTTAGAATGTTGACCTACCGGAATACAATACAACTTAGATTCATATATTTCTTGTGGTCTTAATGAGTTTCTTGAATGTTATTTTGACCTACCGGAATTGATAACAAGATAGAAATATTGGGGTTGCAATCCGCACACCAAACGCCCACCCTTAACCCCGGTGAAAGAGTCTTTGAATGAGATTGTTATTTTGTTTATTAAAATCATTAGCATAGAGGGGATGCAATTATGAAATCCAATCCGTGAATTCTGTTGATCTGATTAAATC
Source organism: Adenophora triphylla var. japonica (assembly GCA_022495995.1). Taxonomy (NCBI): domain Eukaryota; kingdom Viridiplantae; phylum Streptophyta; class Magnoliopsida; order Asterales; family Campanulaceae; genus Adenophora; species Adenophora triphylla. The sequence goes on from JAFEMH010004615.1 coordinate 143,502, forward strand.
CTTGTTTATTGCTTTCTTGTTTTCTTTAATTAATTAGTTTAATTTCTTGCATTAATAATTTTAGTTCATAAACCAAATCAAAAACCCCAGTTTGTTACTTTGAGCATTAATTAAATTTACTTGTTAAATCACACGAGTCTCTGTGGTTCGACCCTTACTTTTGTATATTGCTACTTCGGTAACGGCGCCAAAAACTTGATGGATAAAATTCCACTGTGTAATAAAAACCTTGCAAGTGCACAAGTTACCGAAGTAGCAATATACAAAAGTAAGGGTCGAACCACAGAGACTCGTGTGATTTAACAAGTAAATTTAATTAATGCTCAAAGTAACAAACTGGGGTTTTTTATTTGGTTTATGAACTAAAATTATTAATGCAAGAAATTAAACTAATTAATTAAAGAAAACAAGAAAGCAATAAACAAGGATTTAATCAGATCAACAGAATTCGCGGATTGGATTTCATAATTGCATCCCCTCTATGCTAATGATTTTAATAAACAAAATAACAATCTCATTCAAAGACTCTTTCACTGGGTTAAGGGTTGGGACGTTTGGTGTGCGGATTGCAACCCCAATATTTCTATCTTGTTATCAATTCCGGTAGGTCAAAATAACATTCAAGAAACTCATTAAGACCACAAGAAATATATGAATCTAAGTTGTATTGTATTCCGGTAGGTCAACAATCCAACCTAATTGATGAATTAGTGTGCTTTAAATAAACTGTCCACGGTAGTGCAACAGTCTAAAACGAATAAAATAGTGGTAATTAATTCATCAAACAAGAATTAGAGAGTTTGGAAGGATTCAAACTTGAATTAGCATAGAGGTTCCACAATTACTACATCCAATCCATGAAAAGGAAATTTAGCTACTCATATTCATGATCACAATCACAAAGTATGAATAATAACAATGCATCAAACCTAGAAAAAGAGCAAAACCCTTCAAAATCCGAAATCCTTCAATCCTTCAAAAACCTAGGCAAGAAAAAAATAACAAAAGTACCTAATAATAATAATAATAGGAATATATATATAGTCCCTAATGCAGTCCTTCATAAACTAGGAAAAAGATTTAAGAAAATCCATCAAAATCTGCTCCAATATCCGTGCTGACGCCACTAAACGCGTTCTGGCACGAGTCGTGCTAATTAGCACGAGTCGTGCCCTTCAGTCCAAGTCGTGCCCACGAGTCGCGCCAGAGCCCTCCATTCGTTCTGAGTAGCTTTGCTGAAAAGTGCCTTGGCCTCCACTCGTGAGAACGAGTCGTGCTCCCATGGTCCACTCGTTCTGATTGGCTTGCTTGATTTGTGCTTGACTCCATTCGTTCCTCAATCGTGCTCTGGGCTTCTTCAGTCGTGCTCCACTCGTGCCACATGCAGAATTGCCCCATTTTGAGTCAGCTTTGACTGGCCTTCGTCCCTTGACCATAATTGACTCCGAGCTTTATCCTTTTACCAATTTGTTGCCCCTTTTTCCACTGACAAGTAACTTGCACGCCCCATGAGATTTCACAATCAATTACAAATAAAAAAAACCAAAAATACCCTCAAAGATCATTGTTTTCTCACACAACCTCACATAACAAAATGTCACTCAAATACATCAAAACTAAACTAAATACATCAAAAATCATTGTAACGCATCCGGAAACATAGGCAAAATAATATGTATAAAATCGACTCATCAAATTGCACTTGCCCCTATGATACTGCAAGATCACATGGGCCACCAGGCTCTTATCACCACTTCATCAGGTTTACCGTATTCACAACATCCTCCAAGCTCTACCTCGTCCCTCCGGTTGGGAAGTCCGACAAGGTCAAATGCTCCTCATCAAATTCTCCACCCGGCATGCTACGCAAGCCGCTCCTCGCTCATCAAGTACATGCATGCACATTACCCTTGTAGTCACGTTCCTCGGTGTGGTCAAGACATCGTTCGGGCCCTGCTACGATGCCTCAAATCTCATATCTTCAACAGCCTTTTGGATCCACACTCACTGCTCCTGGTATCCAACCATTACGAGCCATATATCCTCATCTTCGGCAATCGCCGGGCCTTATGAGGAGGGTCACGGTCACGATTTTAATGCTCGGTTGTTATCCCTCCCACCAAAGTACTTCCTACCGTGGTTTCATTTGCGATGCCGATCTTGTGGCGGTGTCGTGCGATCCTAGTGTTCCTATTGACTCGTCCGATGGATTATTGAAAGAACCAATTGAGAAGGTACAAGAAAAGCCTAGCAACGAGAGTATCGACGATCGCTCGACTCGGGCCATCTCACCATACCAATCTTGTGTATCTGACACGAATGAGGTTTACAAAAGGTCAAATCTCGACGATTACATCGATGATTACATCAAAAGGGTTCGTGCACGGGGAAGCACTACGGGTCGGAACATGTCTCATCGCTATAAACCTTACCCTTCCAACACGGCTGCAACATCCATCAAAGGAAAGAAGGCATTGCATACAAATGACGGCATCCAAAAGCAACCAAAAAATGGTGGTCCTCTAAGGCAACGAGAACATTTTGATGATTTTGGGATGCCCATGGGCTTAATTTTCAAGGGTTTAGTAAAGGAAGGCCTTTTGGAGCCTCTCAAGGACTACCATCCGAGGAGCTCAAATGCACCCCCCGACATGAGTAAGCACTGCGCCTTCTATGATCATTATGGCCACATGACCGACAACTGCACAGTCTTGAAGAGAGCGGTTCAAAGGTTAATCGAAGCGGGCAAGCTTGAGTGCCCCAATGGACCAAAACCGGCGAACCCCGTTCAGAATGGTGACCAAGTCAATGACCAAATCTCGAATCAAAGAGCGTTAAGAGTTTATTCTCCCCCAAAGGAAAAATCACATCCCAAGGATTTGGGTGTTCCCTTAAGCAAAGTTTTCAATAGCTTGCTAAAGCGGGGTCTCCTCGAACCCATGAGAAACTATCGGCCCGAAACCCCAATGCTCCTTTGGATACCTCCAAGCATTGTGCCTTTCATCAGTACCATGGGCACTTGACAAACGATTGCGCCCCCTGAAAAAGGCAATCCAAGGTTTGATTGAGCAAGGGAAGTTAGAGGTGCCTGAAGGGCCCAATACTGTCAGTAACCCGTTCCCTAGAAATAACAACATGAGCATCAACATGGTTGAGTTTGGTGATTCAAGACTCGTGGGCATAATGGAATTTGACTCGCCCTTTTGTGATCGATGAACCAGTCATCGCAGGCAATGAAAATGGCTGGATTGGGCAAGGGATTGCCAAAGAAATCCTGGTGGAACGATCTGCGATAGTTCCCATCTCCAAATAAGGCCGAAGAGTAAATGCATGGTCCAACAAAGAAAGAGCGGCTAGACTAGGGGCTACCTATCTCTAAAATAGTCTTTTAGTCAACCTTCGTAGGTTCTAGTACCTCTCTTTCACCTAAGTCCTTCCTGGACATTTGTCGTTGTAGTCCATTTTGGACATAATAGTTAAATGTCTAACTTTTATATATATGTCTTCTTTCTTTTCTTGCTAGACTCGAGACATCACTTGCGCACCCACGTTATACTTAATAGGAATGGTTTTATCCAAAATGATCACTTGTGCTGCTCAACCACTAATTCTTTGAAATGATTAATATTTAAATTAATCGAAGTGAGAAAATCAATTGATATCCTTTTCAAATTGGGACTTACCAACTACTCATCTTGCATCTCATATGCTCACATCCCTTTCATCATCATCATCTCGTTGCTCAATGAATTTGCATGGATCTTTTCTCATTTAAAGCTTAAGCAAGCAATGAAGACTTAATCTCGTTTAGGTCATCCGGTAGGGATTGCGGTTGAAGCCTTTCACCTATAGGAAAAACATTACCTCACCCCGCTAAACAATACCTTTTCATTTCAAGATCGGCGTGTTTTGAAACCCCATTCAGCCATCACCTTTGCTCCTTGCCAAGAGAATTCCAAGCAACGCCAAAGAAGTTAGCTTCGAGAGTCGACGATGCAAGGAAAGATAATTCCCAATTCCTCAAAGAGGCCTTCCAAATTATCAAAAGAAGGATTTTAAATCCTCACAATTCAGCAAAAATCCTCAACGTCTCAGGAGGCTCTTCGAAAAAAAAAGAAGAAAGAAAATAGAAAAGCTCAAGCAAGAACTTCAAAAAAAGGGGGACCGTCGATCCTCACAATTCAGCAAAAGTCCCCGACTTCTCAAGAAGCTCTCCAATGATCAAAAAGGAGCCCGAATCCTCGCAAGTTCGCAAAAGTTCTCGACGGCTTGGACTTCCTCTCACCATTACCTTAAATCAACCCTAAGCCATCCTCTCGCTTTTAGAGGATATTCCCATTGCCATTACCCTCGCCTTTGGCCAAAGTCAAAATCTGACCTCTCATTCTTAGAGGCAATCAATCTTCCCCGTCGTAGATTTCCCAAACACATCCCTAAAAGCCAATTATCTTTAGAGGTTCAGTCAGCAAAAGGCCCAGCCGACCTCTCATCTTAAGAGGTCACAACTTTCCAAATCACCCGATGGCCGATCGAAGCCCGGAAACCCTGCTACAGTCCTTACTGGATAGTAATTTCATTCCAGTATCTTCAGGAGCTAAATCAAATTAATGCTTCATTGCTTGCTTAAATTGGAGCCAAATCCATCTCGGCTCAAATGATCAAAGATTGTGCAAATTCAAGTCTCGATTCATTCGACATTTCATGTGAGCATATTTCATTTCTCCTCCACAAACACTTGCCGTGGATGTCCCAGCTTTGGGCTTCGCATCCAGTGTCTTTCATGGACACTCTAAGGGGATATGTTATTCGAATCTCCAATCCTCAAATTCCCAAAAGAACCTCAAAGTCTTGAATTTTCACACTCATTCTCTCTTCATTCGGGATAAGCCCGAACTACGGCGACACAGAGCTCTTCATAATGAAGGGAACGTAGGCAACCGAGAAATGGTCGTCGAAATCACAAACAAATTCCAAAAAAAAAAATCCGTTCTCATCAAGGTTTGTCCCTATACACTTTCCGCCCTTCCGAGCTTGATTCTCGATATCAGTTGATTTTCTCCTTGTGATTAATCAAAATATTTGTTCATATCAGATTTAGGGGTTGAATAACCCAAACATTAACAAAGGGTTTTAAGTAGCCTTGTGATCATCACGAATAAAACAAGTTTTCAAGTGTCTCGACAAGTCTTCTCTCTCTCCATCATAGGGAAATAGAGCCAAACACTGTCTTTACGTCGCCAGGGCTTCCATACACTTTTCCACACCTTGTGATGCTTATACTCTCTCAAAAGAGTCAAACCAAAAGCGAGAGTGTCATACACAAATTCGGGAGAAATTCCCACCTTTCAAAAGATATGCCCCCGCACGTAAACATTTCGAGTCTTGTCCAAGAATGGCGGTTGACTAAGGTCCGAAAAGATGGGTGCCTCCTCTGTTAGACTACTCGAATTTCTTCACGTTGGGGCTTTGCTAAGCGGTTCTCCCGTGTTCTCCTGTATCGGCTCTTCAAGTGGGGCTTATATAGTCGTCTTTGGGTCCACATTGGGTTCTTCACTACAAGATAGATTCGATCTTCATCGATTATTTTCGGGATTGCTTTGTATTACTAATCGGATTGGGGCTCGCTAATTGTGTCGAAATCACAACGAGGTTATAAGATTGGGGCTTCGCCAAGTCACTTCTTCGAAATCTGGACTTTGCCAAGTGGTCCTCGGGACTGAATTTTATCAAGTCACAAGAAAGGTCTAGTCACATCAACGGCTAGATTTTCACTTGTAACTTGGTACATAGCGGCTTCTGTAGCGTCGGAGTCTAAGATCCGGGTTTCACCCGCATTAGCAATTTCATCAAATCATTCTCCGAACAAAGTTTCGGCCAAGTCACGGCTCACCCAAATGAAAGAAGTTTCATATCGACATCGGCATCAACTTCGAATGACCAAGATTGAGAGGGAAAACTTCAACCAAGACCCGGGATCCGAATCCAATCTCATCAAAATGAGGTCCCATGCGATACTGTTAACAAAACCTCTTTAACAACCGCTGTTTAAATCGCGATCGAGGACTCTAACCTCCCACTTGCCCAAAATCTGTTCCAAACAGTTTTCAGACACATACATCCCAATACAAACCCTCTCACCACATGCATTCCCACAAAAATCTCCCCAGGGCTCATGTAGCATGCACAAAACTTGAAGCGACAGGAACAATCCTAAGTCATAATTTTCCCGCCAAAAGCTTAGGCTAAGTGCATCTCCAAAAGCAAGTAAATGCATCATCTCGATTCTATGCATGCAACCATCATCATAAATGTCGTATGTGCATTTGTCCCTCTACTAACAAATGTAGCAATTCAAGCACGAAAGACCAGTTTTCCATCACTACCCGAAGTCTCTCTGCAGCGAGAATGGTCTCCACCAAAGACGACCTCCAATGTCCACAAATGGATGAAGACGACCTCCGGCATCTGCAACTTGGTGAAAACAACCCCCAACATTCACAAACATATGAAGACCGCCTCCAGTGTCTACAAATCGGTCAGGGATGCCAAGTTCTCAAATACAATACGGTCAGAGACGCCGAGCTCTCAAATGCAAATCGGTCAGGGATGCCAAGTTCTCAAATACAATACGGTCAGAGATGTCGAGCTCTCAAATGCAAATCGGTCAGGGACGCCAAGTTCTCAAATACAATACGGTCAGAGACGCCGAGCTCTCAAATGCAAATCGGTCAGGGACGCCAAGATCTCAAAATACAAATCGGTCAGGGATGCCAAGTTCTCAAAATGCAAATCGGTCTGAGATGCCTAGTTCTCAAAATACAAATCGGTCAGAGACGCCAAGTTTTCAAATACAATTCGATTAGAGACGCCAAGTTCTCAAATGCAAATCGGTCAGAGACACCAAGTTCTCAAAAGCAAGAAGTTCCAATGTGAAGACAAGCTCAACAACTTCTACAAGGTTGACGATCACCAGCAAGATGCAGACTCAACCAAACTCCCCCCCCCCTTCAGGTCAAAATGCCTCCAAAGACAGCAAATTGTCAGCAGAAACCGCAACCCAACAACTCTTCATCAACATCAGCCGTAGCCTCAGTCCTTCCGGCAGCTACAAGTAAGCACAAAGACAGTATGAAAGCATATCTTAGTCAACTACTTTTCTAAAGAACATTATCATCAAATCTTAGGGTGACTACCCAAAAATAGTCAAATCTTAGGGCGACTTCCCAAAATAGTCAAATCTTAGAGGCGACTTCCCCAAAAACAAATAAACCCTGGTGACTCCCAAATACCGTCAAACCATCAAAGACCATCCCCAGCAGTTTTTCGAACTACGTCCAGGCTTGATTCCCACTCGGGATACGTAGGTAGCCTACCATAGGTCCAGCCACTTGACCAACACGGTCACCCTTTTCCCCGGTAATCCTCATAAGCTCGAATCTTCCCCAGCGAGAACGCCCTCAAACAGTCTCCCTCAGGCACAAAACCTCGACTTAGGATCATACTCCTGAGCTAAGTCCCCATTTAGGTTCATACTCCTGAACTGAAACCCCGACTTAGGATCATACTCCTGAACTAGGTCCCCATTTAGGTTCATACTCCTGAACTGAAACCCCGACTTAGGACCATACTCCTGAACTAAGCCCCCATTTAGGTTCATACTCCTGAACTGAAACCCCGACTTAGGACCATACTCCTGAACTAGGTCCCCACTTAGGTTCATACTCCTGAACTAGGTCCCCATTTAGGTTCATACTCCTGAACTAAGTCCCCATTTAGGTTCATACTCCTGAACTAAACTCCAACAAAGGCTAATAAAATCCCCAGCGAAGTTAACGGAATCCCGGCAGCAAACATAAGACCGATCCCTTCAAATGAAGTCCACCAATAGACCATCTATCCCAAACCATCAAAGGGAAATCATTTCAAATCAAGGTTCGAGGCACCTAAAACGCCATCTTCAAGGTCTGAGGCACCTAAAACACCATCTTCAAGGTTCGAGGCACCTAAAACGCCATCTTCAAGGTTCGAGGCACCTAAAACGCCATCTTCAAGGTTCGAGGCACCTAAAACGCCATCATCAAGGTTCGAGGCACCTAAAAACGCCATCTCCAAGGTTCGAGGCACCTAAAACGCCATCATCTCTAGGGTCAAAGACCCGAACTACGACTGGCTTGATTCCTCTTAAGGATACGTAGGTAGCCTGTCATTAGGTTCAGCCATCCGACCAAAATGGTCATTCCTATCCCCAGCAGAGCGGATAGCCATCAGACCAAAATGGTCATTCCTATCCCCAGCAGAGCGGATACACAATTTCAGCCACCAGACCAAAATGATCATCTCTTATCCCCAAACAGAAGTTTCTTTCAAAGAAACGATCGAACTCATCAAGGTTCGAGGCACCTAAAAATGCCATCATCTCCAGGGTCAAAGACCCGAACTACGGCCGGCTTGATTCCCATTCGGGATACGTAGGTAGCCTATCGCTAGGTTCAGCCACTCGATCACTTGATCATCCTGTCAAATATGGAGCCTTACTCTTATCGATGACCCCGCTTCCTTCGAAAGCGCCGTCGCCGAGGGGCTACTGTAAGTGCTCCAATTTGAGTTGTTAGTATTTTCGTTAGAAAATTAACGAAAGTTTTAACATTCCTAACATTTCTAACATTTCTAACATTTCTAACCAACCAAGGGTAGATTAGGGTTTGCCATTTAAAGATAAACCAAGAAAAGAATCTCAAAAAGCAAAAGAAATTGGAAAAATCCGAATTGGGCAAGTTGAAAAACATAAACTGCTGGAATTTTGAATTTTATTCTTCCTGTCCAAAGCCTGGAGCAGCATTTAATGAACAGTGCACGTTTACAGAACCCTCCGCGCGGACATGTTTGTCAATTTCAGTGGCCTATAAATTGAACCCTTCTCTCTCAGTCTACACAACACAAATCACTCACAAGAATGTAAAGACATCGGCAAAATAGAGAGAAAACAGTGGGAATTCACTTGAATTGCCACCATTTTCTCTCCAATCTTTCCCAAATCTCACTCACTCACAAACACTTCAAATCACTCTCATACATACTCTCATACATATACTAACCCAAGCTCAAATCACCCTTTAGAAGGAGGATTAGAGAGAAAACATAGAGGACTTCATTGTTATCTACTTGTTTTCTCTTTAACCAACTCAAATCATCAACCCTAAACACTTTCAAACCCTAAACACATTCAAGCCTTGAATCCATTCATACACAAAACACAAGGAAGATAGGTATAACCTCCCTCTCCTTACCCTAAAATTCTCTCATCCATGCATGCATTTTCAAACTCCAAAATGTAGTTTGTTCATCTTCTTGCCCTAGATCCAAGAAGATCACCATGGAAATTCATCTCCATGGTTGATCTTCTACAAGGATCAACATTCTCTCCAAAGTGTTCTTACTTACTTGCAAAGAAAATGCATTTTCAAAACCCTAAAAACCATTTTCATACATCAAATCTTCATTTTCAAAGGATAAAATTCTCCTTCCCAAGCAAATGAAATGCTTAGTCCTAATGTACCCCAAGGATGGTTTGATATAGTTGATTCACCACTAAAATGTCAAGTGATCACTAATCAAAGGGAAATGGGGACAAGCATGGATGCAAAACCCCCTTTAAAATCATGTTTTTCCTTCTTGAGAAGTTGCTGTCCAGTAGCAATTTTCTAAGACCCCAGTCCATGGTCTAATTTTTTGGACACAGATAAACTTGGAATTTGGTGTTGACTACAAAACACTTTTTGTAGCCAACATCCAGAGATTTCCAGACATATTTTTACTTTATTTTTTACGGGAGTAAAACTCCATATTTCAAATTTTCCTTTAAAGGTCAGTTCATCAGTCTCTGGAAATCCAGATTTCACATCTGAGATTTCCAGAAGGTTTTGGGTCCTCAAATCATCTCCAAAATGAAAAGTTCTTTTACAGAAACCTTATTGAAGGTGTTTTGAACATTTTTAATTCTCGGACTTTTCCCAGATTCTGGAGTTTTCAAACTCTAAAGTCCATTTCAAAATTAAGTGTCCACTGCCTTTTTCCTTCTGGCAGAAATGGTTTTCAACTTCCAAAATCTTTTGAGTGTCAAATCTCAACCCAAAAATCACACCAAAAATCATGGAATCTGTCCAAAGTCTAATAAAGAATTCCCAATTTTTATTTTCCTCAGTTTTAATTTATTTTAGCCAAAGTAACACACACACACACACACAAATGGTTTTTAAGCTTGGAAGACTCGTTTCACGAGGCATTCCGGGTGCACACTAACGTCCTTCCCGGCATGTAACGTGACCTCCGAACCCAAATCTCTTATTTCGGGCATTTTTCAAAGTTTTGGCCCTTAAAACAAAAATGGCGTGGCGACTCCGTTTGATTTCAAAAAATCGGGTACATCACAAAAGGTCGAATGATGTCTCCCATGCTAGGGACGACAGGCCCGACGCTAGGGAGTGGCTCCTTTGGAAGAAGAAGTTCGAACAGTGGGAGGCTGAGAAGAAGGAAAGTACTGGAAAGAGTGAGCACAAGGATTTTGCTCTCCGTCCATTGGCCAAAGATTTACTCGATCGTCGACCTCCGCCAGGCTTCAGATTGCCAGTCTTGGAAAAATACTCGGGAGCGACTAACGCCAAAAGCCATATACAGCACTTGGAGGCTACCATGTGCTTTGTCTCCCACGAGGACGACATGATGTGCAAGGCACTTACCAGCACACTCACAGGGGCAGCCCTTACTTGGCTTAATGGTTTAGCACCGGGTTGTATCACAACTTGGTCTTATATGAGGACTAAATTTTTGGAACGCTTCTCGACTGCAGGGGCTAGGAAGATAACAGTCACCGATCTGAACAACTTGGTGCAAGGGAAAAATGAAAGCTCAATGAGCTATTACACCAAGTTTAAGGAGATGGTCGACAAGATCGAGGAGGACCTCACAGACAGAGAGGTGATCAACTGTTTTAGGAGTGGAATTACTTCCTTGGATATGGACTACGAGCTGACAGTCCGAACAGTCACTACTCGACAAGAGTTATTTGAGAAGGCCTACAACGTAGCTTTGGTCGAGTAAAGAAAAGAAAAGAAGAATGGGAAGAGCCCTAAGGTTGAGGTCGCTGATGATAAGAAGGACTCGGCCAAGAGCAGGGGAAACAATAAGAATGGCAAAAACAGAACTAGGGCGACTGAGAAGGTGCCCGAGGCTTTCACTCCCCTAACGGTGAGTCAAACGGATATAATGAATGCAGTCGAGTTAGCCCCACCTGCCCCTATGAACCCTGCCAATAAGTTCAGATGGGACAACAGCAAGTATTGTGATTACCACAAGGATACAGGCCATACTACCGAGGATTGCATGAGTTTGAAGTGCATAATTCAGAGAATGGTCGATCAGGGAAGGCTCGATACTTATGTGAAAAGACCCCAAGTAGGCGGAGGTGAGCGACCTGCAGGTGGACCTCAAGAGCCAAGGCAACCTAGATTGAATCTGGGCATCATTACTGAACAAGCCAGCAACACAACCATCAACCATAAGATCTTTCAGCTCAACAAAGCCCCACATGTGCCGCCAAGGAGCCACGTCAGGGATGAAGTGATCAGCTTTTATCCTTACGAGCTGGCAATTAATATGGTGGCTAGAGAGCAAGTTCTTGTCATCCCAGGACTCATTGACGGATGTACGACGAGCAGACTCTTAGTCGACACGGGGGCCTGCAAGGATATTCTGTTCTATAAGACATTCCAGGAGATGGGTCTCTCAAATGAGCAGCTCGAAAGATATGATGGCAGATTGGAAGGCTTCACCAACCATCGGGTCGATGCAAAAGGACAGATCGAGCTAGATGTCGACCTAGGACAACATCCCTACAGGATCGTGTCTAAGGTAAAATTTATTGTCATAGATGTCAATAGTGATTACGCTGCAATTCTTGGAATTCCTGGCCAGGTCGCACTTGGAATGGTGGCCTCAATCCCACATCAACGAGTTAAATTCCCCACACCAACTGGAGTCGGCTGTGTACAAGGCACAGCTCGAGCGTATCTTGATCACGTCCTTCGAGAGAGAAAGAGGAGGGAACTGGAGATTAAAACTGCGGAAGGATACTTAAAGTTATCTCCGTCAGTCACCAAAACTACTCGACTATCTATAATCACCATCGTGGAAGAGTCGACCTATCGCTCACATGACGAGATCATGACTGAGTCGACACGTCACTCTGAAACCACCCTGGTCGATCCGGATACAGTTATGGTCGACCAAGTCTCCATAGGCAAGTTATGCCTCCAGATCGACAATAACTCGGGGGCCACCACCAGTGAGACTGCAGACAAGCTGGATGAGATGATTGCTGAGGAAGCTCCCCACCTGGGGGCCAGAGAAAGACATAGGGTCGAGAGATCATCGTTGAAACCTTACAATTTAGAGATGGTCCGTAGTTAGAGGTCATGACGAGTTGGAAGCAGTAATTACAAATCCTTCCTACCCCGAGCAGAAAATCCAGATTGGAAAGCAGTTGTCACCTGAGGAAAGGTTTGAAATCGTCGAGCTACTCAAAGAAAGCAACGACGTCTTTGCGTGGCGAGTAGAAGATATGAAGGGGATCAAGGAAGAGGTCGTTGTTCACAGACTGGAGGTCAACCCAACCATAAAGCCCAGACCCCAGAAATTAAGAAGCTTTGCTCGTGACAAAGAGGAGGCCATAAAAATTGTGGTACAAAAGCTTTTGAGTCCAGGTATAATCAAGGAGGTCACACATACAACCTGGCTAGCCAATGTGGTCATGGTGAAGAAGTCAAATGGCAAGTGGAGAATGTGCGTCGATTTCACCAATCTCAACCTTGCCTGCCCAAAGGATAGCTATCCTCTCCCTAGAATCGACAAACTCGTTGATTCCATCGCTGGCCACTCCACCCTCAGTTTTCTAGATGCCTATTCAGGCTACCATCAAATTAAGATGCATGAGGATGACATCGTGAAGACAGCTTTCCAAGCAGCTGGAGGCATCTATTGCTACACCATGATGCCATTTGGGTTAAAAAATGCAGGAGCAACCTACCAGTGTATGGTCAACAAAGTCTTTGCTTCACAGATTGGCCGAAACATGGAGGCCTGCATCGACGATATGGTCATCAAAATAAAGACCGGACGTCATGTGGTCGACCTAAAGGAAACGTTCGCCAACCTGCGAGCAAACGACATGAAGCTCAATCCCAGCAAATGTGTCTTTGGTAAGCAGCGGGTAAATTTCTTGGATTTATGGTGTCACAACGAGGAATAGAGGCGAACCCAGAGAAGATCAAGGCTTTAGTCGACATGCAGGAGCCCACTAGTGTCAAAGAGATGCAGCAACTTAATGGAAGAGTTGCAGCCCTAGGTCGTTTCATATCTAAGTCGATGGAAAGGTCTCTCCCCTTTTTCAAAGCTTTGAGGGGGACGAAAAATTTTGAGTGGACGGCCGAATGTCATTCGTCGTTCCAACAACTCAAGGATTACCTTGCTACTCCACCTCTATTGAGTAGCCCGACCACTGGAGAGACTTTGTTCGTATATCTATCTGTGGGGGACAAAGCAGTTGCTGCAGTTCTGGTTCGAGAAGAGGAAGGTCTTCAAAAGCCCGTGTACTATATTAGCAAGGCCCTATCAGATATGGAGGGCAGATATTACAATGCTGAGAAGGTCGCCTATGTCTTAGTCGTAGCTTCAAGAAAACTGCGAGCTTATTTCCTGGCTCATACTATCGTGGTGCTCACAAACGCACCCTTGAGAAAAATCTTGCAGAAGCCAGAGAGTTCAGGTCGCTTACTCAATTGGTCGATTGCCCTCACGGAATTCGACATCGAGTATTGACCTCGAAAGGCGTTGAAGGCTCAAGCCCTAGCAGACTTCTTGGTCGAGCTTACGTTCACCAAGGAGGACAGCGAGGTGCGAGTTCGGGAAGAAAAAGATAAGGGAAAGGAACAAGAGTCCCAGCTCGTCACTTCTCTACCCGACGATTGTTGGAAGGTCTATTCAGATGGGTCGGCTACAAAGAATGTCAGTGGAGCTGGGATTGTTCTGATCGAACCAGAGTCTGGGACAGTATATGAAGAGTCATTGAGGTTCAAGTTTGACGCATCCAATAACCAGGCGGTGTATGAAGCCTTAGTAGCGTGCCCATCGAATACGCCAAGTGCTTTGGAGCGACTAAAATCATGGCATACCGTGATTCCCAACTAATAGTCAACCAAAGTTAGAGGCGAGTATGAGGTACTAAATTCCACCTTAGTCAAATACCACGACCTGGTGAAGGAACTGACAAAAGACTTAGAGTTTTGGGAAATCCAAAGGATTGGTCGAGAAGACAATGAGTTGGCCGACTTGCTCTCAAAACTGGCTACTTCAAACGAGCCACATGAAGAACCCATCTCTTACCTGGAGAGCCCAGCATATGAAAGAGTTCAAATTCAGTGTGTGGAGGACACTTCAAGGAACTGGGTTTACAACAAGTGCTGGATCGAGGAAATGAAAGCATACTTGTAGACTGGCGAGCTCCTAGAGGACGAGAAGAAAGCTCGAGCTATCAAAAAGAAAGATCCGAGTTATGTTATTCAAGGAGGCATGCTATTCAGGAGATCATACACTAGACCACTGTTGAAGTGCATTTATCCTCAAGAGATCACTCAGTTAATGCATGAGGTGTACAGTGGGATTTGTGGTGGACACCCGGGGGCGAGGACGCTAGCCGACAAATTGATCACTTTGGGGTATTTTTGGCCACACATGCTAGCTGACACTCATGACTTTGTTCAAAAATGTGACCAATGTCAAAGGTTTGCCAACCTACCTCATCTACCTACAACAGAGCAAACTCCAGTGATCACTGCTTGGCCGTTCAATATGTGGGGAGTCGACTTAATTGGACCCTTCCCTCCCGCCCGGGGAAATTGCAAGTATGCAATCGTCGCCATTGATTATTTCACCAAGTGGGTCGAAGCAAAGCCACTAGCTCGCATCACAGAGGAGAACACCATCAACTTCATACACGACTTCATCTGGTGTCGATTTGGGATCCCTCGAGCTATAGTTTCAGATAATGGGTTACAGTTCTCCAAAGCCTTCGAAGAAGAAATGAATAGAGTGGGAGTCAAGCATTGGCAGTCATCTGTTGCATATCCCTAAGGAAATGGGCAAGTCAAGCAATAATAAGCTAGTCCTATCTTCACTAAAGACATGCCTGGTAGGTCGACGCAGCAACTGGTTGGACGAACTCCCCCTTGCTCTTTGGGCAGTTCGCACAACCACTCGGGGGGGCCTACAAGGGGAACCCCATTCGCTCTAGCATACGAGTCAGAGGCCATGGCTCCAGCTGAGTTGAGGTTTCCTACAGCCAGAGTGACATTCTTTGATCAAGAACAGAATGATATCAACAGATTGATCGACTTGGATCTGATCGATGAGAAGCGAGATACTGCCTATCTTCGAATGGTCAATTACAAGCAGCGGACGAAGAGTTACCATGACAAGAAAGTGAAAACAAGATCATTCCAAGTAGGAGATCATGTGTTGAGAAAGATCGAAGCAACAGGAAGGAGAACACAACAGAATAAGCTATCTCCTAACTGGAAAGGTCCTTATGTTGTTACTCGAGTCATCAAAGAGGGGACTTACATGATAGCTCATCCAGATGGTGAGGAGTTGAAGCATCTATGGCACGCCACTCACCTCATCAAGTACTACTTCTAGTTCAGGTCCCTAGTTCAGTTCAAAGTTAAGGCAGTTCCTAAGTTTGAATTTGTCATTGTTCTAGCTTTCCATTTGATGTAAGCATGTTCCTACTTCAACAAAAAATCACATGTTCTATTCGACCAAACATTGTTCTACACTAATTTCAACAAGCTCGACTCTTAGTCAGCTTCGTTTCAACAAGCTCGATTCTTGATCATCGTTGTCAGCTCGATCATCTGCATCAGTTCCTTGTTGCTGGGGGTCCAAGGGTTTTCCCGACTCAGAATAGATAATTTGCTCGGGCTCATTATCCTCCTCCATATCTTTGGCATCCTCCATCTCTTGGATCACCACGTCAAAGTTCTGAGGAGCTAATTCAGGAGCAACCCAAGGTTCACAAGCCTCCTCTTGGTCCTCTTGGGCAATGAAAGCCAAATCATTTTCAGTGTAAGGCACAATCGAGTGACCACCTCGAGCTGCCATGTCATATTGAGGCTCACGCGCCCAGCGAGCTAACTGCTCTAAGGAGACTTCAGACGTGGAATCAACCAGAGCTCGGTGCCCCATGCGGCGTTTGCCCAAATCCAGAAAATCCCTTGCCTTCTCAACAACAGAATTATAGTAGTCGTCTCCCTCCTTGAACTTCTCCACCGCATCTTTAGCTGTAGCTTGGAGGTCCTCTTTCCATTTAGCCCGGGCAGCATTATGTTCTTCATTCAGCTCGGTCAAGAAAGAATCTTTGTCTTTGAGAAGTTTGGAGACTGTGGCAAGCTCTATCTTGGTCTGCTCATGAGCTAGACGCTCAGCATCTCTTTCGGAGGTCACTTCTCCAACCTTGGCATCAGAAGCCTTCAGATCCTCCAAAGCTTTATCCTTGTCCGCCAAGGCCTTCTTCTTCACCATCTCCTATGCATCAAAAGAGTTATCGAGGTCATTGTATTTCTCTCGCAGCTCGGACAACTCCTGAGATTTCTTTGAGAGCTGGTTCATTGCAATCTTCTCTCTCTCAATAGAGGCCCTCCAGGAGCTCTTGGCCTGTTCCGTCATAGTGAGGGACTGCATCAAACAAAACCACTGAAGTGTTAGCTCACCAAGGACTCAAAATCTGAAGTGACGACCTCAAAGTGAAAGCGACTAAACTAATGAAAGTAACTAAGGCTTACCTCACTCGCACTGCCGCTCGAGCTGAAAATTCCTCAGGGGTCATCCCCTTATCAGCGAAGTGGGCCAAGAGGTCGACATCAATGGCCCTTCTCACGACAACCTGGCCAAGGCTAACTTCAGGATAGCGACGGGTCATGCTATTGACCCCAATGAGTGGAGGAACACTCAATCTTCTTATTTGATCCTCAAGAGATTCTTGGTTAGTTTGAGGAGGGACAGGAGGAGGAAGTTGGCTCGGGGAGACAGCCTTGCCCTTCTCAGTCCTTGATCTTTTCCTTATATTCAGAGCACGGTCATCCTCCTCCTCCATAGCTTCATCATCAATGTGCACGGCGTTCAAAGGGCTAGCCCCAGTTATCTCGGCTCCAGAGGTCGCAGCGTTGGCCTCAAGGTTTGGGTCGGAGCTTGGGCTTGGTCTAATCGACCTGTTGGATTCATCGCCCCCTTCAGTCACATCCCTAGATTGGGTGCCATTTTGCAGAGGATCTTCTGATTCAACCTCCTCCATGGGCACCATCCCCACGTTGTCCTTGGACAACAAACTGGTTCTCCTCTCAGCCTCTCTCTCTCTCTGTTGGCTCGAGCGTTAGCAGCCCCATGGGCTTTCTTGGCCTTCTTCTTGTCAGAAACTCCAACGATTCGCACCATGTTGGCTTCCTGCTCAGGGGTCAAAACTGCATCAAAATCAAGATGACAGAGGGTTAGATCGACATATGAGATTTCTACATACGAGCAACAAATTCTATGTACGAACTAATCATGTGCGAGCTAATCATTCTACATACGAGCTACGAGTTCTATGTACGAATTAAACACGTGCGTGCTAATCAATCTAAATGCGAGTTAAATGGGTGACGAGATAAGAGTTGCACATTCAAGTCAAAGTGTTCATACATACTAGCTATCAGTTCAACAAGCTAGCAGATAAAGGGCAAATAAAGGATTACAGAATAAAAAGATCTTACCACCAGCATGCTCTCCATTATCCTTGCAGTAGTTGGCAGTCCGTTTACAGAGCTGACACTTATCCTCGAATTTCCCCAAGGCTTGGGTAACCCAGTCCGGATATATGGTGCCCCTACCAACGGGGACTAAGGGTTGCACTTCTCCCTCTCCAGCTATCATTCCGGCCTAGATGTAGTTGTATTTGGTAGTGCCCAAAACCTCCCAACTGATGGGCCCCTTATCTGCTAATCGACACAACTTCTTGTATAAATCAAAATGCCAGAGAGGCTCCCAATAGTTCCTCTCATCTATGGGTTCTGTTTCTGAGTTTGGCAAAGGGAATTCCCATCCTAACCTACTCTCCACTACAACAACATGAGAATTTCAATAGTTCGCCTTGCTAGGAAGGTTTGTGAAAAGTTTGGGAGAGTTGGGCTTAGAAGGGGTACTTATGCTCTGGTCGGTCTCACCATACTTAACACTAAAAAATTCTTTGAATACCCTCATACAGGGCTCATACCCCAAGAACCTACAGACCATGGCAAAGCAAACTAGAACCCTGCATGTGTTGGCTCCTAGTTGAAGAGGTAAGGCATTGGTACATTCTAAAAACTCGTTAATAAAGGGGTCAAGTGGCAACCTGAGGCCAGCTTCAAATTGGCCGTAAAAGAAGGCTACCCTAGTAGCATCGGTGGTGAAAGTCGACCTAAACTGAGCCATAAATTCTTTTTTACTGAGGATGGTCACTCTATAATCCTCCTTACTCACCTCACAGAAATCGTATATCAAGCTGTACCTAGAAGGCAAATTCTTTTTTCCTCTCAAGGGCCTGTGAGGAACATATCCCCTTTCATTCTTCCCCGGCACAGCCAACTCATCAAATGCGTCAACGATGCGTGGACTTGAGGAGGTCGAAGCTGTGTTTCCTTCCTGAGTTGCCATATCTGTGCAAGAAGAAGGAGAAACAGGGGAGTCAGGCCTTCGATCATAATCAGACGACCTACCTAAAGGCGACCTAGACTCCCCTGGAAAACCTATTCTGTTTCTAAGGAAGGAGGGTTTATTGACATCTCTAACGTAAAATAGAGCTATGTGATCGAGCAATTCATGGAAGAGATGAAAAGAGACAATTTTTGAGTCGTCAATTACTAAATTACCTACATCCTCTCCAATGGAAAACCCTATTTCACTAAAATTTAGCCCCCACCTTGACAAGATGGAGGCGCATTCATTTAGGGACGCCTCTCCACTCACCGTTTACATGCTTATACACCCTACGGTTAACGGTGCAGTATCTATACCAGGCTCCTGGCTCACTACTGAAGGTTCTAGCCATTGCAAAATCAAAAGCAATGCAACAATCGAAATCCTAAAGCAATAAAAGAGAGGAATACCTTGATTGATGTCGAAACAGGAGGTTGCTGCAAAGGACGAAGGCCAAATTTAAAGCGTTTGCTTCTTTGCTGTCTTCGCCGGAGCTTATCAGAGTTCAAGAATGGTAAAAATTCGAAATGAAGAAGGATTCTGGTATTTATATTTTCCAAAATTGGAAGGGAAAAGGAAAATTCGAAAATCAATTTCCTAATTAATGGAGGAAAACAGTTTCCGAGGCAGTTCTTCAAATGTCAAAATAGTAATCATTACAGAAAGCGGCGCTCCTTCAGATCTGACCGTTCATTGCCAACGTCCAGGATTGCGCCACGTCATTCTGGTCGATTAAACCTCAGAGCGAGTAGCGACCTGCGAGTCACAACAATCCTCATCAAAGTTTTCTTAACTTTCAAGTCGACAAAGTCAACTCGAAAGTTGGGGGGCCACTGAACATACCAAAGGTATCGAGCTGGGCCAAGCAAGTACAGCCTAGTCCACAATCAATTATGGCCACCGCATTCTCAATGGACTAGGCCCAATGATCACATGGCCCAAGGCCCATCTTATTGATACGTCGACTTAGGTTCATTGTCAGACCTTCCAGGTCCCGGCCTAACTAAGTCCGACCTTATGATACAAGTCATATCGTGGGTACGATCCGACTCTACCCGTCAGTCAGGTCGACCAAACCTCAAGCGCCGACCTCGACCTGTCAAGCTAGCGTCAACCTAACAGTTTCAGGCTCACGTGCTTGTATTCTTTCCATAACTGCATCCCTACAAATCAGGGACCGTTTGAGGACATGTTCACATGATGCATAACTGTCCCTCAAATCTCGGAGCTCATGTAGCCCTGCCAAATATACCACCTACATCAACTATAAATACATTTCCACTACAACGGTTATGAAGTAACTGCAATTTTGTTATTTGAATATTCATCTTGTTCAATACATTTTGCTCTCCAATACATACATACTTACTCTCACGCCCGAGGGTCTAAGCCGGAGACACATCCGACTAGTCGTGGGTTCTGATTTTCAGGTCAAGAAGCCAAGTGATCAGACCTGCCACGTAGAGGAAGATTGATAAGCACATTTTCTGCGGCATCAAGTGTAATGGTGATTTTGTTGAACTAATATCACCAACTGATAAATAAATCAAATTTCTTTAAAGAAAATGTGAACCAAATTTTGGTACATTTTCCCTTTTTTTAATCAATGACTCGTATTTTAAACGGATTCAAATTCTCCAAACCCCGTTCAAATATAGGTCTATTCGCTCAAATATGAAATTGTATAGTCTGACCGTATGAAAGTCCTAATAAATTTGTAATCATGTTGTCATAAAATAAAGATGTAGCTCCTGTACTATATAAGCTTATCTCAGATCAATAAATTATAACTCATGTACTATAAAATCTATATATATATATTAAAGTTGATGAGGAGGGTTATGACTTCGTCACGTGAATAAGTTTAGGCAAACTCTTGATTTTGGAGAAGCCACGTCATCACTATCCCAAAATCTATATAACTTTTGATATTCTCTTTATTAGCTAATACTATTAGTTAATAATAAGAGTTATTATATAGGTTAACTATTACTATTAATAGTATTAGTTAACTATAATAGTTACTTTATAAGTTAACTATTACTATTAATTGTATTAGTTAACTATAATAGTTATTATATAAGTTAACTATTACTATTAATAGTATTAGTTAACTATAATAGTTAATATATATAATAACTATTACTATTAATAATATTAGTTAACTATAATAGTTACTTTTTTATAAGTTAACTATTACTATTAATTGTATTAGTTAACTATAATAGTTACTATATATGTTAACTATTACTATTAATAGTATTAGTTAACTATAATAGTTACTATATATGTTAACTATTACTATTAATTGTATTAGTTAACTATAATAGTTAATATATAAGTTAACTATTACTATTAATAGTATTAATTAACTATTATAGTTACTAGATATGTTAACTATTACTATTAATAGTATTAGTTAACTATAATAGTTACTATACTCCCTCCGTCCGCTTACATGGTTCACACTTTCTATTTTAGGCGTCCGCTTACATGGTTCACACTTTGTTTCTTTCCTAAAAAGGAAACCTTAAATCACTATTCTCTCCACTCATTCTCTCTCCTACATTATTTTAATACTCACAACACCATTATAATTTACTATTTCCTCCACTCATTCTCTCTCCTATTTTATTTCACACTCACAACACTTTCAATATAATACTCCCTCCTTAATTAACGTGTAAACAGTAACTGTGAATCTTCTAAGCGGACGGAGGGAGTATATGCTAACTATTATTATAAATAGTATTAATTTATTAAATAGGTTAAGTAATAGTATTATAGTTACAATATATGCTAACTATTACTATTAATAATATTAGTTAATCATAATAGTTACTATATATATATATATATATATATATATATATATCAAAGTAGGTCGTTAATAATGCCAATGAGCATTTAGCTTAAAGACGTACTTTTCTCGGAAAGGTTAAGGGTTGGAACACCTACATTGTATTTAAAATGTTGTAATTTGAAAAGAAATATGTCGTTAGTTTTTTCATTCACTTTGTTAACGTCCATAAAAAATGTTGCATTATGACATCAAAAATAAATGACATAAAGTATGAACATCAAAAATAAAATAGCAAAAATTGCTACATTGTTAGTCACAATGCAATTCCTATTAATTATTTTTTTTTTGGCAAAAGGAGACGGTACTCCCTAGATTTTATTAAAAAACGAAAAATAAAATTACAAGCATGGTGGGGGACATGACAACCTTAACCACCAGAAACAGAAACCTAGGGGGGAGTTCTTGCACAACCTGCAAGATCCTCAACAAAAATGGGGGGGAGAACTAAAATAAAAGGAAAATACATCAAAAAATAAAAAGAAAACACCTACTGCCTAATATTAGGATATGAAATCCGATCGAAATATAGAAAGCTCTGACACGGCTTAGGGCAAGATTCCAACGAAGTGAACTGAAAATCCGCTTGCTCAGAAGCCGAAAAATTTGCAAGAAAATCAGCCACTTGATTACCTTCCCTGTAGACATGAGTTACCTGAATATATGCATCCGCCATAATTCTGAAGATGCCATGAATGAAATACCAAATCGCCCAAGGGATATTGCATTTGCGAAGTAAAATGAGAGACAAAACTTCAGAATCCACCTCAAGCCAAATAGAATTGAATCCCATAGACCTAGCATGAATAATCCCATCAAGAGCAGCCCTAGCTTCAGCAACCATGTTAGTAGCATTACCATAAAAATGACAAAAAGCAGATATAAAGGATCCATCATGACGGCGCAATATGCCACCACCCGAGGCAATGCCCGGATTACCACGAGAGGCACCATCAGTGTTAACTTTGACTTGGCCCACAGAAGGAGGAGTCCAAGAAACAAGTTTAATGCGAGCAATAGATTGAGCAGCCATACTAATATTAAAGAATAAAGCAATATTTATCTCCGAATGTTGAACATGAAAGGATAATCTGTGAGCCCGAAGAATTTTACTAACCTGGAACTGAATATTATTACGAACCTTTGTCCAATCAGGAGTAACATCATCAAACCTGCATTTATTTCTGTGCTTCCAAAGCTCCCAACAGATGATACTCGGAAGAATATCTCCCAACCAAATCACAACCCTACTAAGCTTGGGATTTTTACAAGAATGCCAAGCAATCATCCTTTGCGTGATAGTAGAACCCGAGACTTGGAAGCCAATTAAATTTCCAAAGAAATTCCACCATGAAAAGCAATATCACCATGTAAAAGAATGTGCTGCATAGATTCAAGAGAGGGATTAGCACAACAATGACAACGAGAAACAATAGATATACCTTTACGAGATATGTTGTCATCTGTAGGGAGGGCAGCTTTTAAACATTTCCACATGAAAATGGACACCTTAAGAGGAATAAACTTATGCCAAAGACCAAGCAAAACCCTACTCCGAATCCTGGATACCCGACATTCCCTCCAAGCCGAAGAGATAGAAAATTTTCCCGTGGAAGAGGGAGACCAAAAAGGCATATCACAATCACCATCAATCCGAATACCAAAGGCTTGAATCTCCAACAAACATTGCTGACCAAAAGTATCCCGAACATAATCCTCCCTTAAGACACCATCCTCAAATAACGAAAAAATCTGATCATGGCGATCATCAAGGAGAGGAAAATCATGAGGGAGCCACTTTTCTTGAATAGAAATCTCACCACGACCCACACCCCAAGCAATACGACTCTCCACTAAATCCTTAACAGCAACCATCCGCTTCCAAATATGAGAGCAGCCCAATCTAGAAGTGGCATCCATAGGATGAATATTACGACAATATTTGGCCTCAAGAAACTGAGCCCAAAGGGAGTTAGAAGTACGAAATCTCCACCAAAGCTTCATAGAAAAGGGCCGCCATCTCTTCAAACTTACGGAGGCCTAAACCCCCTTCTTCTATAGGCCAGAAAAATTCATTTCGAGAAACCCAATGACACTTTTTTCCCCCGTCAGCGCTACTCCAGAAGAAGTTAGCAATAAGGCGATTCATGGCATTAACAACACCCTTCGGGGGCTCAAGTAAAGAGATGTAATATATAGGAATAGCTTGGAGGCAGGACTTGATCAAAACAAGCTTAGCCCCAGTCGAGAGTAATTTACCTTGCCACGTATCCAGCTTATCACGAAGCTTCTGCATGACAGGATCGAACAAAGATTAAACCTTCCTACCGATATAAAGAGGGCAACCCAAATACACAATAGGTAAATTTTTCTTTTGAAACCCCGTAGTAAGAGAAATAGAATTATCATGATCAGCTACATCCCTACCCGTCAGAAAGCAAGATTTGGATATACTAATGAGTTGCCCAGAGAAATGTTGATAGGAAGTCAGGAATTCCATGTGACGCTCAAGAGAGGGGATACTTCCGTTACAGAAGATAATGATATCATCAGCATAAGACAAATGAGATATGATAGGAACATTAAGATTACCCGTATGAAAGGCCACATGAGGTTGAAGAAGATGAAGATTATTAAGACCCCGACTTAAAACTTCGGCAGCAATAATAAAAAGGCTAGGAGAAATAGGATCCCCTTGGCGAAGGCCCCGAGTAGAGACAAAATAACCATTAGCAGTACCATTAATAAGAACCGAGAACCAACAATAATTGATGCATCTAAAAATCATATCAATCCATTCTTCTGCAAAGCCAAATCTCCTCATCACCTTAATCAAAGCAAACCAAGAAATTCTGTCATACGCCTTAGCCATATCAAGCTTTAAGGCAACATTAGAACCATGCACCTTCTTCTTAAGAGACTGAAAAAGCTCTTGAGCAAGCAAAACATTTTCATGAATCAGCCGGCCCTTCACAAAACCACTTTGCTGAGGAGAGATAATACGAGAGAGAACAGATTGCAACCGGGAGCATAAAAGTTTGGTAATGATTTTATTGGAAAAATTACACAAACTAATAGGCCGAAGTTGCGAGAAGGAAGTGGGGACAGCCACCTTAGGGATGGTCACAATAAGCGTACTAGTCCAGCTCCGAGGGAGAAGAAATCCTGAGAAGAACTCAAGGACAGCATTATAAAGATCCACGCAAATAATATCCCAGCATTTGTGATAGAATTCACCCGTAAATCCGTCCGGACTAGCTGCACTAGTCCCACTCATACTAAGGACGATAGCATGAAGCTCTTTAAGTGTGGGGGGGGGTAATAAGCATCTCATTTTCCTGATTGGAAACCAACTGAGGAATCACATCCAACAGCTCATCCGGGGGATCCACATATTCATCAGGATCCACATTAAGCAGATCCGAATAGAACCGGATAGCTTCCTCTTGAATCAGACCCTGATCCATAATCCAATTTCCGTCATTATCCCGGATTTTGTGAATGTAAAGCTTTTGCCTTCTTTTTTTCACATAGGCATGAAAGAACCGAGTATTATTATCGCCATCCTTAACCCAAGCTAAATTAGCTTTTTGCATCCAGAACTCCTCTTCAATCTTAAGACGATAGGAAAGATTAGCTTGGGCAAGATGAAGGGCAGCCCTATTTTCATCACTAGAATCTTGTTCAAAAAGCAGCTCTTTAGCATAAACTTCATCTTCAGCATGCTTTACAAGTTGATCAACTCTCCCAAACGTAGAACGATTCCAAAGTTGAATATCATGTTTGAGCCGAGTAAGCTTCTTACTAAACTTGACCAAAGGCCTACCAAAAATTCTACCCTCCCAAGAAGAGCGAACCATAGAACTGAAAGAATCATGGCGAGTCCAAACATTGAGAAATCTGAAGACGCCCTTACGGACGTCATCAACTAAGCGAATATTAATCGCCAAAGGAGCATGATCAGAACAGGTCCTATTGAGATGATCAATAGAGGTTTGAGCGAAGCAATTCAGCCATTTATCATTATATAGGGTACGATCCAGCCTTTGAAGAATAGTGGCACGCTTCGATCTCTTATTCCACCATGTAAAGATATGGCCTCTATAACCCCCATCGATAAGATTAGAAATCTGGATCATATCAACAAACTCAGAAACTCTAGAATCGACTACAGGCCTACCCCCAATCTTCTCCGATTGATCAACAACAGAGTTAAAATCACCTACAATTAACCAGGGATCATCCGTACTACTTAACTCAATTAAATAATCCCATAACACCCTTCGAGTAAACCTGCTACAACTAGCATGAACAAAGGACAATAAAACGGGATTAGGCCAAAGAGAGTGAGAGGCCCGAACAGTGATAACTTGATCATCATGAAAGATAACATCACAAGTAATGCCAAACTTCCAAGCAACCCAAATATTACCCTTATCATTAGCAACACCTCCAATACAACGAATTTTACGAACGTAAGACGGAAGCAACTGGGAATCCACCTTAGGCTCATAAATACCACATATAAAAACATTATGAATTCTTAAAAGCCTCTTAACCCGACGAACCGAGGCGGCATTACCAATACCCCGGATATTCCAACTTAAGATACCAACCATTAAAACGATTTTAAAAGAATATAAGAGAAGGCTAATATGCCTAAGAATCATTAGATTTCCCATAATCCGGGACATTCCCATCAAATAAAAAATCTCTACCTTCATTAAAAACCTCTTGAATATCAATCTCAGAAGTGACACGAGGGCCACGAGGAGATAGTTGAAGATTATCAATTACCTCCTCACCAGGCCATTTACGAATATTAGAATCAACCATTTCCAATTCAGAATCAGATTCACACTTTCCATCTTCCAAATTAATATATTCATTAGAATTTATTTTGGCAACCTCATTTAAATCAGTTTCAATTTGTTCAAGCTCTTCTTCAAGGTCAATAGCCCCATCTTCAACAATAATATTATTACCACTAGTATTAACCTTAGAAGCAGTTGTGCCCGAATTATTAGCATTTTTTAAAGAATTAGGGGAAACAAAAGGAGCTCCCCGCTTAGGCAGGAAACTAAAACCATTATTAACAATGTTAGAACCAAAAAATCTTGGGCCAAGGGGGGATGTGGGTTTATGAACCAAAGAAGATATACCACCAGCATTCATAGAATAATTAGTAGAAGGATGCGTACCTTCGGGGCTAAATTTCGTAGTTATAATATTTGTACCTTGAACCCGTTGAACTGATTTTCCTTGTTCATTTCCTTGTACAGCTTTTCCATGCGAGTTTATCTTGTTATTATCATTAGTTGTGGTCACCACCTTAAGTTTACCATTTAGCACATCACCCTTGCCAGCCATAGGAACCTCCGAAACAACAGCAGACCCTTGAACCTGATTTGTCACTTTCGGAACATACACTTTTTGAGGGCCATTTTTGCTATGTCCACCAACATCAATCACATTCTTACCTTTATCATTAGTTTTTGGTGGAAAATCCACTTTTGCACCGGCTGCATGAGTCTTGACATTAAGACCAATACCATTTTTTGTCACTTTTTCCTCCTTTTGCAAATCAGCATCACCCAAATTACGAGTATCCATGCCCATATTTCCAGAATTAAAACCGTTTGCCCTCTTGCAAGAAATGACGTCGTGGCCAAGCAAAGAGCAATGCTTGCAATACTTGGGTAAGTTATCGTACACCACCTTTTGATAAAAGCCAGGAAGATAATCACCACAATCCACATATACTTCATTTGGTAATTTCCGAGATACATCCAACTGAATAAGAACCTTCGCTATGCTAGGTCGAGTTAATTCCATTGTTGCTTTGTCAACCGATAGTGGAGTGCCAATAAGTTTTGCAACATCAAATAAGCAAGCTTTGTTGAACAAGTGGATGGGAAGCCCAGGAAGGCCGATCCAAACAGCAGCAATAGGGGATTCATGTTCCGCCTTCCATGCCGGCGTCCAAGCGAGAGTTCTCATGGGATAACGGGAGACATACCAAACTTCTTTCATCCACAACCTTTGATAGTCTTCAGCCGAGGATAATTGGATGAGCATATGACGGGCATCAAGGTTACCAAGTTTAAATTGCCCCTTCAATTGAAATTTTGCAAAAGCCATCCGTGAATCCTCCATAGAAGGCCGCCCATGATGGAATTTTCCTACAAGAGTCCACGAAAAAGGCTTAGAGAAAGCATCAATATGTTCTTTAGATAATTTAATTGACGGAATGCCCTTATGAAGCGAGGAGAGAATAGGAGGTAGTGTTGGTAGTGTAGCGGAGCCCAAGTTTGTCGCCGGAGAAGGAGCCTGCGAAAAGAGTCCAGCAAAAGATTTTGTTAGAGGAGGAGGACTAGAAGAAGAATTAGTATTATGATTAGGAGCAGTTGCCGCCGCCTTCAATGGTTCATTGCCACCAACGGACTTGGACTGGTTCTGATTCACGGCGCAAGGGTTTTGGAGTGAAGCAGCCGCCGCATCAGTTTGGACAGGAGGAACAACATCAAAAAAGAACGCAGATTGAGCCATGGAATCCCCCATGGCGAAGGGAGAAGGCTGCCGGAGGCAGCAGCAATCAGCGAACAATGGCCCAACGGCCAAAAATTACGAAACCCTAATTAGGGTTGCGGCCAAATTTGAGAGAACAGCAATTCAGTGCGTGTGTATGCAATTCCTATTAAACTTATGTGCAACAAAGTTATTAAAATTGAACACAATTTTTTTTAACTTTATAAATGTTAATGTTTTGATTCATTTATAATATACTTATATTATAAAAAATAAATCATGATATTAGCAAATTAACTTTTCGTGCAGAGCACGGATTACCTGCTAGTATAATGAATAGCAATATACTCCCTCCGTCCCACTATACTTGACACTTCTTTTCATTTTGGGTCGTCCCACTTCACTTGACACCTTCCAAAAAATAACCTCGTTTTTATATTTTTATATTAGATGGACCCCACCACTAATTCTCTCTCTTCATTTTCCACCACTCAATTTATTCAACCAACACTACTATTTATCCCACTCATTCTCTCTATTCATTTTCTACCACACATTTTCTTTATTTAATTATTTCTTCTTAGTTCCCGTGCTCACTGCTTGGGTGTCAACTATAGTGGGACGGAGGGAGTAAGATGTAATTTATCTAATATAAAGTCGGATTTCTATGTACTCAAACTGCACATATCCGATCTATGACGATTCTATGATCAGACAGACTTTTGGATGAGCAAAACTTTTGTTAAAGAAACATGAAACAACATGTTTGGCTCGCTCGTTTTGTCCTGTAATTGATCTATTCAGTACACTTGATTCAAATAATTGTGAATATTTCTTGAATGGGATTTAAATGAAGGGGCATTTATCAAAATTTGTCCTGTAATTGATCTATTCAGTACACTTGATTCAAATAATTGTGAATATTTCTTGAATGGGATTTAAATGAAGGGGCATTTATCAAAACTACTTTTTTTGAAAGATAGATATTACAAAAAAAAAAAAAAAAAAAAAACACACACACAATTTACAAAAATCTTTTTAAATATTACAAAAAATTATTTTTTTATTTATATATTAAACAACTGATAAATACATTTAATGAACAACTGATAAATGCATTTATCAATGTAAAATGCATTTATTAGTTGTTTAACTAAAAAATTAGTGAAAATCTCTTGTAAAACGTGTTCTACGCTCGTCTGAGCGTAGAACGTGTTTTTAAATAGGCGCGGTGGCATTTTTGTAAATAAATAGAACTTCTCAAAATGTGCGATGACATTTTTGTAAATAATTGAAACTTATAAGAGGCATTTTTCTACACAACAACAGGCACATTTTAACATTGTAAATAACTAGTGAGTAACCCGTCGGTCCCCGACGGGGGATAAAACACTGAGATAAAATTTAAATGTAAATACAATTCAAAAAATTAATGAGATAATTTTATGTAATATATTACAACTTGTCAAAAATTTCTTTGTACACAACATTTGTAGTCGTGTCATCTGACTGTTCATGACTATTACATATAAGCACTTTAAGTCATTTCCTTGTAGTTACTCTAGAAAAAGCAACATATAATTGTCCATGACTAAATACTGATCTTGAAAGAAAAAGGCCAACATGAGCGAGCGACTGACCCTGACTTTTATTTATTGTCATTGCAAAAGAAAAGATCGGTGGGAATTGTCTCCGTTGAAACCTAACCGGGAATTTTGTTGTATCAGAAGGTGACATAATCATCCTCGGTATCAACACCTTCTTACCAACATTCTTTCCGGACAACATTACCCCCTCAACAACGTGCTTACCTATATATATATTAAAATAACAATATGTTTTATGTCAAATAATCAAATAATAAATTGTATAAATGTATAATTATATACTAAAAAAATTGATTTGCGTACCTAGATTTGTAACGATCAATCTTGTACCGTTACACAATTCTGAAGCTTGATCTATATTTCGTAACAACATGACGATACATCCAATCTTTAGCTTCAGTATGTGATTAGGTATTCCAGAGCACTTGACGGTGTTTAGGAATTCAGTTGAAAATATATCTTCGGCTGATTGGTTAAATTCCTCGTCTTTGCATATGGCGTCAGAACTCATGTATTCCACTTCTTTTCCAGGAAAGAGCGACATAACATACTCATTAATACTGTCAACAATCTCATTTGTTGGTGCAAGTATAGCACGATTCTGAAAAAATTCATCAACATCTTTATTCTGCATTAAGTTCGGGTATATGCAATCCACTATAGTTGAGATGGTATTGACAGAATCTCTTATCAATATGTCATCTGGTATTTTGATTTCAATTTCACCATGGTTCTTATCACCTGCAGTAATAATCAACATATAATAAATAAATATTAGTAAAAATATGAACTTAAAATGAAGTAAAAATCAATATTAAAATTGAGAGAAGACCGAAAAATTATGAAGCAGTTTTTACTAATATTAAGACGGATATAGTACATAAATTGCAACAAAGATAGTAAGGCTTTTGAAACAGATGTAGTAATAACCAACGGATAAAATACGTATTTATATCTTAAAAGCAGTTGTTACTTATCACCTGCAGTCCCATCACCAACGGATAATAACCAATCTGCAAACGACCTGATATCCTCAACATCCGAAGAAGACGAACCACCCTACATAAATTTTTATATTTTAGTCTTATTATAACTTTTAAAATTTATATACATATACATAATGTTAAACAAAATGTATTTGAAAATTACCTGTAATCTCATGTTTTGTGTTAACCTTAGTACTTTGCATTCATTCCATAGTGTCGATGAACATAGTGAAGCATGCACAATATCATTTCTGCTACCCATAGGTACGACAGGAAGAATTTGTCTGAAATCTCCTCCAAATACCACAACCTTACCACCAAACGGCTTATCACATAACCGTCCATCAGGGCCACGGATAATATCTCTCAAGCTACGATCAAGTGCCTCAAAGCAGTGTTTATGTGCCATTGGAGATTCGTCCCAAATAATAAGCGATGGTTTTTTAAGTAACTCTGCCTCATCAGAACCTGGCTTAAGTTTGCTACACATGAAAGTCTCATCAAGCTGTAAAGGTATACCAAATTTAGAATGGGCAGTCCTACCTCCGGGAAGTAATAATGAAGAAATACCACTGGATGCAACTGCAACTACAATCTTCCTCTGGATCCGTAATACAGCACATAATGTCTTCCACATAAACGTTTTTCCCGTCCCTCCATAACCATACATGAAGAATACTCCACAATTTCCACTATCGACAGCGGACATGATTTCTTCATATACTCCCTTCTGCTCAGCCGTGAGTTGTTTATACAACATGGCGTGCTCAACTTTCATCTCTTCTATATCATATGATGTTTCATCTAAAATAAGCCTGTTCTGTGCATCCTCAATAGCAGAGTCAATTGGCTTAGGCATATT
This sequence comes from Adenophora triphylla var. japonica, assembly GCA_022495995.1. Taxonomy (NCBI): domain Eukaryota; kingdom Viridiplantae; phylum Streptophyta; class Magnoliopsida; order Asterales; family Campanulaceae; genus Adenophora; species Adenophora triphylla. The sequence continues at coordinate 175,167 of JAFEMH010004615.1, forward strand.
TGTAAACTTATGCAAGCTACTTCCATTTTGAACCAATATCTTTTCAATTTCTGCTAAAGCAAGATTCTTCTTCTGTTCTTCGCTTAGTTTCAATCCTGGCACATTTATGAAAAAATGCAATTAAATATATATTCAAGAGTTAATATAATAATAATTAAAGGAATACAAATTATATATATGCGTATACTACATATATAAGATAAAACATATAGGGAGTACGAAATAATATACTCCCTCCGTCCCACTCCAATTGATACTTATTTCCTTTTTGGTCCGTCCCACACCAATTGATACTTACCCAAATTGTAAAGGAATCTTCACTATTCACACCACTCATTTTCTCTCCTATTTTACTTTTACACTCACAACATTCTCTCTCCACTTTTTCTCTCTCTTACCTTTCCTTAATATGTGTGCCCTTTTTTTTCGTATCCATTGCTATGGGACGGAGGGAGTATGTCCTTAAATTAAACGTTAAAACTTGGAACTCAATATATTTGACAGAATGCATTATGATTATAAATGTAATATTAAATGAAAACCTATAGGGAGTACGAAATAAATTTGTTCTCCAACAAATAACAAAAATATATTTTGTAAATAAAATTGATAACAAATTAGTGCGACACGGAGGAAGTACAATTTAAAAATGTACTACAATCAACTTTATATCTCAAATATTCGACCAAGGCATAAACATGTATGTTATATCCATATTAGATAATTAATGCAGGACGGATGGAGTGGTGAATATTTTCGCCATACGATTGGAGTACACTATTGAAAGTAGAACAAATATCCAGTATATTGTACTTTAATTACAGTTAGAAAAAAATTAGAATTGTGTCTTATAAGCACATGTAATTACATTATATATTAGAGAAAATATATAAATATATGTAATATTAAATGAAAATCTATATTAGATAAAGATGATAAACATACCCGGATTACTGTGCAGTTTCCTGTAATTGTATTCCATGTCATCGGAAAGTTCCTCCCAAGTCTTATCCCATACCTCGTGCGGCATAGTCATGGAATTAGACAGTAATAGGACAGCAAATAGTCTTCGTAAGGCTACAGGCATTTTCCAACCAGCTGCTTCTTTTATTGCATCGACATATTCCTTGTCGTCATCTAACAAACCCAAGGCATAGCAAGCTGATTTAAAGTCCTTATAGACAACATGATCAACGGTTCTCAAATCTTCAAAATTTTTGCAACCGGCTTTATGATTCAACATAATTCTCAAGTAGTACAATTCCCCACAGCCGACCAGCACATGATATATCCTTCCAATTGTAACTCGACTATCTTTCCTGCGGCGCCATTCACGTTTATTTTTTACCCACACAAAATACCTCGGGAATTCACAATATTTCAAATGTCGACCGTCTTCATTATCACGGTTATACTTCATCCACTTAACAAACTGGGATTCTTTAACAGTCTCTGCTTTTTCAAGAACATCTTCAATGTAATCCCCTTCGTGAAAAGGTATAGTCTGGTCACCCTTCATGTGAAAAGCTAACCGCTCAACTGGTGGAGTTCTATAATGCAAATCAAACCCATATATCCTCTAAATCGCCTCACATGCAGAGACATATCTACAATCAATGAACCTTTCAACCTCATCCTCTTCTTGTAATCCAAGAGTTATCCTATCGCTACCCTTGTTAATGTACTTGAACAAATATTTGATAGCCATGCTCTGATTACAATACTCGACATTGATATGTGATTTGTACTTCAAAAGGAGATAGGCATTAAACGGAACAACATACCCATTGTGGAGATTACATTCACCCTTTTCAATAGTTGCCTCAGTGTCTCTCCGCCTATACACATGGTAACCATTTTCATCCACAATAGTTCGCTCATTAAAAGGCTTGGGAAATTTCTTTGAACACATATTATTTTGCATACACGGAGATTTCGGATTTGAAGGACCACATGGACCATGCAGCATAAAATCTCTTACTGCCTCGTACAATTCCGGTTCAGCTTCCTTGTCAGGTATCTCAGCTGAAATAAATTTGTCTACATCTTCAGCAATCTTAGCTTGATCCTGTGGATTGAGAAAAAGAAGAATATGTGCATGAGGAAGACCTCTCTTCTGCCACTCAACCGTGTACACAACTGCGCAGAAACAAAGATAAAATATTTATATCCAAATATACTTAGAATTTATCTAAACACAAAAAACTAATAATATAGAAGTTTAAAAAAATATGCGGGAGATGGAATAACTATTAATCCGGGACAGAGGGAATATATTATTACTGGGGGACGGATGAAATATATTATTACTGCAGGTCAGAGGGAATATACTATAATCACTGAGGGAGAAATATTGCTATTAGTGCCAGACATTGTGAGTACATAAATATGAAAAAGTTAATATCAATAAAGAAATAATACTTGAAGATTATATAAAAGTTTTAAATATACCTGTGATGGAATAAACTATTAATGCAGGACATATGGAATAGAATATAACTTTGGGACGCCGGGAATATACTAATCCTGCGGGACGGAAGGAATATATTATCATCACCGTCTGGCACTAATATTGCTATTAGTATACGACGGTGGAAGTATATTCTTATGAAAAAAATAATATAAAAAAACAATCTGAGTTGAAGTTTATATAGAAGTTTTAAAAAAATTTGAGACGATGGAATAAACTATTACTATTATTGCGGGACGGATGGAATATAATATTATTACAGAGGGAATGAATATTGCTATTAGTGCTAGACATTAGGAGTATATTACTATGAAAAAGTTAATATCAATAAAAAATCTGGCTTGAAGATTATATAGTTTGGATTGTGCTAAATACAAAATGCTAATAATATAGAATTAAAAAAATTAGTGCGGGACGAATGGAGTACATTATTATAAATACTTTAAATATCAAATATAGCGTGTTAAAAACTTTCAGAAATAAATTAGAAATATTTGACACTTACTTGCAGCAGGGCTACCAAACACTTTCTCGTCCTTAAAATCGCTGATCATTTCATCAAGTTTCATTTTGAAAACCCTCGATATTATGTCGGGTCTGTCCCCTGGTCTACATCCCTTTTCTTCAACATATCTTTTTATTTCTGGCCACTTAGGGTTACATGTAAAAGTAATAAACAGTGATGGATAACCTATCCATTTACATATTGCAAGGGAGTCCTGATAATTTTGGATGGTCCACCTTTTCCCCCCAGTGTACGATGAAGGCAGTATGATTCTTCTCCCCGCATCTGAACCGCTAACTCCGCTGTTTGCTGCAGCTTTTAGTCTCGTGTATGTTTCAGCTCGTAGTTTAGGCTGGTGGTGACGAATCCATTGAAGCCTCTGTGTATCCATCATAACATAAGAATCAACCATAAACTGTTGGAGCAAACGCCCACTCCTCATAAGCTGGGATCCTTCTTTGATCCTTTCCTGAAGACGAAATGATAGAAATTCTTTCAGTGATAGTGTTGGCCGAGACTTGGTTGGATTATCCCATAATCTCCGTATAAAATCCATCCTCACCATATGGAAACAATAAAGGGTATTGTAGGGGAAGGTAACATGGGTTAAACTCATGAATGTGCTGGAGACTACCATTATTTTATTCAACAACTATATCTCTAACATCAGGTGCAAGGCCAATGTCATTCTCAATTAAAGCTGCTACCTCATTTGATGTTGGCAAATTATATGTCCTTCCATCCCTATTCCTTTTTCCAATTATTTGGAGCTTCAAGTTGGTAAATTTCTTCATTGCAATTCTCGCTGCAGCCATCCTGTACATCTGTGCATATGGGTTATTGTCATCAATCATCTCCTTCAAATCGGACACAATTGTTTTATCCAATTTTGAAGGCTTGGTTGGATCTTTGCTGCATACATGAAATAAAAAAAGAATTAGTGCGTTACGGACGGAATAATTTTTTTGTAAAGAATATCTAACTATTAATATATTGATATAATATATAGACGCATACCTAAGGGCGTTGATTCTGTTCTCAACTTCATTCTCCTTGTCGTATATATAAAGCTGTGAAAATTGTGGAGGTTGACCTTCTTTGGGTTGCATAGGTCCTATCAGATGATCATTCTTACCCCTCATTGTATATGAATAAGGTCCTTGTCCTTTATTTACCCTTTTATCCGTCTTACCGCTCATTGAACAAAATGAAAACATGGTGTTGTATCCCCGAATATTATCTTTAAAATTCCTGCTCTTTTCGTGTCTTCCCTCTATAAGATCTCGCAAAAGAGCAGGCGGTTCTTTTAATATTGGAATTTTTACTTGACCATTTTTACAGCATAACGAAAATTTTGGTCTTCTATATAGAGGAGATCTCTTCACCCTCTCATTGAACCAAAAGATAGCACCACAATGTTCACATTCATTTTCCGGGTTCCCCATATCATCATAAGCTGCAATGTATAATGAGCGTCTCAAATGAACATAATTTGAACTAATATCTGAACTTATCAAACAATATTGAAAGTCATAGAATGAGACATTTTTAACATTTACTCAACATATGTAATTATTTTGTAACAGATGGAGTACTTACAAACTTCAGCTTTCTTCAATTTTTTTTGTCTTCTATTAAATCGTGCTACCTCAGATTTAGACGTCACGTTTATTTCAACACAACCTACAAACGAATCAAAATTAAGACGAATCTTAGCAAAGATTGATAAATTTCGACTTTCGTCTACTAAAAAAACATTAACAAACGTTGATAAAATTTAACTTGTGTAAAAAAGCAAATTAAACAGATCACGTACCTGAATTTGAGACTAATGGTTGTTTCTGTTGCTTCCGCTTATTAATTGCAGACTGACTATAATTTGTGTCGATTGCAGAATTTAAGAGTTCGACATCCAAATAGCTAAGAATTACTTCAATCCAAGATAGAGGCATAGAGCATACTCGGGGTATGCACCTCTAATATATTTGAAAAATTTGCTTCACAGGTTAAAGTTTTCTTGCCCCTTTCAGTTGTAAACACTTGATAATTCTAATATACAGAAGTACATAGTGAAGTGTTCCTCATTGCAGCCTAAGTAGTTGGACAAGTTCCCTTGATCTTTTTATTTAATAAATGATGTCAGTAACTCACAGTATCACAAAGACTGTCATCTGTAATGTTATCTTAACTCTGATGTGGGCTAAGAGTATACTCCAAGGGTGAAAGGGACATTAACTCGTTTTGCATCACAAATCCATCATTAGAAGTTTGTTGACATGCTTTGGAGGTGTAATATTCCACAAGAATGAAACCCGACCATCAACACCGAGTCTTTGGATCAATGCTCACATGATAGAAAAGTTTAAGTAAAGGGGTACCAGGTCAAATTGTTTGCAGTGTAATAAAACTTCTCAACTGTTTTGAGTAGATAAGAAAGAGAGGTGTGAACAACTAAATAAAACGGGTCCACTCGCAACGAAAAATAAGCGACAATTTCAAGAATAAATGGACCCTAATTGTTCAATTTAAGCGTAGAAAATGTGCCATCTTTGCCCTAAGCCACCACAGTGTGTGTTTGTGTGTGTTAGAGAGAGATTGTGTGACCACAGTGATTGTGTTGTATCTGTTGAAGATATGCCAAGAACACTGATTATTTACTAAAGAAATTCTCTTTGTCAAAAGCGCTTATATTGGTCAAAAAGGATTAATCTACTACTACATCTTTCTCCCCTCAGTTATTTTTGCCAAAAATTTACATAAAAAAATTCATCCATTTTAAAGATTTATTTTGAAATAATCTAATCCAAAATTTAGTTTATTTCAGAACTTCTAATTTAACCTTGCTTATTCAAAACAATGGCAGAAACACCTCTGATAGTTCTAGTCGGTCCTCACAAGGTAATAAAAATTCATGAAATAATCTAATCCAAAATTTAGTTTATTTCAGATTTAAAGCTTAAAATTTACAAAGCAAACCGCAAAAAAAGGAAGGAACAATAACACAGAATCGCATGTGTGACCTTCATCAACAAATATACCTCAATTTATACACATTACTACTAACATATATTTACACTTCAACAATTCTATTTTGATCTTTACTACGATTAAAATCCTGTTATGCAATCCAAATTTTACTTCACTCAGATAGTCAGATTAATTAAGTCCAGACCTAAACAATTACAACGGAAACAGAGACCGCAATCAATAAATGAACAAACGCATTAGATATGCATCAATATAAACACAAACACGCACACAAAGTACAGGTGCAAACCTTGAACATCAAAGGACGGTAGCAATTCAATATATATCATCAGGATACAGGCCAGGCCATGATCGAAAGCTAATCGCTGTTCGATAACGACGGACAAGAGCCATTGGAATTGGGCTATTTCTCCTTCGACTGAACTTGTCGGGGCTGAGATTCTAGAATCCAGAGTCCATATACATTGCTCAATTTCCGTTTTCGAAGCTTTGAACGTCTCGATTGCATATTGAGTACTCAGGAAGCTTCGTCGGTTCCGTCTGACGCCAAATCCGGAAGATCGGCTAAGCAAATCAGTCGCCGGAGTTGCAATGTTCAACGACGGTGGACTGGGGATTAATGTGCAATATTAGGGTCGGTTCCGTCTGACGCCAAATCCGGACGATCGCCTAAGCAAATCAGTCGCCGGAGTTGCAATGTTCAACGACGGTGGACTGGGGATTAATGTGCAATAGGGTTTCAATTTTTTTAATAAAATTTTAAAAGTGATTAATTGAATTTCAAATGGTGGGATGATTGTGATTGGTGGAGGAGAAAAGATTGGCCAATGTTGTTTTGACACTTGGAGTTTTCTATGAGCTCCAAAAAGTTTTGCTATTATATATTATAGATTGAAACTCACCTGGCACTTTTTGATATGCAGAAGGCACTTCTGAATACTACAAGAGGCATATTTTAACACTACAACAGGCATGTGTTTTTTAATTCACTTTGACACTTTTCAATATTACAACAGACATTTTTCAATACTACAAAAGGCACTTTTCAATACTACAACAGACACTTTTTAACACTACAACAGGCACTATTTTTCAACAATATCACTGCATTATTTAACATTACAACCGATTTAAATGTGTTTATTAGTGTCATAATAGAATAGACATTTTGTTTATATTGCAACAGGCACTTTATGTACTAGAAAATGCACTTTAGCAAAACAGGTTCTAGGATAGCTTATCCTAGAACTAGTTTTACACAAGAACAACTCAAAAAATTAAGCACAAAATATTCTTTAAAAAACTGATAAATAAATTTATCAGTTATATACAATTGATAAATGAATTTTACATCGATAAATGCATTTTACATTAATTAATGCATTTATCTTTTGTTTTAACTGAAAAAACAAAAAAAAAATTAATATCAATTTTTTTTTTTGTAAATATCATCTTTTTAATATAGTTTTTAATAAAAAATCCTTACATGAATCAGAATCTTCATCACTTGCTCTACCTTGGCATGATTTATGTTTGTCAGTTTATCTCTAGTATTAGTGAGCCAATCTATAGTATAAATCCAACTCCCTATGAACAGTTCTTTGAACAGTTTCATTGGTTGAAATTTTCATTTTGCCTTCACTATTTTATCTCTTTCCCATTTTGCCTTTAAAAAAAATTTAAAAAAAAAAAAACAAAAAAACAAAAAACATGACCTTGAACACGGGCTTAGGCTAGTGCATTATTATAAGACCAGCCCATTCCCAATCACACACCACAACTTCAACAAAAGTCAACTTTCCCCATTCAGGCCTGACAATATTTTTGGAAATGTACACCCAAATATAGATTAGCTCAAAACATTTGCATGACTCTTCGTTAATGTGAAACTAAAGAAAAAAACCTGGGTGAGATCGTGATGGGTAGGGATGGCAAAAGACCCGAACCCGTTCCGAACCCAAAAAGATCCGCTCCTAATAGGCTGAGTTTGGAATCCAAAATTGAAAACCCGTCGGGTTTTTGTAGGGTTCGGGTTTACCCCCGCCCCGCCCCTAACCCGCCCCGATTAACTATGAAATTACTAAAATACCCTCAGTGAACTGAATGTTTTTGATGTTTTTGTAAATACACTTGAAGCTGAATGCTTTTTGCTGAATGTTTTTTTGCTGAATGTTTTTGATGTTAGTGTTTTTGAAAAACACTAAGTCTCAGTGAACTAGTGAACTGAACAGTTTTGCCATTGGGCCTGCTGAAGTATGGATTTAACTACTGAAGTATGGATTTAACAATACCATTTATAATTATTATTCTTTTGTTGGTTTAATTTATTTCCTCACAAAAGCTTGCAGCAGAATGTTTCTTAAAATTTTGCTGAACTGATTATCGGGGCGGGTCAACCGGGGCGGGGTCGGGTAATGCAAAATTCGGGGCGGGCGGATTCGGGCAAGGGTAGATCAATATAGGGGCGGGTTTGGGAAATGAAAAACCCGTCCCGAACCCGCCCCGTTGCCATCCCTAGTGATGGGTGTGAGATGGGCTTCCCCACCTATCCGCTTACCGCCTAGTTCTGGGCTTACTCATCGTTCACCGTCTGCCAACTGTTATATTTTAAGAAAAAAAACCTTCAAAAATTTAGAATGAAGTAACTTGAAATTTTGAAATCAAATAAATTAATTAAAAAATACTGTTGTGTTAATGTCGACGATACGAATCAAAGTAGCAACGTATTGATATGATTTTGTATTATTTTTGTAAAATCTTATTTTGTAACAAACAAAAAAATTGAGTTATTCGTCGCCTGAAATATAAGACTTAATATAAAGAAATGTTACAAATGAAATTCTAAAATATAATACTTTTTATTATAAAATGTAATTGTAGTTTAATAGAAATATTTTAAATAGTTTGATTTTATTTATAAAAGTAACAATTTGAAATGTGAAATGTAACAGCCTATATATATGAGTATAATTTATTTACAAATTAATGTAACAATTTTTGTAGGGAAAATATGATATATTTGTTCCCGTACTTAGCTATTAGACACAGATATTTTCCTCATCTTATTTTTTTTCACATATGCCCTCATATGAACATTTAATTATGATAAATTTGATCAAAACTTATTTTTCGTCAAATTTTTAACGAAATTACTGACTATCATGACTTTATGGTAATTTTGCACATTCACGTCATTTTAATTAGCCAGATAAGTTTGCTGACTATACATAGCTAAACTATGTCGTTTTACCCATTGAAAGAAAATCTCTTATAATGACGTTGTTTCATCCTTAATTTTTCAGCCAATATCCTCCACCCACCGCCCAGCACCACCGTTGTAAGTACCCAAATTCGGATCGTCCAAATCCGTCAGAAAGTTAATCGAAATTCGTTAACTGGCCCGCTCCAGGTTAACCGGAACTCGTTAAACTCCCCGTTGCCGTGCCAACGAGACGTTCCGGGACTGCCCCGTGCATCCCGACGTCGAAGCGTACTTAACACGTGTCATCTCACGTAAAAGTATGGCTTTCCCTGAAAAACGCACTTTCCGGCACTTTTCGGGGCGTTTCGAACATTTTCCGGACTGTTATTTTAAAAAACGGACAAAATCGGGACCCGGGAACAAACTCCCACATAGGCTGGTGACTCACAGGGCACGTGGCAGCCATGCCACCTCCCTCTAGTCACCCTTCAATCCCAAATCAAGCTGAAAAGACCAAAATACCCCTGGAATTCAGTCAAAGTCCGGCCGGACTCCCTGTGCAAACTTTCAAATTGCCAAAGAAGCCCCTCGTAATCCAAAATACCACAAAACCCCCGGATTCACCCAAGTCCGTCCGCACTCCTACCGCAATTTTCACCTATAAATAGAAATGGTCACAAAGCCAAAAGGAGGAACTTTTTTACCCCAAAATCACTCTACTCCACGGCCAAACTGATTTTCACCCCTTCCGAGCTCCCGTTTTGTCTCGATTCGCGTGAAACCTTCGTATTTCGATCAAATATGCCCCTTACCACTTCGAAACAACCTTTCGAACTACTTTTCGTGTCCCGTACACACCTTTCGAGCCAAAGGAGTCAACCCTAGCCATAGGTATAACTCCCTCTCTAAATCTCTCGTTTCTTGCCTTCGGTTTACGCGCCAGCCGCTACAACCGTTTCGAACAACGTTATCAAAATGTAGACGCTGCGTCTAACGGGGTCCGATACGTTTTAGCCCTCGATCCTCTTCTCTTTCCGTAAGAGAAGTAATCACGGGTTAAAACGGCGTTCCGACCCCGTTCCGTTTACTTTTATGTCATTTACCAATTCCGGATCGATCGATCCGTTGATCGTCATTTAATTTCTGTCATTTACAATTCCGAGTCGTTTGACTCGTCGATCGTCATTTACAATTCCGAGCCGATTGGCCTCGTTGATCGTCATTTACGATTCCGGATCGTTTGATTCCGTTGATACCGCACTTTAAATACTGTCATTTACAAAGTCCGACCCGTTTGGATCGTGATAGTATTTACTTTTCAAAGTCCGAGTCGCAACCCGATTCGTTGATCGCATATCATTTAATACGCATTTTTCCCGTAAAAATCGTTAACAATGTAATGCCCGGTTCAAAACCGGAGTTCGTCCTTCGAACTCTCTTTCAAAACGCGCGAAATGACGTTCGGCCTCCGAACGCTCATCTTCAAACTAAAAGCCGCCATTTGAAACTTAAAAATCATTTAATACGCATTTTCCCGTAAAAACCGTTAACAATGACGCGCTCGTTTCAAAGAAACCGGAGTTCGACCTTCGAACTCCATTTCAAACTCAAAATCGACGTTTGCCACGCAAACGCTCATTTCAAACTCAAAATCGACGTTTGCCACGCAAACGCTCATTTCCGTCTCAAAATCGACGTTTGCCACGCAAACGCTCATTTCAAACTCAAAATCGACGTTTGCCACGCAAACGCTCATTTCAAACTCAAAATCGACGTTTGCCACGCAAACGCTCATTTCAAACTTAAAACCGACGTTTGTCATTCAAACGCTCGTCTTTTCAAACAAAGTCACCTAATCAACGTTTGTCATTCAAACCAAGATTAAGCTTGTCATTCAAGCCCCCATTTCAAAACACACACACACACACACGTTCGAGAAAGGTAGAAAGACTCGTCATGCGAGGCGTTTCTGCGATCTCGTAATACTCTACCCGAAACGTAACGTGACCTCCGAACCTAACAATCTCTGGTACTAAAAAAGCTTTTTACTCGTTTTTGCTACCAATAAAAATGATCCCCCGTTTTCAAAGCCTTTTCCTAAGTTTTTGCTACCAATAAAAACGACACCATTTTCTAAAGCCGTTTCTCAACGTTTGGGCTCAAAATACAAAACCGCGTGGCGACTCCTCATTTTCCTTCCCATGAAGCGAGGTCTCGCACACCAACCCCACGAAAGACAACCGCCTTTCACATCGCGCGAAATCCGGTAATTTCGCTTGGCGACTCACTGGGAAAAAGATACTTTTTTCAAAACTACCGTTGTTTTCTAAAAAGCCTTCCGTGGGTCAAACTTTCGTTTACCCTTCCTCGTTTTCGTGTGTGTGTGTTCCTTTAAACCTCGAACGGTTTTTGTTTCGAAAGACATTACATTGTCAACTTTTCAAAATCTTACCATGTTTGTGCATTCCCATTCATGTTCGATTTTCATGTCAGTTTTGAACTGTGCATCATAAATTCTTTAAGACACATTCTGAAAAAAAAAAAAACCTCTGTTTTACTCAGAAAAAGAATTTTAGTGACCGCACACTACGCGCACTTGCTGCCTCGGAACACTGCACTTCACGTGCACTTGCTGCCTCGGTACACTGCACACTACAACCCCTAACCCGTGATGGCCTTATCGCTGCACCCCGATTGGTCCGCGTACACCTTTCGGGGGCGCACGGGGTCGTCCCAAACATCCCATCCTAGCCCGTGTAAGCCATGCACTCTTTGTGTCACACTTTGTCCAAGACCCCGGTTGGTTTTTGGCTTAGCGCGTGTCATAAAGCCTAAGTGTATGTTTTTTACGCCGGGCCCCGCTCCGAGTCAAGCTCGAGAGTTTGAGACCAAAGGTCGTTCCTGACCCGAAGTCTCGCGCTCTTCAGCCTTGACTTTAACGCGGAGCTCTGCCGAAAAATATACCCGAAGGTTCAATGTGACGCCGTGTCACCAAACCTCGTCGTATGTACCGTGCCAGCCACAACTTGGCCAACGCCAAAAGCTAAGGTCTCTCGCACAAGCGAGTCAGGAGAGGTCATGCCCAAATTTTGGCACGATCCCCGCCTTAACTTAAGGACGTTGACTTCGATCAGGTGGCCCGTGGTCACATACGTTGAAAGTTTGCGTGATCGCCTAGCCTTAAGTTCACTTTTGCCTTTGTCGGTGGAACTCGCTTGCCTTATCAGACCTCGCTCGGGATAGTCCGTCCCGAGAAAGATGATCTACAATGGAAACGAGGGGCTTATAAGCGTAGTGACGAGATCCACCGATTAGAGCTCTAGGATTAGTTGCGAAAAGAAGACCCGCTCTTTTCCAACCGATTAGGACTCGAGAAAACGCGCTTTAAGTAAACATTAATCGGTAATCGCACATTGCACAAGCCCGAAACCTTGAGCCAAATACCCTTTTCCGAAGCCTAAACCCTTCCTTTCGTTCCCCGCAATGGAGCGTAAAGTGGTTCAGATTTCCGGCCGCCTTGCCGTAATCACAAGAACGGCAGCCGTACAGCTTCTTCTGCCTCGCCTCCTCACCTGTAATTTCCGACATGTCTAGTTCACCGAGAAATCGTGACGGGAAGGACCCCGCCGCCGGCAACAATGTATATGACATTGGAAGAAGCCATCCGGGCTTATGAGGTTCACAAGAGGCGTAAAGAAGATCGCCAGAATTTCGTGGTACAGCCTTTCCGAATGAGCGTGGTATAGCAAAGCCTATCCCCGCCGACGGTACTTTTGTCCCGTCGAGGATGACGATTCCCCGAAACCAGCTCACCAAGCCTTCAACCAGTTCCTCCCCGCCAACTTACTTCGGATGCCTTCCAACCAAGGAAACAAATGACCTAGGCTCCACATTGCTACTTCTCGTGGCAACCCCGTCATTTTTGGCCACCAAAGGCTACTCCTATCACTCAATACCACCGCCGCACCGCCGACCATCTCAGATGCCAATATCCTCAATACCCTCCCGGTTCGTCCTGCCTATACACGAATCCCTAAACACCGGGGACAAACCCCGATACAGCCTCGTAAAAGGCCCCCATATATCCACATATATCAAGCCTTCCACCTCCAATCACTACCGCTCACGTGGTAGCACCCGGCGCCGAGCCTCACAGCCCACCACTGACCCAACCTTAGCCTCGGATGGTCGAGCGTATGAAAGACCCGAAAGCCACCATGAGCAGCTCAAAGCAGAAACGCTCAAATCCACAGTATCCGGAATGGTCACGCCTCTCCCCGCCAAGTTCGAATGCCGAGATGGACCGATTCGACGGAACCGAATGTCCTCAAACGCACGTCGACACCTACGTTCTCGCATGAGAGCAAAAGGAGCAACCCTCCAAAGAAATGGCCGACCACTTCCAAAGATACGCTCAAAAGTTCAAGTTACGATGGTTTCGAGGGTCAAGCTCGCGGATCGTCACACCTGGGATCGATTAGTAACATCTTCCCGGAACGGTACCGATCCAACTTAGAGTGGGAAACAAGTCGTGAGGACTTAATCACCACCGAGCGTAAAGCGGATGAAAGTGTTGGGGAATTCTACAAGAGGTGGAGCCGGAAACTCTCCGAGATCATGGAGCCACTCTCCAAAGATGAACAGATGCGGATCTTCAAGTCCCGCTTAAGACCGTCCATCGTAACTCTCATCGCCATCATTTCTTCCTGCATCTCCGGCCATGGTCAATGCCGGCCACGCTCGAGAAGGATCTCAAGGAAAAGTTGGCTACCGCACAGCCCATACGTATACCGCCGCCAGCTGCATTCAATCCCGCACCGGCCCCCGGCAAAGTGGAAAGATACGTCCGTCAACTACATCCATCGTGGACAACAAATGGGCAAATGTAAAACCCAGCCCCGCAAAGCAACAATTCTACTCGTGGCGCCGCCGTACACTTCGACAAGTTGGACATGCCACCGAGCAAGATGCCGGGAAGGGTTAATCAAGGAAGGTCTCCTTAAACCCGTTGCAAATTACAAACCCAAAAATGCCGTAGCCAATGCGGACAAGAGCAAATATCGCGCCTTCCATCGCATCACGGCCATACCACGTACAACCGTTTGGGGTTACGATACGAAATCCGTAACTTGATAGAAGAAGGCAAGTTGGAGCGCCCCGTGGGCCCAATACGCCGGAAACCCTTTTCCGAACAATAACAAATGAATTCCATTGAGTGGGTGCCCAAGAAGATTGCCACGTAACCGCTTCCGCCTCTTCCGCCGGGTCCTCATCAAATGTCCACATCGCCTACGATGTTTGTGATCGCTCCGCCCGCCCGGGAGTACGAGTCTCAAGATATGGTCCTGAGCGATCCTCCGCGAAAACAAGAAGAAGTCCTCTCAACAAGAATCGAGAGAAAGATACGAGGCCGGGGACACCAGCCAGTAGGTACACTCTGAGAGCCTTCCGGAGGTTCGACTACTACGCACCGTACTCCAAATGGGCCCTCTCTTCCTCCGTGCCATGCAGCTTTAAAGCAAACAGGATGGGAAAGCCGAAAAGTCCCGCCGACAACAGAGCTCGCACTGGGACACCGGAATACCTCGCATCTTGGTAATCTTATCGCGCCGTAAGCCTAACCCTCCGCGGGATCGCCCAAGATTCAATTTGTCCAGCCTTCCGAGCTCGGACCGGTAAAGGAAGATCAAGGTCCGCTTGGCACTCGCACTCGATCAACGTGCTAACCAAGGGCGGCAACCGCCACAAACAAATTTCAACACAATCCCGAGGCTCCAAAGAAAGGCTTTACCTCGCAAGAGGAAGACAGAAACGGATGGCTTGATGACTCTCCTTCTCCTGATAGAGACCAGATCTACGATTCCCGATCGTACGGCAAGATGATCACGTTCGTGACGAAGATCTACCGAGAGATGCCTCGGGCACAATGAAGCTCGTACATCACTCTCAAGCTCAACACCATAACACTCCCCGGAGTATTGGTAGACAACGGGTCAGCCGTTAACGTTCTCCCTCTCAAAGATGACGCGAGCCCTCCGTATCAATGAAAGCCATCTCGATCCCGTCTACTGACTATCAAGGCCTACGACACTGCCTCGCCCCATCCTTGGGACGGTAACTCGGAACTCGGTTCGAAACCCAAATGGTGCCAAAGAAAATTCCACGTAATGGACATTCCATCCGAGTTCACACTCATAGGACGCCCTTGGCTACATCACATGAAAGCCATAGCCTCCACTCTCCATCACTGTGTTAAGTTCATTAACCGGCAGGGAGATCTCGAAGTCATCCGAGGGGATAGTTTCCTCATAGGGAACGAAGCCGAGACAATAGCCAAGCGTGTCCGTACTGTGCACCGGGTTACCTCCTTCGAATCAACCAAGGGACTACCGGCAAATCTCATCGTAATCCTCGTAGTCCTGAGATGCTAACTATGTAAACGTACTCGAACAAAGTGCACTCGAAGCAGCCCGATACATCAAGTTCAACTGTCAAGTTTCCAACATTTGGAGGCAGATTGGAAAGAAACGCCGAACATCGCCATGATGCGGGCACATAAACCCCAGCCTCCAATCGGAGATTCGTCAAGATTCTCCAAACCAACTCTCTGCCCCCGCTGTGCGAAGAAATCTTTGTGATAAAGGTCAACAAGCACCGTCATTCTCGTTTTGAATGCATGGAAGTCGTATGGGATGTCCTCCACGAGGAACTACCCGCTGCACCCCTCTTCTCCAATGAAGAGCATGATGTTTTCCTAGCTGCTCCAAAGAACGCATCCGGACGCAATACGTCCCTACGTTTGGATTGAACCGTCGATGACGACGAATCAGACTCTCCGGAGTCGAGGACGCGGCGCACCCGCGGCGCACCTCTCGCATTCACATGCTCGCTTTGAGGACGGCACTCCTTCCGATCAGGTCACCTACGACCAAGGCTCCAATACCATGGAAATTGTCAAGCTCAACGTCCAAGACATGTGCGGCTATCCGACAATTGGAAGCAACCGGTTCACACGACAAAGAATCCTCTCGATCAAGTGGCCGACGACGACTTCGTCAACATCATCTATTCCGTATATCCCGATGTTACCAAGGATCCGATCCTTATCGTCGATTCTCGCAATACCAAAGTCACCCTCGACGACCGCCCGCTCACGGTAAACGAGGCCCCGGCCAAGCGAGCTCGTGAGCTCATCACTACTTCCGAGTACCTGCCCCAGCTGCAACCGGCCCGTGCCGTCGCCAAGCTTATACCCTCAAGCGCCGCCAAGGCCAAGGTCAACAGCCGAAGGAGACCAAGCTCCTCACCCCGCTACGAGTCGATCAACCTCGGGAACGCTTCCGCAGCCTACCCCGAAAACATCTCGTGAAAGTCTTCCCCGCAAGGCGTAGCCGCCTTCCGACATAGGAAATGACCACCTCAAGATCAACATGCTCCAGCTCGATTCGTTCCCACTGTCACGCCCCGATTCGTACATCCCGCGCCGACCGCTAGCTCGATAGACTTGGCGATCGAGCGAGATCACGAGACCGTCAACATTGCAGAATTCAATACCCCGTGGGGTCAATCAAGCGTATATGGGCAAATTTCTTGGTAATCGAGATCAAGGAAGGCCGCATGGAATGTCCTGGCCCGACTTCCTTCGTCAACGTAATCCAAGTATTCCGCCATTCGGCGATTTGAATGTAATCACGGCTCGGACACTAGTCGATGATGCGCACCTACGGAGACCGCTTAGCTCTCGCAAGGAAAGCCCTCATGGAACTAGCCGCTCAAGAAAGCCGTCTTTGGGACGAAGACCAAGCTCGAAAGACCGACAGGACCGAGCCCTTAAAGTGTCACAGTGCCTTCTGCAGAAAGCTAGAGGCCACTCTAGACCAGCCGACTCTCAAGGGTTTTGCTCACGGCAACTTCCCGACTACCGTCTCTGTTCTCATCCAACCCCTCTCGCTGTGCGAGGGTGGTCAACGGTCCCGATGACCTAGGAGATGGAACGACACAAAGATAACGAATCCCGCCGCTTACCTTCCCGGGAAAGCAAGTTCTCTCGTGAAAGCGACGACGAAGATGATGAAACCATTCTCTTCCAAGCCGGGCATGAAGTCAACAAAACCGGACTCCTAAGGGTCCTGGGAGGATGGGAACGGATCATTTCCGCACTCAAATTGAAAGGCCAACTCAGTGGAGAAAGGTCTATTTAAAAACAAGAGGAGGATGGAAATTCGCCTCGAGCAACTACTCAGTGGAAATTCCACAGATCGAGGCATTCGCTTACGTAAACGATCAACCTGGGACAAAGAACTGGCCACATGGGCAGATGTTCGGGAAGCCGTGTACTCACCTTCCGACATACCCGCCACTCGTATAAAACAAAGGAGAAAACTCTCCCCGACGGAGGTTTACCTAGACCGCCGCACGCAGCTCAAAGAAGCACCGGCTATTCTCACATGGGAAGAAACGCAGCATTAACTCGACGCAGCTCCGCCGCAAGAAAGTTGATCTCGGGCCAAGAGTGGAGGAAAATTAGCAAACCATGAGTATCGCTGCACCCAACTCTGTAATGCCCCGAGTATGCTCAAGAAGAAGGAAAGGAACGCGATATACCGTGAAGAGATCAAGGAGACCGTTCGCTTGAGCCGAGAACTCTCCAACCTCCCTGAGGGTCGCAACGCACGCCCGCCAGTAACCACCGTTGTGCACCGACATTCGAACAAGGCCAAACCGTAGGCTACCTCCCCGCAGAGGCACCTAAACCAAGATCCCGGGACGTAATCCGCCAAGCCGCCGAAGCTTCGTGGAATACATCCACAGCCAATGAGTTGAGGGAAGACATACGGCCCTATGCTACGAGGAATCCTCCTCTAACTATGGCTCAACTCGTAGCGGCCTGCTCGTAAGGGACCAAACCTCGATGTCGCTGTTCTAACCCGATCGGGTCAAATCCATGCATTACCACCTAAGGCCACCAAAAAGCTCGCGGAGCGTAACCGCAACCTGGCCACTCGAAGACGCAAGTTCCCGAAAGAGGACCCGATCCTCACTCACCAAGCGTACTCAGCGAACATTTCCCTTGGTCTCTCGCTCACCTCTTCATATCCTCACAAGCTCAAGCTAGAGGAAAGCTCGGCCCGTACCATGGTCCCCGTGGACGCAACCCCGCATGAAGTCATTCGATGATCGGCAACATCCACTATGGCAACATTATCACCTTCACGCATTTGGACCTTCCAAAATTTGGGGCCGATCACAATGAGCCGCTCTACATCACAAACCACTGACGAGCGTCGCCTTCCCGCGTGTTGGTAGACGGAGGTTCCTGAATGAATGTCTTGCCCGCCAAGATGATGGACCTCGCTGACATCAAGCCCACGTATCTTAAGCCTTCACCCACACCGTCAAGGCCTATGACTCTACTTCCCGTATCAGCTTCTGGTTGCTACTCTTAACATCCGGTTCGGCAAGCGGTGATCCCCACCGAATTCCAAGTATTGGACATTCCAATCACTTTCACAGCCCATCCCGGGACGTCCCCGGGCCGCATCAAATCAATGGCGTGGCATCCACCCTTCATCAATGCCTCAAGTTCATGCAAGGCAACGAGCTAACTACGCCTACGGCGACAAACCACCACCGAGGGGACCAAAGCACCAACGACATTCCGGTATTAGAAATCAAGCATAATGACGATACATGGCATTAACTCGGATTCACTCGAGACCTCCAAGATCCAAATATGCAACGTGGACCTTCCACTATCTCACGACCGCATTCCTCCCGCCACGAGGATGATGAAACTCATGAACTTCATCCCAGACCGGGCTCGGCAAAAGGCCGCAAGGCCAACACCAAGTTATTGAAGTCAAGGACCACACCACGGTCCAGGGGCTTCGCTACGTGCCAACACCACCGATATCAAGGAAGACAAAAGGCTCGCCCGCACCAAGGCAAAGCAGCCCGTAAAAGGGGAACCTCCGACGGCACACCCAACCTCCGGCCTTACAGTTTCGCCCTCACTCATTACTTCACCAAGGGAAGCGACAGCGAACCGAGGGGACCGACAAGGGAACCGACAACAGAACCGAGGGGACCGACAAGCTGAAACCGACAGGTAACCGAGGGGACCGACAATGGAACCGACAGCGAACCGAGGGGACCGACAGGGAACCGATGAAGATGAGAAAGAAGCAGGATAGTCGCACCGAGACTACAGAAGAATGGAACAGCCTAGCACGGACCTCAAGCGTTTCGTAGGACTCAAAGCTAATCCGATAAGGGAGCGTTCGACATCACACTCTACCTGACCAACCGCCACCACAGCCCAAAGACGAGCACACATTCAAGGGAATCCCTGACTTGGAGGAGCAACTCAGTGGTACTCTCCATGGGAAACAAATTGTTCTGATCAGCCACCGAGGCCACATTCGAGACAAGAACTCCAAAGCGTAAGGAACCGTAATTCATAGAAGACGCTCTCAGCTGACCAACCTCTACGTAGTCTTTTTGAAGAAGTCATGGAGGTGCCAAACCCGATTGACTGGCTCCGACAACAAAGATGATCGCCATGATTGGGACAACAGGCTGCCTCTCGATCCCCGAACCCTCATCAAGCATCCAAAGAATGCCACCGAAGAATTGGGTAACTTTCACCGACCAAGGGCAAGCCAGCGTAACCGGAAGACAAGCCGGGCCCGCACCCACATCTCCCTAAACCCGGTCTCAAACCCTCTCGAGTCCGCCCTTGTCAAAGTCCAGCCCTTCCGAGTCATCCAACGGCCTTACGCCGAGGACTATGATAATGTAGCCAATCATGTATTCCCTTTCTTGTTTAATGAAAAGTCTCGACCTTTCTGAGTATCCTCTCATTGCCACTTTAACAACCGATAAGTTAACAAACAACTTAAAAGACGTTAATAATTCAATTGATAAAGAAGCGTACACATTAAACGAACAATACATTAAGGAGAAGTTCTCGAGCGTGTAGTTGACCAAGAGGACAACCGGCCCAAGCCGCCGAAGAGGTTATGACCAAAGTGAACCCGGGGTCGCGCAAGAGCCTAAAGAGACACAAGTGGGCGCTTTCTTCGCCGATGCGTAAAAGAAGCCCCGATAAGCCTCCTCCGGAGTATGTTGACGTGTTCGCCCGGTCATATCAGACATGCCAGACTCGATCCTCAATCGTGGAGCACGTAATTCCCCGATCCCGAATCCAAGCCTCGTCAAATGTAAGCCGCGCAAGATCAAGCCGCAGCGGTCCTTGCAAGTAAAAGAAGAGATTGAGAAAATGCTCCGAGTTGGTTTCATCAGAGTGATTGAGTACCCGACTTGGCTCTCCAACATCGTGACGGTCACCAAGGCCAACGGAAAGGTCGATGCCGTGTGGATTTCCGGGATCTCAACAAGGCCAGCCCTAAAGATGATTTCCCACCGCCTAACATCGACATGCCGGTCGACACCACGGCAAATTTCGAAGTAAAGTCCTTCGTGGACGGGTTCGCCGGATACAACCAGATCAAAATGTCCGAGGAGGATCAAGCCAAGATCGCTTCACCACTCCATGGGGACATACTGTTACACTGGCCATGCCGTTCGGTCTCGAAGAACGCCTGGGCTACTTACTGGCCGGCCGCAATGTGCCCCTCTTCCATGACATGATTCACAAAGAAATCGAAGTATATGTCGACGACATGATCATCCACTCAGGGATCGACATGCAAAGACATGACAGATCCGAGAAAGTTCTTCACCGTACTCGTAAAGCACTCCATGAGGCTAAACCCGGCAAAGTGCACCTTCGGCGTCAAGCGCGGCAAGGTACCGGGGTACATGGTTACGTAAAGAGGTATCGAAGCCGATCCCAAGAAAATCAAGGCCATCATCGACATGAAGCCTCCTCAAACCCCGACAAGTGAAGAGCTTCATGGGAAGACTTCAAGCACATCGCCGCTTCATCAACCGCTTGACATCTTCTCTCGCGAGCCCATGTTCAAACCGATGAAAAAGAATGCCGACATCAAATGGGACTCCGAGTGCCAAACAACTTTGAGAAGATCAAGACCTACTTGGTGAATCCCCCACCCCGTGCTCCGCCACATGAAGACAAGCCACTACTCCCGTATCTCGACAAGAATGTACACGTCAATCGGAGCAATGCCGGCACAAGAACGTAAAGATTCCAAGGTTGAGCATGCAATCTACTTCGTAGTTTCCGGAAGCTTCAAGGAAGTGAACTCACTACTCAAGATCGTGAGAAAACTTGTACCGCCTTGGTATGGGTAGTCGGGAAACCGAAACACTACATGCGCCGCATTCTGCTCCCGGTCTCCAAAGTGGACCCCGTCCGATATCTCTTGACAAGCCATCCCTCGTCAATGCGGCTAGCCAAGTGGTCATTCTTCCCGGCCGAGTTCGACATCAAGTACATGGTCGAAAATCAACAAAGGGTAGAGTCATGGCAGATCACCGGCCGACTTCCCGAGCAAAGGAACCTAAGGGTCCCGATCCGCAATTTCCTGACGACGGAATCTTCTCACTGACAAATAAGAAACCGCCGGCAACTCTTCTTCGATGGGGCAGCCAACAAGAAGGGGAATGGTATTGGAATGCTCCTTGTCGATCCCAAGGACGAGCATACTCCCATAGCCATCAAGTCAATTTCGAAGCAACCAACAATGCAAGCAGAATACGAAGCCTCGTGCAAAGAAGTTTGGAAGCCGCCTCGAGCGCAACATCTCGTAGCCGGATGTATATGGAGACTCAAAGATTGATCATCAATCAAGTGTCCAACAAATGGAAGACGGTAGATTCTCGCCTTCGTAAGTACCATACGTACATGGAGGAGCTCATTGCTCAGCTCAAGGACATCTCTTTTCATTATTTGCCAAGAGACAGAACCGCTTCGCAGACGCCCGGCAACCCTCGCCTCTCTTGTCGAAATTCCCGATGGGAAAGCAAGAAACCCCTCGTAATAGGCAGACGGGAAACACCCGCCTATTGCCGTGAGATCGAAAAGAAAAAGAAACGATCGACGAACCCCGGTACAATCAGATTTACCAAGCATTCTCCAAAGCGGAGAAGCTTCCTTCACAAATGAAGATGGAAAATACAAAGAAGGGATCAAAGCCAAAACATGATGGCATTAAAACGCCCGGCATCCCATTTCGTCATTCTGGGGGTATGTTGTACAAGAAACGCCACCAAGGGCCACTCCTTCTGTGTAAACAAAGAAAAAGCGCCGAAGCTAATGAACGAAGTTCACAACGGAACCCGCGGTCCGCACATGAACGCCCGAGCATTGACACGCATCATTCTCCGTATGGGATACTATTGGATATCAATGGAAACAGATCGCATCCAGCTTCGTCCGAAGCCGCGACAAATGTCAACTGTTCTCCAACCTCAATCACATCCCTCCTCACGAGCTCTACCGCATGACTACGCCACGGCCTTTCGCCACATGGGGAATCGACGTCATCGGCAAGATCACTCCACCAGGGAGCAATGGTCACGAGTTCATTCTAGTCGCAATGACTACTTCACCAAATGGGTAGAAGCCGCATCGTACAAGGTACCGAATTCTAAGAAGGTGGCCGAGTTCATCCGAGAGAACATCATGTGCCGATACGGAGTGCCCAACGAGATCATATCCGACAATGGGACTCACTTCAAGGAGATTGTGACCAACTACCGACCGACCCGTAGTCACACGTCACAAGTCTTCTCCTTGCTGCACCACAAACCAATGGTGCAAGAGAGGCAACCAACAAGACTCTCGCCATGATAATCGAAAGATGACCACCGCAGGTCGGACCGGCCCGAAAAGCTACATCTAGCCCTCGGGGATACCGAACATCGGGCCGAACCGCCACAGGGGAGACTCCGTTCGCGCTACCTACGGAATGGAAGCGATGTTGCCCGTGGAATTGGAAATTCCATCCCTCCGAGTCCTCTTGGAAAATGGGATCAATGAAGTCGAATGGCTGCAGAGCCTTCACGACGAACTTGCTCTACTCGACGAGCGCAGATTGAAAGCCATGGAACATACTCGAGTCTACCAGAGCATAATGGCACGAGAATTCGACAAGAAAGTCAAGATACGAGACATCGTAGAAGGCGACTTGGTGCTAAAGGAAAAGCCTCCTACGCGTACCAATCCCCTGGAAAGTGGGAGCCTACTCCGGATAGGACCGTTCGTGGTACAAAGAATCTTCTCCGGAGGAGCCATGAAGCTAGCAGACTTGGACGGAAACCCTTTCGTTAACCCCGTGAACGGAAGCAAGCTCCGCAGATACTTCATTTGAGGAAGAGCACGAGTCAACTCACCTTCCCCATACACCGTCCCTCGCAGAAAATTAAAGTGCTAAAAGAGTAATACCCAACCGGATACATTCCCCGCTAATGATCCAGTAAAAACAGTGGTCGCACTTCTTTTGTCTTTGTTTTTCTCAAATTCACATAAAGTGTCGAACTACGGTGACCTGAGCCCCTTAGTCCAATTGTAAAAGGGGAACGTAGGGCACCATCATCGTTCGTGGCCTAAAAAACAAAAAAAAAATACAATAAGCATCAATTGCTTGTGTTTCGAAAAACTCTTTTCATTTAACCTACAAATTCATAACGGTTAAAACATTCTTTGATGAGTTCAAGCACGGTCAACTTGACTCGCTACACGCTAGCAAAACTACAATAAAACATTAATCAATTAATGTGTCTCGCAATGACAATGGGTGGATACTGGACAAAGAAGGTCAACCTAGTTTCCCGTACTAGGTCCTTCATCCTTCTTCCCCTTCCCTTTTCCCCGGCGAGTGTTCTTCACCTTCGCAGAAATATTCCGGCAGGCCTTCTACCCGGCTCGTGGACTCTTCCCGACGCCTCCGTCAAGCCTCGTGGCCGTCAACGCAGCCCCTTTCTCTAGCTCGTCTCGAGCCGCCCTCGCTTCGAGCCATCATAACAGTTGCTTTGATTGGCCTCCCGATCAGCATTTGTCTCATAATCAGCCATGGCATCGCCGCACGATTCCTGTGGTTAGCCCTTGCTTCTCGGCTCCCTCTCAAGGTCGAGCCGTCTGTGTGATCAAGCACTCAACACTCACTCCGTCTCCACAAGATAGCCATCTCGTGTCTCCCCTATACACTCTTCGTACTCGCCTTCGATATCAGCGCCGATGCAACGCTGCCCTCTCTCCGGTGAAAGAGAACCCCGGCAGAAAGGACGCGTATTGCCACCACCGGTGATCGCAATAGCGCCGAAGGATCTTCCATCCGCAGAGATCCCACCTCAAAGGTAGCAAGATAACTCGTATCGGGCCAAGGGCACTCGCTCCACTCGTATCGTCGCAGTAACCAATGATGGAATATAGAAAGACGTCCGAGACAGCCCCGGCACACTCGACAACCGATGCACTTCCCCGAGCGGTCCGACAAGTCTCCGCAATTTCCAATGGGGAACCCACCATCGCAAGTGATGCGTGCAAAGTCCGGCCATCCGTAGCCCCAGCCTCGACGCCCCCTATCACCGCAGGACGCCGAGAGAAAGCGACCAAGCGTCACAAGACATTGGCACCTCGTGCATCATCTCGTAGTCTTCTCCCTAACCACATTACGGTAAGCATAGCGGGACTCCTCTCCCCACATGTATCGGCCACGGCCGCCATCCGACCTATGCCAGAACGTCTCGCCCAAGCACCGCGGCACGATGTCTCCCCACTCCGGCACCGCTCACCAGTCCAAGACATCGTGATGGCACACACCTGCAGATCGTTAATGTGAACAGAGTAAAGCAATCGCAAGCACATTTAGCAAATGCGTCCCACGAAAAGACGCTTCCTCCAAAGCCTCGGCAAATCTTTCTGCAAATTCCGAAATGTCAACATAATTCGCATCCTCAGACAAGCATCCCGTATGCTTCCTCCAAATTGAAGATACCAAACAAAGACACTAGCTTCTCAACAAGGGCCATGCCACCAAAGATATCAAGAACTA
>JAFEMH010004616.1:0-200281 GCA_022495995.1 Adenophora triphylla var. japonica
TAGGTTAAATTTCTTGGCAATTTGGTAAGTTTTGGTAATTCCCAGGACCTTCCTAGTGTTAGGAAATGTTGGAAGCAGTCAAAGAATCAAATTAAGAGGCTGAAGGGAGCCTTCCTAATTAAGAAAACACGTTTTCTTAATTAGGAGAGAAAGAGTTCTAGAGATGATGCCACCTTGCATGGTTCTAGAAATCTTTGAGTCACAATGGATAATGCCGCACGGCTGCATTAGCTCGGTCCCTAGCCGCACGGCTTCATTAGCCTTATCAGATCAGCCATAAATAGAGCCCTCCTCTACCCATTTCAAAACAAGAACACATACAATCCATAGCAATACACTCACAATCAGTCACTCCCTAAGACGTGAAGAATATTGGTGAAGGCTCAAGAAGGTGAAGAAGAAGGCCAAAGCTCCCTCCCTCCTCCTTGAAGACCCAAGACCAACCTCTCCTCTAGCTCCAGGCCCGAAGCAAAGGAAGCAATTGGTAACCTCGCACGCCCTAACCTTGCTTTTAATTGATATACTTGCTCATTGCATTCATATATCTTGCTTGGGACTTGGCATTTATTCATAAAGATCACATCTTTATCACCCCCTTTCCCTTTTGCATGCATTAAGACCTCATTTGTCATAAAAATGTAGTCTTTTTCATAAAGGTGCATCCTTTGCACCTAAAACCCCCATTCTCAAATAAAAAAATGTCATTTTTATGCATCATTTACACATAAAAATCCAATCTTTTCAATAAAAATGCATCCTTTGCATTCAAAACCTTTTCAATGCATCATTTGCATAAAAATCAAATCTTTATGCATCATTTGCAATAAAGATTATTTCTTTAAACTAAGTGCATCATTTGCAACCCAAAAATGTCATCTTTTCATTAAAGAGGCATTTTTCATCATGCATTTCCCCTATCCCCCAACCTTGGAACGGACCGGTGTAAAAGATCCTATCTTTACATCGTTCCTTCCATTAAAGGTTCCATATTTCTTTAGAAAGGGACACCTTGAACCCTATATCTCCGATTATCGCTTAAGAAAGAGTATGAAGCCTCTATACGAGCTCGACCGTCTTAAAGCGTAGGATTGATGGGCTAAGGACCCTCCTTTTCTAAAGAACCTCATCTTTGACCAAAAGAGAGTCATTCTCTCGATCACGCAAGTCCCGAGGGTCCCGAGGTTTAAAATGCGATGATCACAAGTCATAAGATGAGGACGGGATCATAATCCCAAATACATAAAATTCCAAGAAATCCCGGCGACAACCAACAAATGGTTTGTACGTCCGGAGAGACAACTTGGGACATTCCCCCCTCTTTTTTCTCAAACACATGCACACAAGAAAGCACGCAAGCAAGCACGATTGCGAAATCTTGGGAGACTTGCTCCGGCAAGGCACCTTGGGTGACGCTCATGGCGTTCTTCCCAAGGGGTAACTTAACCTCCAGAACCCATAAAACCTTTTTCCAAAGTTTTGAGAGGTAATCAAAATGGCGTGGCGACTCCGTTTTTCAAATAACACGGATGTCTTCAAACTCGCGTGAATCCAACACAAAAATTTGGGCACCACATTCCACGGTTTGGCGACTCCCGGCGGGGACATCCCAAAGGAGAAAAGCTTTTATTTTCAAAACAAAAATCGATACTCGGTATATAGGTGGAAACCACTTACCCTTCTGTACACTCCCTGACGTGGGAGTTGGGATAACCGGTGGTTTAACAATCCACGTACCAGTATCCCTTTTCGAAAGAATTTTGAAAAAAAAATCAAAGAAAGCTTTTCCCTTTGAGCGGGTTAGACTCCCATCGCCGATTTCATTAATCATGCTTGCTTTCTTTACCATGCATTGCATCATTTGCATCTTGGAATTTGTGCATACTTTGAAACGGAAACAACCCGAAAAATAGCAAAAGGAGTGGAACACGGAAAATTGATCCATGCGGTCGTACGGCTCAATCCTCATTGGATTACGACCGGGCGACCTCGGTGGCAATTCCACCGGGAAAAATCATGGTTAATACGCGAGTCCTAGCGGCTTGGGGCTACTCGGCTCCATGGCCAGGGCTCCCGAGAAAATTTACGTGCTTATGTGTTGCATTCTCCCCGATCCCGAAAATCATTCCTTTAAAACACATTTCTGAAAATCTCTGTTTTAACTCAAAAAGGAACATTTTTAGGAGACTGCACACTACGCGCACTTTGATATATCACTGTACACTTTTGCACGCACGTCCCTTCAAACAGGAGGGTGGTTCCGGTGCGATCCTGCGGACTGACCTTACGATGCTCCCGGGCGCGCACGGAATCATCCCAACCTCCCCATGGCGGCCGGTGTCGACCAATGCACGGTCCGTGTCACACGTTTCAAAACCGTGACTTTTGGTTGGTTTTTGGTCTAGTCCGTGTCATATAGCCCGGTTGCATACCCACGTAAGGTCAAGCCTTAGCTCATAACGGAAGCCAAGATTTTCGCTCAGCGAAATTACCGCGAAAATTCCGACAAGGAAAAATCGGTGGGATCTTGACTCCGACATTGACTATTGACCTTGACCCGCACGGAATGCGTAAGAGTCAAGACCGAAGTCTTTGCCAAAAATCAAAAGATCTTTCGCTCAAGCGAAGCTACGCAAAATTCCGACAAGGAAAAATTGGCAAGATCTTGACCGGCATTGACTTCGATTCGACTCACGCCTTTGCGTATGCAACGAAGTTCAATGTGACCTTTGTGTCATCCGGCTTTTACCGCCCGACCCATGCCTATTATTCTCTCGGACATTACCGAAAGTCGAAACCGTCATTCGCTCAAGCGAAACTCACGCAAAGATCCGTCGAGGCGAGAGACGAGACTTTCCCGGTATTGCCTTGACTATAATCCGCATCGCTCGTGCGTTGAAAGGTCCTATGACCCGCTAGACCCGATAGGAGCGTTCTTTACTCTCGGTCGGTGGGATCCGCGTGCCCTATAGGACCCTCGCCGGGGCATCCACCACAGGAGGTCGAAATACGGAGTGGAATACGAGGGGCTTATAGACGTAGTGACGGAACCCGCGATCCGGGATCTAGAGTAGTTGTGAAAAAGAAGGGCGGAATCCTTTTCCAACCAAATAGATATTAATAAAAGACAACATTTTAAGTAAACTTGAAGATTCTAATTTGCATATTGCTTGAGCCTTCACCTAAACACCTACCCAGGTCTAAACCTTTCCTATCCCTTTCCCGCAGCGAGAAAGAAGTGGGTGAGAACAGGGTCGGCGACTTGTTAGCGCGAATCCTCGGAACGGTTCGCGAGAATCCTCGGTTTGTCGGCTTTTCGGTGTCAAAATGGCCAACATGGTAATCCACAACGGTAATGACCAAGCGGTTGGAGGGGCTATCCCGGTTCAACCCAAGCCTCACATACGGTATGATGTATGTGATTGTGAAGGCGCTTAGAGTATGAGTATCAAGAATGGATCAATGAGGACGCTCCTTCAAGGAAGAAGAAGAAGAGAAAGTCCACACGGCGAAGCTTAAGGAAAGATACGAAGTGGGGACAAGAGCGTAGGAACTTTGGGAGAGCCTTCGGGCAAGTTCGACTACTATGTCGGTTATGCCAAGGAACTGTCAAGGAACCCGTCACCCCAAGCACAGTCCGGCTGATATCCCTATGATCGGTGATCCTCTTGAAGTAGAAAATTCGAGTTTGTTGCCATTGTAAGATTCAACAAAAGCTAGCGAGATCTAGAAGACGAATACGAAAGCCTATAGAGTATTTGGCTAATCGAGGAAGGATCAAAGTCTCTCTGAAGAAGACTTCATCGGCATCATTCAAACCAACCCTCCTATTGGCTATCTTGACAAGGTGGTGGTATCAAAGATTGGCAAGGAAAAGATGACCTATCGGCGGTGCGTCGACAAAATGAGCCGAGACACTTGATCAATGAGTCCGGTCGCTACGGAAGAGCTAGGCGAAAGATTGCAACAAGTCACTTTAGTTCCCCTCACCATCTTTCCACGTACCGGCACATCAATGATTTCCGGCAAGCTTTTGATCGGTTCGAAGTCTCCAACTTTACGAACAACGGCGCAAGGCTGCTACTCCCAGGCAACGGCAAGAAGGAGTGAGATCCCGGTCCAACCCTTGTCAAGTCCCCCTCGAGTCAATAAGTAGCGTAGGGTCCAGAGTCGGTAGCGTCTATTTAGTCGAGTCGGGAATCTTTGAATTCCGGTCCTCGGAAGTCATCCAGAAGGCCTCACGCACGAGGATTATGAAAATGTAATCGATGTCATCTTTCCCCTTATCTTGAATGAAATGACAAATCTTTACGATTATCCTCTTATTGCCAACTTAACAAATGATAAATTAACTCAAAACTTAACAACGAGTTAATAATGAATCATTTGAACAAGATGCAAAACACACTAAACGAACAATACATTAAAGAAATCTTTAAGCGGGTTTCAAAAAGAGGAAAACCGGGCCCAACGCTGAGGAGGTTTTGATAAGTGTGAACTTGGGTACTATTGAGGAACCTAAAGAGACACAGATTGGAAGCTTCTTCCGGGGGTTGAAAGGGACAGATTGATCGAGCTGCTCGGAGAATACGTCGACGTGTTTGCATGGTCATACAAGGATATGCGGGGCTAGACGGTTCGATAGTAGAACATAGAATCCCTCTAGCACCGGATGCTAAGCCGCAGCGTAAACCGAGAAAGATTAAGCCGGAATGGTCTCTACGGGTCAAAGAAAGAAATTGAGAAGCTACTTGCGGGTAGGGTTCATCGAGTCATTGAATACCCGACATGGTTGTCCAACATCGTGGCCGTAACCAAGGCCAATGGGAAGGTGCGGCTGGCGTGTGGATTTCCGAGATGCGAACAAGGCCGGCCCAAAGACTGACTACCCTCGCAAACATAGACATCTGGTGGACTCCACTTGCCAGCTACGAAGTCAAATCCTTCGTTGATGGTTTTGCGAGCTACAACCGGATCAAGATGGCCGAGGAAGACCAAGAAAAGACGGCCTTCACCACACCGTGGGGAACCTGCATTATACGGTAATGCCATTCGGAGCTCAAGAATGCCGGGGCTACTTACCAAAGGGCGGCGACCGCGCTTTTCATGACATGATCCACAAGGAGATTGAGGTTTACGTAAATGATATGATAATCCACTCCCAAAGGAGCAGGGTGGGCGGAAAAGACTTTATTGACCTACGAAAATTCTTTGAGAGGTTGAGACGGCATTCCATGAGACTAAACCACACGCCAAATGCACCTTCGGAGTGACAAGGGGAAAAGTGCTTGGGTATATGGTCACGGGCGAGGTATAGAAGTTGACCCCGAAAGATCAAAGCCATCATGGATATGAGGCCACCTCAAACCTGCAGGACGAAGTCAAGAGCTTCATGGGTAAATTGCGGTACATCGGCCGTTTCGTCAATCGGTTGACCACTATGTGCGAGCCCATCTTCAAGCTCATGAAGAAGAATGAGGACCTGAGAATGGACCGAAGAATGCCAAGATGCCTTTGACCGGATCAAGAGCATACTTAGTACATCCCCGGTACTATGCCCCCACATAGACGAAGCCTCTTACGCTCTATCTCACCATCCTGAACACGGCGGTTGGGGCTATGCTTGCTCGGGAAAAGAAAAGACTCTCGGGTAGAAAACGCCATTTACTTTGTCGGCCAGGAAGCTACGGGGAGTGAGCTCAATTACTCGGCATGTGAAAAGACTGTGCGGGGCGGGTGCAGGTAGTCGGCAAATTGAAGCATTATATGCAAGCCCGCCTGTGAATTTGGTCTCGAAAATGGACCCCATCAAGTACATCTTTGACAAGCCTTCCCTCTCAATGCGTTTAGCGAAGTGGTCCTTCTTCTTGGCGAGAATACGACATCAACTATGTGACCGGAAAGGCCATCGAGGGTCAAGCATTGTCGAGATCACTGGCGAATTTCCCGATAATGAAGACGAGAGGGCACGAACCCCAATTCCCAGATGAAGGGATCTTTGCGGTTGAGCACGAGAATAGATGGCAATTGTTCTTTGACGGAGCCGCTAACAAAGAGGAAATGGTGTAGGAATGCTATTGGTCGATCCGAAAGATGAGCATACCCCATAGCCCTCAAGTTGAACTTTCTGCCACGAACAATGTCGCCGAGTATGAAGCTGCATTCTTTGGTTTGGAGGCGCCTTAGAAAGAAATGTCAAGGAGCTCGAAGTTTACGGAGACTCGGCCACGATCATCAACCAAGTCTCCAACAAGTGGAAGGCTGTGGACCCTAATCTGCAACGGTATCATGCCCGTATGGAGGAGTTATTTGGGACGGTTCGGAGAAGTGACTTTCCACTACTTGCCGAGGGAAAAGAAGCAGTTCGCGAGATGCCCTAGCTACTTTAGCCTCATTGGTAGAGATCCCCGAGGAAAAGCCATAAAGCCCTTGAGTGGGTAGAAGAGAAGCCCCATCATACATTTGTGAAGTGGACACAGGACCCGAGCCCATAAAGGAACCTTGGTACAATCAGTTACCAATTCCTCAAAGACGGAGAGTCGGCTTTCGGAGACGGAGAAGGTAGACCAAAAGAAGGTGTCGAGCCAAAAGCTTGCGAGCCACGAAAAGGTTGGCCTCCCATTATGTCATCCTAGGAGGCAACCCGTACAAGAAACGCTATCAAGGACCACTCCTCTTATGTGTCACTCAAGAAAGAGCCGGAGAGTTGATGACCGAAGTCCACAATGGTCCTTGCGGTCCTCACATGAATGCCGAGCCACGATGCAAGTGATCCTCGAGAATGGGTTACTCTTGGATCTCCATGGAGACAGGAGGCTGCGTTCGGCACGTCCGAACTCGCGACAAGTGCCGGCGGTTTGCCAACCTCAACCATCTCCCACCTCATGACACATGCTTGCATGACGACTCCTTGGCCGTTTGCAACTTGGGGCATTGACGTGCTAGGGAAAATAGCCCCGGCCCAGGAAGCAATGGGCACGAGTTCGTGTTGGTAGCCATCGACTACTTCACCAAGTGGGTAGAGGCCAAGGCCTACAAGGTCCTCACTTCCAGAAAAGTGGCCCAGTTCATCAAAGAAAACATAATGTGCGATATGGGGTGCCCAACGAGATCATTTCGATAATGGATCACACTTCGAAGGAAGGCTGCGATAGGCTAGCTGTCGAGAATTCGAGTTACTCGCCACAAGTCGTCCCCGTACGGACCTCGGACCAATGGAGCGTGGAAGGCTGCTAATAAGACACTCGAGCGGATCATCCGGAAGATGGCCACCCGTGGTCGTGATTGGCCCGAAAAGCTGCACCTAGCACTCTGGGGCTACAGAACGTCTGTCGAACGGCCACGGGAGAAACTCCTTTTGCCCTAACTTACGGGATGGAAGCAGTGTTACCGGTGGAGTTGGAAATCCCGTCATTAAGGGTCCTCCTGGAAAACAGTGTCAACGAAGTAGAATGGCTACGAAGCCGGCATGATGAATTAGCCACCTTCGATGAGAGAAGGCTCAAAGCCATGGAACACACCCGAGCCTACCAGAGGCGAATGGCCGAGCGTTTGATAAAAAAGTCAAGGCCGAGAGACATCAAAGAGGGTGACTTAGTGCTGAAAGTAAAGCCCCCTACCAGAGACAACCCCCTGGGAAAATGGGAACCCGTTTGGATCGGCCCTTATGTGGTGCAGAAGATACTATCGGGAGGAGCCATGAAGCTTGCAGACTTGGATGGCAATCCCTTTGTCCACCCAGTCAACGGTGATAAGCTCAAAAGATACTATATCTAAAAAAAAAAAGAGAAAAAAAAAAAAGTGCAAAAAGAGTAATACCCAGCTAGGCTGAAAATCTCAAAAAGGGCGGTCTAGGCAAAAGACAGGGTTGCACATAAAAAAAAGAAAAAAATCTTAGTGCAAAAAGAGTAATGCCAAGCTAGGCCGAAAACCCCAAAAGGGGCGGTCTAGGCAAAAAACAGGGTTGCACATGAAAATTTTAGTTCACCAGAATGAACTACGAAGACCTGAGCCCCTTAGTCTTTCTTGTAAAAGGGGAACGTAGGCAGCCATATATGGTTCGGTCTAAACAATAAAAAGGACGATTAAGTTTCCATGAAATGTGTCCTGATCAATAAAAAAACATTTGAATTTCCATGAAATGTGTCTTGACTAATTTCTAAGATAATATTTCTTGTTCATTACAAATTAAAAACTTCTTGATGAGTTCAAGCACGGTCTACCTCTTGACTCTGCTAAACCTGCTACAAAGATCTAAAATACAATAAAATGCCTAAATAAACTAATGTGTTTGCAAATGGAAATAAGAGAATCTTGAGAAAAGACTTGTCAGTCGTCATTCGCTGAGTCTTCTTTGGTCTTCTTCCCTTTTCCTCGGCCCCGTCGAGTCTTCTTCCTCTTTTTGTCTATGATGTCGGTATCCCTCATTCCGACCTCTGGTATCCTCACTGGAGCCTCCACCAAACCCGTGTCAATAAGTGCTCTCTCTATCCGAGCACGAGTCCGCACCTCCTCCCTCTGAGCCTCGGTCGAAGGAGCAACCTCGGACAACCTCTTGTACCGAGCCTCCATATCCCCGACCAAGTCACCTGGCTGGTTATGGCGACTCGCCTTAGCCTCGGTCTCCTCAAAGTCCTACTCGAGTCGCAGTCGGCTCCCAATAAAGCTCGACGTCTCTCCTCCAAGATGACTGAGTCGCTCCCGTCTCCCTCTCGTACCCGGTCAAGTAGACGGTGGTCAAGATGGTGCTCTTCACTGCTCCTGAAGATAGCCACTGGGTGGGAAAGCGGCATATGTCCAAGCCCTCGAGAAGAAAGAGAAGGCTGTTTGGATCCCTCATGTCCAATGACACCACCTCCATGGTCCGGATGTCCTCCCAATCACTCAATGGCTCTGTAAAGCCCCAAAGCTGCTGGATACTAAGCGGGGTATGTAGAAGGATGACCGGCGAGAATCACGGAACCCTCACGGCATAGGACTCACGAAATATCCTCCTGATGCGCAACCTCCAATGAGGTATCCACCAACGGATGTCCGAAGTGGATAGCCTAGCCATCGTCGGCTCCGGCTACCACTGGTCCTGTTGCCTCGGTGCACCTCTCCGAGAAATCACCCGAGGGCACCGAGTCGGCAAAGCCCCTGGCAAAGCCCCGAGCCTCTCCTG
The DNA here is from genome assembly GCA_022495995.1 of Adenophora triphylla var. japonica. Classification (NCBI taxonomy): domain Eukaryota; kingdom Viridiplantae; phylum Streptophyta; class Magnoliopsida; order Asterales; family Campanulaceae; genus Adenophora; species Adenophora triphylla. The sequence continues at coordinate 9,161 of JAFEMH010004616.1, forward strand.
CAGCCATAAGGTCAACACAGCGGGACTCCCGGATCTCATGAAATGGTCTCCCCGAGCCATCCTGTCAATCCCATGGAGTGTCTCTCCCAAAACCAGCGGGACAATATCCTTCCCAGCCTTGCAGTCTCTAACCATGTCCAAGAGACCACTATGACAGATCCCCACGGACTCAGCGGTGAACGGAACAGAGAGAATACGCAAAGAATGAAAGCATCCATAGCCACCGTGGTCGCGGCCATATCGGAGACCCAAACCTACCGGGATATCGAAAGGTCAATCCTATCCGGGGCTACCATCATCCTTTCAGCCTCTCCCAAAGGAATCTGCAGAAAAGATGCAAGCTTTACCGTCACCGGCACGTCTCCGATCAGCGGAATAGATATAGCCTCAATCTCGGGACCCCCAATCAAGGCTCGGAAGTCTTCATGCGTCGGGACAATCTCGTTGTAAGAAAAGCAGTAAACATGTCTCCGGACGTCCCAGAACTTTGCTGCGGCTCTCAACAGGTCCCAATCGGGCGGGAGATCCCTCAAATGCCATAAAGACTTGATCTTGAAGGAAGAATCAAGCAGCCCCTTGTGATTTTGGAAGTTATGTCTCGCCCAAGATTGAAGATCGGACAGAAAACGGTCTCGCTTCCCCCTTTGCAATCTGACGGACTTCTCCATCGCAAAATGATCAAAGATGATGCTTTTAGGTCCAAAATGTGCTCTGGGAACAATTGGGACAAGTCTATGTTGAAAATGAAATGAAATGGCCAAGCCTTGCTTTTATTCAGAAAATAACCGGTTCGAGACCGTGAGCCGCACGGCTTCATTTGCCCAGAGACCTATCCGCACGGCTACATTAGCCCTCTGCGAAAAAAATTCTACAGCAACCAAAGTTGCTGCCCAAGGGAGTTTTCACCCCACTTTTTCAACCAAAACCTGTACAAAAACATATCCGAAGCCATTCAAGCATTTATACACCATTATAAATCATTTTGGCCCAGTTTCAGCCCCGATTCCAAGCAAAAAATCGCCCCAAGGCTCAGGTAATATGCAAATTGAAAAAGCATAAATTAGAAAAGTAAATAAAACGTAAATACAATGTCTTCGCCCCATCGGCACCAAAATAAAGCAAAAAATAAACAAAGTGTGCATAAAAATTGTAAATTGTCCGTTTTTTTGTTCCAAATCTATTCTAGAGACCTCCTAGGCCTCCGATTCTTCTTCCTCCTCATCGCTACTCGGCTCATAGATGCTAGCCTCCCTCATCAAGTCCTCACGGTCGCTCACGTCGGACAAATGGACATTATCGTGCTCGTACTCGGCCAGTGCTCCCGAGAATGACAGCGTTGGGTCCCCGCCCCAAGGCATGGCTGGAAGAGTACTCCGAGGCCGATGAGGTAGGCAGCTGTGCCCCGACGTGCCGTCTCTTGCGCCCGGGCTCCTGTGCATCCGCTGCCGCCTTCGAAGCGCGAGCCGGCTTCCTCGAGAAGAGACCGGCACATGTCCTTCCAGCCCCTATTACACACGACCGGCCTATCGTAAGTGCGAGTGGAACACGAGAAAAAAAGAAGAGAAAATCTCGGAAAATCTCGAGAAAATTGCAAAAAGCGAGAAAAATGCGAAGGCTGAAAAGGGAAGGACCCTAAAAGTATACTTACGGTCTTTGTCGGGCGGCAAGGTGTCTTGGGGCTCCCTAGCATCGGGGACGGTATCCTCATCCTCCTCGGCACTCCATGGACCACGTAGGACGATGCGCGGGGAGGGATCGGCGGGTCGATGAGGCTCATCCTCCCCATATCACTGAGTGACCGCCGGCTTCACTAGCTTCGTGGCGTCCTCGGGCGGCTCCACAAACACGGCGTAGGGGTATCCATGTCAAAGTACTCCTCTGCAGCTATACCTCCTGGTATCTCTCAATCTCATCCTGCTGGCCAATCCTCGGGCTGCGGCATCCGTCTTTGGAGGATCCTGAGGAGTAATGGCGTCCAATGGAGGGACATGGCCATGCGCCTCGAAACGGTCCCCCAAGTAAATGACATCACATGTCGGCCCGGTGAGCCACCTCCTCTGCCTAGTCGCCTCAATGGCATCTCCCAAAGAAAATCTCCAGGATACACCTTTGCCCCAAGGGTAGAAGTCCACTCCGTCGTGCCCATCCCTGTTGATGACCGGCCTCACCATCTTATAATCAAAAGTGATCCGGGTCTTTCCCGTGAACTTATCCTCGCATCTCCCCTCCGGCGAACCATAGCGGGGAAGATGGTGACATCACTCTGTTTGGTTCCAAGGGAAGAACCCGATCACCTCGCGAACCGTGCATGCATGTTCAAAACATCAAAAGGTCATTCTCTCTCATAAAAGTCTCAAGACGGGGAAAGAGAAAAGAGAAAAGAAAGGAGACTACCTCAAGGGCAAATGAGAAGCGATCCATGGAAGCGGCTTTGTTCCGACTGTACATGTCCAACGAGAAGTACAACTCCGCCAATCCGGCCTCGCCCCAAGAGACCGTCCCTATCCCATCCACATCCTCCAAAGAGTCGAGGAGGCAAGTCATGGCCGGCGTCCCGAGAATTAGCAAAGATAGTGGTGATAGCATCAACCATATGAATGCTCTAGCCGAGGCTGGCAGGCGATCACATCATTAGCGGCAAAGTTTTGCATGCAAGTACGACTGCCACCTCGGCGTTCGCGTCTCCATCCCCGGCCCCTTGGGAATCATCTCAAACCCGACCAAAGCACGGAATTCCTCACTGTAATGTGGTCTCTCCAAGTCACGGGCCTCCCGGTGAGCTGTAGGCCGATGTAGCCGTGAAGTCGGCGAGTCACTTGTCGGCTCTCCCGGCTCGGGTGAAAGCTATGGGTACTATCCCACCGGAACTCGAAGGTCTGGATCAAGCCCTTGCTCTTAGAGGTGATGTGAACACCCCTGCCGATAGCCTCGACGAACGAATCCAGACCGGTAGCCCTCACCAAATTCTTGGGGTTCACCCCATTCTTCTCAAAATCCGGCATCCTCTGCCAAAGCTTGACTGCTATCTCAGATGGTCCTCTAGACTTGTTCTCCTGTAGACAAGCACAACAAAGAAGTGTGTCAGTCCTTCATCATTTTCAAAAAAAAAAAAAAACATGCATATATTCACAAAAGCGCACATGTTTTCAAAAGAAAAGCATTCACAAAAGTTTTTCTAGCATTATTTGCATCAAAAAAGCGTCTTTCATCACTTGAAACGCGTCATGTCAAGTCCCATTGCTTTCCTAAAACACAAAATCACAATTTTCACAATTCTTTGCACATAAGCATTATTCTTTCAAAAATGGCATGCATGAATCCTTTTCATCTTCCAAAATCATGTTTTCTCAAAATTTTGACCTAGTTCTAGCACATGCAAGGACTCCGTCTCACTTTAGACAATTTTTTCATTCTTACTTTATTTGCGAGAAAAAAGTGGGTCATTCCCATTATTTTTGTCAAACAAATTGCACATTGCATATTCTTAGCCTTATAGGTTGTTCATGCATCTCAAAAGCATTCAAAAATCCTAAGAAAATCCTAGAAAATTCTTAAATTCGGGTCAAGCCCTAAATCATTCAAAATTCAATCAAAATCGACGGAATTGAGCAAATTAAGAATGCTTACCCCAACCGATCGCGGGTTCGTTGATTTATGCTCCCTTCTCCCCGGGTAAAGCTCCGACGGAGGCGTAAGAAAGTCATACTTTCTTTCCGTTCGAACGAGCTCCTTCCTCCTCCTTCTCGCAGCCGCGGAGATGTTTCTTCTTGCTTGCCTCGGTATGGGATTGCCCTCCGGATCCATCTCAAATCAAAGGGAAGCAAAGGGGATTGAAAGAATTTCGAAATTCTCTTCCTCTCTTCTCTCTCTCTGCGTTCTTGGGCGGCAATGTAATGCCAATGGCCCGTTCAAATCTGATTTTAAATAATCTGGAAAAAACAGGTCTCTAGCCGTACGGCTCCTTTTTCTCCATCTCATGCCGGGCGGCCTCATTCGCTCTGAGCAGAAAATTACAATCCTGCCCCTGGACCTTCCACTTGGGCATGCAATTTCCGTTATCTTTTAACCAAGATAACATCTTTTTCAGAAAATATCCCTTATCTCTTTAGCAATCAAGCTCTATTCCCAGTCGCCTCCGTTAATTCCGTTATAACGGGATAACGCTAGGTGACAACCTCCGAATTGTCAAAACTCTAAACTGAGCCTACCTCTATCCCGAATAGTGACGTACGCTCAAGTTTCTCTCAACTTAAGCTACCTCTATCCCGAATAGTGACGTACGCTCAAGTTTCTCTCAACTTAAGCTACCTCTATCCCGAATAGTGACGTACGCTCAAGTTTCTCTCAACTTAAGCTACCTCTATCCCGAATAGTGACGTACGCTCAAGTTTCTCTCAACTTAAGCTACCTCTATCCCGAATAGTGACGTACGCTCAAGTTTCTCTCAACTTAAGCTACCTCTATCCCGAATAGTGACGTACGCTCAAGTTTCTATCAACTTAAGCTACCTCTATCTCGAATAGTGACGTACGCTCAAGTTTCTCTCAACTTAAGCCTACCTCTATCCCAAATAGTGACGTACGCTCAAGTTTCTCTCAACTTAAGCTACCTCTATCCCGAATAGTGACGTACGCTCAAGTTTCTCTCAACTTAAGCTACCTCTATCCCGAATAGTGACGTATGCTTAAATCATTCTAGCTTTGGCAACCCATATCTCTGATTCGAAAGAGATTGAGACGTATGCTCAAGTTCACCAAACTCTAGCTACCTCTATCCACTCGATAGTGACGTAAGCTCTAGTTTCAATCAGGTGACATCCTCCAGTAATTGTCAATCAGGTGACAGCCTCCATTAATTGTCAAAATCTCAAGAATCCTAGACATCGTTCCTAACTATCTAGTGACGCTTGAACTACGATCAAGGCTTGATTCCTCCGGGATACGTAGGTAGCCTTTTATAAAAGGTCCAGCCATTCGACCACTTTGGTCACCCTGTTTCTTTGTCACCCCTCAGTGATAAAGCAGCCCCTCATAGAAGTTCAGATATCCGACCACCTTGGTCACTCCTAGCATATCCCCAGTAGGATCAATTGCTTGACCTCCTAGGTCATTTTCTCTTCTTTTTCCCCAGCAAGAGACCAGTTTCTCTTCTTCCTCCCCCAGCGGATCCAAAGTTCCGAACTACGGCCTGGCTTGATTCCTCCGGGATACATAGGTAGCCTTCCAGAGGTTCAGCCACTCGACCACCTTGGTCACCCAATCCGTCTCGGCATTCGCCAGATCGGATCCTTTTCTATCGACAACCCCACTCGCCTTGCAAGTGACGTTGCCAAGGGCTTCTCGTAAGTACCCAAATCGGCTCATGCCTTAGGTTAAATTTCCGGCAATTTCGGTAAGTTTCCGGTAATTCCCGGACCTTCCTAGTGTTCGGAAATATTCGAACAGTCCAAATCAAATTAAGGGCTGAAGGGAGCCTTCCTAATTAAGAAAACACGTTTTTCTTAATTAGGAAGAAGGGTTCTAGAAATTGCCACCTTGCATGGTTCTAGAAATCTTTGAGTCACAATGGATAATGCCGCACGGCTGCATTAGCTCTCTGTCCCTAGCCGCACGGCTTCATTAGCCTTATCCAGACTGCCTATAAATAGAGCCCTCCTCTACCCATTTCAAAACAAGAATTAACATACAATCCATAGCAATACACTCACAATCAGTCACCCCTAAGACGTGAAGAATATTGGTGAAGGCTCAAGAAGGTGAAGAAGAAGGCCAAGAAGCTCCCTCCCTCCTCCTTGAAGACCCAAGACCAACCTCTCCTCCTAGCTCCGACCAAAGAAGCAAAGGAAGCAATTGGTAACCTCGCACGCCCTAACCTTGCTTTTAATTGATATGCTTGCTCATTGCATTCATATATCTTGCTTGGGACTTGGCATTTATTCATAAAGATCACATCTTTATCACCCCCTTTCCCTTTTGCATGCATTAAGACCTCATTTGTCATAAAAATGTAGTCTTTTTCATAAAGGTGCATCCTTTGCACCTAAAACCCCCATTCTCAAATAAAAAAAAATTCATTTTTATGCATCATTTACACATAAAAATCCAATCTTTTCAATAAAAATGCATCCTTTGCATTCAAAAACCTTTTCCAATGCATCATTTGCATAAAAATCAAATCTTTATGCATCATTTGCAATAAAGATTATTTCTTTAAACTAAGTGCATCATTTGCAACCCAAAAATGTCATCTTTTCATTAAAGAGGCATTTTTCATCATGCATTTCCCCTATCCCCCAACCTTGGAACGGACCGGTGTAAAAGATCCTATCTTTACATTGTTCCTTCCATTAAAGGTTCCATATTTCTTTAGAAAGGGACACCTTGAACCCTATATCTCCGATTATCGCTTAAGAAAGAGTATGAAGCCTCTATACGAGCTCGACCGTCTTAAAGCGTAGGATTGATGGGCTAAGGACCCTCCTTTTCTAAAGAACCTCATCTTTGACCAAAAGAGAGTCATTCTCTCGATCACGCAAGTCCCGAGGGTCCCGAGGTTAAAATGCGATGATCACAAGTCATAAGATGAGGACGGGATCATAATCCCAAATACATAAAATTCCAAGAAATCCCGAGCGACAACCAACAAATGGTTTGTACGTCCGGAAGACAACTTGGGACATTCCCCCTTTTTTTTCTCAAACACATGCAAACAAGAAAGCACGCAAGCAAGCACGATTACTGAAATCTTGGGAGACTTGCTCCGGCAAGTCACCTTGGGTGAACGCCAAACGTTCTTCCCAAGGGGTAACTTAACCTCCGAACCCATAAAACCTTTTTTCAAAGTTTTGAGGTAATCAAAATGGCGTGGCGACTCCGTTTTTCAAATAACACGGATGTCTTCAAACTCGCGTGAATCCAACACAAAATTTGGGCACCACATTCGCAATCTCCAACAACTGCTCAGGGAGATTCCACAGACTGCGGCATTCGTTTATAGAAACGATCAACTGGGACAGCAACCAGTCACATGGGCAGATGTTCGGGAAGCCGTGTACTCACCTTCCGACATACCCGCCACTCAGATAAAGAGGAAGGGAAAGATCTCCCCGATGGAGGTTTATCTAGACTGCCGCGCGCTGTTCAAGGAAGCACTGGCTATTCTCACATGGGAAGAAACGCAGGCACTAACTCTCGATGCAGGCTCTACTGCAAGAAAGTTAATCTGGGCCAAGAGTGGAGGAAAATTAGCAAACCACGAGTATCGCCAAACCCAACTCCAGAATGCCCTAAGTATGCTCAGCAAGAAGGAAAGGAGCGCGGTATACCTTGAAGAGATCAAGGAGACTGTTCGCCTGAACCAAGAACTCTCCAAGATCCAGATATGCAACGTGGACCTTCCACTGTTTGAAGACAAGATTCCTCCTGCCATGAAGATGATGAAACTCATGAACTTCATCCCAGGACTGGGGCTCGGAAAAAGGTTACAAGGCCAACACCAAGTCATCGAAGTCAAGGACCACACCACGGTCCAGGGGCTTGGTTATGTGCCAACACCGGCTGACATCAGGGAAAACAAAAGGCTCGCCCGCAGCAGCCCGCAAAAAGGGAACCTCCAACGGCACACCCAACCTCCGACCTTACAGTTTCGACCTCGCTCATTACTTCACCAAGGGAACCAACAGCAGAACTGAGGGGACCGACAGCGGAACTGACAGCAGAACTGAGGGGACCGATAGTGGAACTGATGAAGATGAGAAAGAAGCAGGGATAGTCAGTACAGAGACTACAGAAAGGATGGAACAGCTAGCATGGGACCTCAAGCGTTTCAGAGGACTCAAGGCTAATCCGATAAGGGGAGCGTTCCTCGACATCACAGCTCTACCTGGACCAACTTCCACCACAGTCTAGCACGAGTACACGTTCAAGGGTATCCCAGATACGGAAGAGCAACTCAAGATACTCTTCACGGGAAATAGATTGTTCGGATCAGCCGCCGAGGCCACATTCGGGACAGTAACCCCAAAGCAGAAGGAACCAGAATTCATAGAGGACGCTCTCAGTGGACCAGCTCTACAGAGTCTTTTTGAAGAAGTCATGGAGGTGCCAAACCTGATTGACATGGGCTCCGAAAACAGCATGATTGCCATGATTGGGACAGCAGAAGCCAAGCCTCTCGACCCCCGAACCCTCATAAAGCATCCAGCAATGCCACTGAAGACTGGGTAACTTTCACCGGACCAAGGGCAAGCCAGACAGAAATGGAAGACAAGCTGGGCCTGCACCCACATCTCCCTAAACCCGATCTAAAACCCTCTGAGTCATTCCTTGTAAAAGTCCAGTCCTCTGAGTCGTCCAACGGCCTTACGCCGGAAGACTATGATAATGTAGCCAACCATGTATTTCCGTTCTCGTTTAATGAAAAGTCTGACCTTTCAAAGTATCCTCTCATTGCCACTTTAACAACTGATAAGTTAACAAACAACTTAAAAGACGTTAATAACTCAATTGATAAAGAAGCAGACACATTAAATGAACAATACATTAAAGAAGTTCTCAAGCGTGTAGTAGACCGAGAGGACAACCGGGCCCAAGCTGCCGAAGAGGTTATGACCAAAGTGAACCCGGGGTCAGTGCAAGAGCCTAAAGAGACACAAGTGGGCGGTTTCTTCGCCGATGTAGAAAAAGAAGCCCCGATAAGCCTCCTCGGGAGTATGTTGACGTGTTCGCTGGTCATACCGGGACATGCCGAGACTCGATCCCTCGATCGTGGAGCACAGAATTCCCTGGATCCGTAATCCAAGCCGTCAAATGTAAGCTGCGCAAGATCAAGCCAGAGTGGTCCTTGCAAGTAAAAGAAGAGATTGAGAAAATGCTCCGAGTTGGTTTCATCAGAGTGATTGAGTACCCGACTTGGCTCTCCAACATCGTGACGGTCACCAAGGCCAATGGAAAGGTTAGATGTTGTGTGTATTTCCGGGATCTCAACAAGGCCAGCCCTGAAGATGATTTCCCACTGCCTAACATCGACATGTTAGTCGATACCACGGCAAATTTCGAAGTAAAGTCCTTCGTGGATGGGTTCGCTGGATACAACCAGATCAAAATGTCCGAGGAAGATCAATCCAAGATCGTTTCACCACTCCGTGGGGACATATCGCTACACGGTCATGCCGTTCGGTCCGAAGAACGCCGGGGCTACTTACCGGCCGCAATGTACCCTCTTCCATGACATGATTCACAAAGAAATCGAAGTATATGTCGACGACATGATCATCCACTCCAGAGGATCAGACATGCAGCACCTGACAGATCTGAGAAAGTTCTTCAACAGGCTCAGAAAGCACTCCATGAGATTGAACCCTGCGAAGTGGACCTTCGGCGTCAAGCGTGGCAAGGTACTTGGGTACATGGTTACAGAAAGGTGTATCGAAGTGGATCCCAAGAAAATCAAGGCCATCATCGACATGAAGCCGCCTCAGACCCTGACAGAAGTGAAAAGCTTTATGGGAAGACTTCAGTACATCAGTCGCTTCATCAACCAGTTGACATCTCTCTGTGAGCCAATGTTCAAACTGATGAAGAAGAACGCCGACATCAAATGGGACTCCGAGTGCCAAACAGCTTTCGAGAAAATCAAGACCTACTTGGTGAATCCCCCAATTCTGTGCCCGCCACATGAAGGCAAGCCACTACTCCTGTATCTGACAGTAATAGACACGTCAATCGGAGCAATGCTGGCACAAGAACATAAAGATTCCAAAGTTGAGCATGCAATCTACTTCGTAAGTCGGAAGCTTCAAGGAAGTGAACTCAGCTACTCAGCATTAGAGAAAACTTGTACCGCCTTGGTATGGGTAGTCGGGAAACTGAAACACTACATGCAGTCACATTCAGTGCTCCTGGTCTCTAAAATGGACCCCGTTCGATATCTCTTTGACAAGCCATCCCTGTCAATGCGACTAGCCAAGTGGTCATTCTTCCTGGCTGAGTTCGACATCAAGTACATGGTCAGAAAATCAACGAAGGGCAGAGTAATGGCGGTCACCGGCGTACTTCCCAAGCAGTGAACCTAAGGGTCCTGATCCGCAATTTTCGGACGACGGAATCTTTTCACTCGACAGCGCAAACCGCTGGCAACTCTTCTTCGATGGGGCAGCCAACAGGAAGGGAAATGGTATTGGAATGCTCCTTGTCGATCCCAAGGACGAGCACACTCCCATAGCCATCAAGATGAATTTTGAAACAACCAACAATGCAGCAGAATATGAAGCTTGTGCAGCCGGTCTGGAAGCCGCCCTCTAGCGCAATATCTCAGAACTGGAAGTATACGGAGACTCAGCATTGATCATCAATCAAGTATCCAACAAATGGAAAATGGTAGATTCAGGCCTCCAGAAGTACCACGCGTACATGGAGGATCTCATTGCTCAGTTCAAGGACATCTCTTTTCACTATTTGCCAAGAGACAGGAACCGTTTCGCAGATGCCCTGGCTACCCTAGCATCTCTTGTCGAAATCCCCGATGGGAAATCAGTAAAACCCCTCAGAATAGGCAGACGGGAAACACCCACCTATTGCTGTGAGATCGAAATAAAAAAAGAAACGATCGACGAACCCTGGTACAATCAAATCGACCAGTACCTCCAAAGCGGAGAAGCTTCTTTCACAAATGAAGATGGAAAATACAAAGAAGGGATCAAAGCCAAAAACATGATGGTATTAAAACGCCTGGCATCCCATTTCGTCATTCTGGGGGGTATGTTGTATAAGAAGCGCCACCAAGGGCCACTCCTTCGGTGTGTAGACAAAGAGAAAGCCAGCGAGCTAATGAACGAAGTTCACAACGGAACCTGCGGTCCGCACATGAACGCCAGAGCATTGACACAGATCATTCTCCGTATGGGATACTATTGGATATCGATGGAAATGCATCGCATCCAGTTCGTTCGAAGCTGCGACAAATGTCAACGGTTCTCCAACCTCAATCACATCCCTCCTCATGAACTCTATTGCATGACTACACCATGGCCTTTCGCCACATGGGGAATCGACGTCATTGGCAAGATCACTCCACCAGGGAGTAATGGTCACGAGTTCATTCTAGTCGCAGTCGACTACTTCACCAAATGGGTAGAATCCAGATCGTACAAGGTACTGAATTCTAAGAAGGTGGCCGAGTTCATCAGAGAGAACATCATGTGCCGATACGGAGTGCCCAATGAGATCATATCCGACAATGGGACCCACTTCGAAGGAGATTGTGACCAACTGCTGGCCGAATTCAGAGTCACACGTCACAAGTCTTCTCCTTACAGACCACAAACCAATGGTGCAGTAGAGGCAGCAAACAAGACTCTCGCCATGGTAATCAGAAAGATGACCACCAGAGGTCGAGACTGGCCCGAAAAGCCACATCTAGCCCTCTGGGGATACAGAACATCAGTCAGAACCGCCAGCGGGGAGACTCCGTTCGCACTTACCTACGGAATGGAAGCAATGTTACCCGTGGAACTGGAAATTCCATCCCTCTGAGTCCTCTTGGAAAATGGGATCAATGAAGTCGAATGGCTATAGAGCCATCACGACGAACTTGCTCTACTCGACGAGCGCAGATTGAAAGCCATGGAACACACTCGAGCCTACCAAAGCAGAATGGCCCGAGCATTCGATAAGAAAGTCAAGATCCAAGACATCATAGAAGGCGACTTGGTGCTAAAGGAAAAGCCTCCTATGCAGACCAATCCCCTCAGAAAGTGGGAGCCTACCTGGATAGGACCGTTCGTAGTACAAAGAATCTTCTTCGGAGGAGCCATGAAGTTAGCAGACTTGGACGGGAACCCTTTCGATAACCCACCCCGTGAACGGAAGCAAGCTCCGCAGATACTTCGTTTGAGGAAGAGCACGAGTCAACTCTCCTTCCCCATACACCACCCCTCAGTAAAATTAAAGTGCTAAAAGAGTAATACCCAAATGGATACATTCCCGCTAATGATCCAGGTAAAAAACAGGGTCGCACTTCTTTTGTCTTTGTTTTTCTCAAATTCACCTAAAGTGTTGAACTACGGTGACACAGGCCCCTTAGTCCAATTGTAAAAGGGGAACGTAGGCGGCCATCATTGGTTCGGTCTCAAAAAAAAAAATAATAAGCATCAATTGCTTGTGTTTCGAAAAACTCTTTTCAATTAACCTACAAATTCATTACGGTTAAAACAATCTTTGATGAGTTCAAGCACGGTCAACTCTTGACTCGCTACACGCTAGCAAAACTACAATAAAACATTAATCAGTTAATGTGTCTGCAATGACAAACAAGGTGGATACTGCGGGACGGAAGGTCAACCTAGTTTCCCGTACTTGGTCCTTCATCCTTCTTCCCCTTCCCTTTCCCTCGGCGAGTGTTCTTCATCTTCACAGGGAATATTCTGGTAGTCCTTCTACCTGGCTCAGGGACCCTTCCCGACGCCTCCGTCAAGCCTGTAGCTGTCAATGCAGCCCTTTCCCTAGCTCTGTCCTGAGCTGCCTCTCTTTGAGCCATCATAACTGTGCTTTGATTGGCCTCCCGATCAGCATTGGCCTCATAGTCAACCATGTCGTTCCCAGTACGATTCCGAGGGTTAGCCCACGCTTCGGTCCTTCTCAAGGTCGAGCTGTCAAGGTGATCAACACCCAACAGCTCACTCCGTCACCACGAGATAGCCATATGTGTCTCCCCCATACACTCTTCATACCAGTTCAGATACTGCGTAGACAGAACAGTGCCCCCTCTCCGGTGAAAGAGAACCCTAGCAGGAAAGGACGTGTATTGCCACAACCGCGTGAGCAGCAATAGCATCGAAGGATCTTTCATCAGCAGAGATCCCACCTCGAAGGTAGCAGCATGAACTAAATCCGTCAGTGGCACCTGCTCCAGCCCGTACTGTCGCAGCACCAACAATGGAATGTAGAAAGACGTCTGGGACAGCCCCGGCACTCTAACAACCAAGAAACCCCCATGAGCGGTCCGACAAGTCTGTAACTTCCAGTGGGGAACCCACCATCGCAAGTGATGCGTGCGGAGTCTGGCCATCCAGGCTCCAGTTCAGCCTGATTGCCCCCTATCACCAGAGGACGTCGAGAAAAGGACCAAGCGTCACAAGACATTGGCACCTCGGGCATCATCTGCAACCTCTCCCTCAACCACATGGTAAGCATAGCGGGACTCCCTCCCCACATGTATCGGCTGTCGGTCGCCATCCGACCTATGCCCAGGAACGTCTTGCCCAGAACCAAAGGCACGATGTCTCCCCCGTTTCGGCACTGCCTCACCAGGTCCAGTACACTGTGATGGCACACACCCAGGGACGTGAATGTGAACAGAGTAGCGATCGCGCACATAGCAAACGCGTCCCACGCGAAGACGCTCCCCTCACTACCAGCAAATCTATCGGGCAGCCCCGAAATGTCGACATAATAGTGTTCAATATCAGCATCCCGTATGCTTCTCTAGCTGAGATACCAAGCAGAGACACTAGCTTCTCAACAGTGGCCATGCCACCAGCATAAGGAAGAACTAGCTGTTCCGTCTCAGGTCCTCCCAGAATGGCCCAGAAATCTTCAAACGTAGGAGTGATTTCGTTGTACGAAAAGTTGTACACATTCCTCCGTACGTCCCAGAAGCGAGCCGCTGCTCTCAAAAGATCCCAATCTGGCATAAGCTCCTTCAAAGCCCAAACAGATTTCATCCCGTAACAGCCTTCGAAAAACCCCTTGTTTTGCCTCGTGTGGTTCCGTACCCACGACTGAAAATTCTCCAAGTATCGCTCTTGCATCCGAGACGATAGCTTAGGAAAGGGAGCCATGAAAGAAAGTGAAGGAAACCTTAGGAATTTGAAAGGAATTCAGCTAATGGACTAAGGTAGATGCGCAGTTCTTAACAAATTGCAAAGCTGAAACTGCAATTTAAAAGAATCTGGAATTTCTTCCTCAGTCCGGCCGGACTCTCTCTGCAGTTGACTTGATCAACTCTGCAGCCAGCTGCTCTCAAAATTGGAAACAATTCCAAACCAAGCCCTGTTCATGCTTTTGTGAATCTGCGTGCTTCCATGGTTTCAATTAACCAAAGCCAACACCTCTTCCGCCCCGGGCTCGTGCAACAGTGCAATTAATTAAATATCAGTGCATATTGGCATAAATTTTGACCCGTTCAAATTTTCATGCATGTTTCATTTTATTTATTTTTGATCAACCTACTTGCTTATTTGCCAAAATAAAAAGAAGGTAATCACTAAATAGATGTGCAAATTACAGGTTCCGCCTCAAGGGCGCCTTTTTTCAAATACAAGTCAAATTGTTCCGGACAATACACGCATTTTGTCTAAAAAAGCAATAAAGGAGGACTACTCAGAGTCCTGCTCGTTATCCGAGCACTAGATATACTGCTCCGCAGTAGCCGGATCCGTCGAGAACAAGAAATCTCCGAATTCCTCCAGGCGGGAATACGCGAAAGGCCTCCTCTGCGCCTGCGAATTCGAAGACTCTCCCCTCTCGTGCCCCGAGTGCGAAGGAGGACGAGCTCCAAACCCAGCCGTTTCGCCCGCGAACTGGCCAAATCCCTGCGCAAAGTCCTCTCCACCAGTCGTGGGAGCAGACGAACCTCTCGGCCTAGACGACCTCGGCTCACGAACATCCACGCTCCTCCGAGAACTACACCTCAGGAACTCCATGAGCCTCCTAGCGTAGTTGGCCCACCCGTCCAACTGTCTCACCGCCTGATTATACGTACGGCCAGACACCTGCAAACCAGGAAAGTCGTCAGAAGAAAAGCAGAAAGTACAGATGCAACATTTGCAGAATGCTACTATCAAATGCAGGAAATCAAAAGGCACTCACCGAAGCGTTGGGGTCCACCCTGTACTGAGATCTCGGCTCCTCCGGGATCGGGATCACCAGTCGCCTGCGCGAACCGTCCAGCCCCTCGTACGCCAGCCTAGCTCGTGGGAGCGGGAGATCTCAGGGATATCCAGGGCCCTCCCTGTGCTGCACCTGTGGGCTCCTCAGCCTCATCCTTAAGAAAGTGTCGTAGTCGGCTCCCGTTATGACATACTCGGTATAGAACACACCCTGTCTATACCTCTCCAACTCCTCCATCGGCATCGACAGAGGATGCTGCATGTGCAGAGGCGGATCCACCGGCACCATCGGAAGGGACCCCGGGCCATGCTGACGGGTCACCCTCTCCCCCAGATACATCGCATCGCAGTGAAGTCCCACCAGCAGCTTCCGCCGCCGCGTAACCTCACTAGCAACCTGAACCATGCCAATGTGAATCCGGCTCCACCAGGTCAGCTGGATCCGCTCGGAGAACTCCCGGCTCAGGGCCTGAGACACCTCCTCATACGAGAGTCGAGTGCCCTCCCTCGACGACACCGCCTTCTTTGCCCTCTTCTGCCAAGACAGCATGGCAGGGAACAAGGACCGGTACGCCTCCTTAATCTCCCACCGCTGCGGGCTGAACACCTCATAGCACCAGACCTGTCAAGCAAATGGAAAGTTATGTCAGCTGCAAAGCAGATACATACGAGTACAAAAACGAGACAAGGAAGAGAAAAAGACGTGAACTCACATCCAAAGCAAAGGAGAAGCAGCTCAAGGTGTTCTCCTCTCCCCGCGAGAACCTATCCAAGGCGTGGTAGAGCTCGGCCAGTCCAGCCTCCCCCCATGCGAACCCCCTCACGGCGTCCAAGTCTGCCAGTGACCCGAGCAGAGGGAAGTGACAGGACATGTCAGAAGTCGGAAACAGAGTCGCTGACAACGCGAACCATAGGAACCCTCGAGCCAGACGCTCAGCGGTCATCCTCGGGGACCCCTCCCCATAATCAGCAATACCCGTCCTCAGATGCATCTCCATCGGCCTGTACCGAATACCTAAGCCCCTGGCATCGGTGATATCGAAACCCAACAGCTCCGACAACTGCCCCGGGGTATAACCATCCACCCACACCAGCGCGTTGCCCCAGGTCGGCAACCCAGTGATAGCAGCAAAGTCAGTGGGAGTCACAGTCGCCTCCTCCCACCTGAAATGAAAAGTGTGGGTCATATCCCACCAGTACTCGCTCAGAGCTACGTACATGGACCTCGCCCTCTGCGTCACAGCCACAGCGGCTACCGCACTGATAAATATAGCCAAACCGGAGTCAACCACCAGCTGCCGTGGACTCCTCTCCACTTCCCAAGCCTCATCCGGGAGTATCTCCCACAGCGCTCGCACTGCCTCGAAGGCTCCCTGACTCTTCTGGTTGTGAACATCAACTGTCCCTCGCCCCTGCAGGTGAACACGGCAAAATACGTTAATACAGAAGCGACATCAACAGAATGCACGAACGCATGTCAAAATGATGCAATGCAGATACAGTTCTCATTCCTTTCCTAAAATATTTCCATCCTGGTTGGAGTATTAATGGTCCAAGATTTTAAAGCATCTCGAAAACTCCGTCGAATCCGGAACCTTCAAAACATTTCGAAAACTCCGTCGAATCCGGAACTTTCAAAACTTTTCGAAAACTCCGTCGAATCTGGAACTTTCAAAACATCTCGAAAACTTCGTCGAATCCGGAACTTTCAAAACATTTCAAAAACTCCGTCGAATCCGGAACTTTCAAAGCATTTCGAAAACTCCATCGAATCCGGAACTTTCAAAGCCCTTCGAAAACTCCGTCGAATCCGAAACTTTCAAAGCATCTCGAAAACTCCGTCGAATCCGGAACTTTCAAAACCCTTCGAAAACTCCGTCGAATCCGAAACTTTCAAAGCATCTCGAAAACTCCGTCGAATCCGGAACTTTCAAAGCCCTTCAAAAACTCCGTCGAATTCGGAACTTTCAAATCCTTTCGTACATTTTCGAAAATTTACTCCGTCCCGATTTAAACATGCTTTAAATTCGGAAAACACATCTAGGCATGAAATTTTACGACCAAAATTTTTATGTCATCTACCCATGGTGTCAATTGAACTACATTCTAGTCAATTTCGACAAAGGCGCATAGCAAAGTCAAAAGCCCCAATCCGGGCACCAAAATCCCTAACTCTTTCCTAGTCAAATTTCTAACATTTAAAGAATGCACATTCTTAAAATTAATGGAATTTGAGGGAAGTGTGCCTGTCTCTCGATCCCTCCTTTGGATTTGTGGTTCTCCCTAGCCGGGTAGAACTCCGCCGGATTCAATGGAAGAGTAATGGTTCGAATGGTCCGAACCAATCGCGTTCTTTCGTCATCGGTCCTTCCATGACGAGCCATTGGTTCCAAATCACCCTCCATGTTGATTTTCCTTCACAAATTTGAGCAAACCTCACAATTTGGATTGGTTTTTCTCTCCTCCTTTCTCTCCCTCTCGTAGAAATAAATGAAAGAAAATGGCCAAGTTTGCCTCTGCCTCGGCGCTGGAATGAACCTGGTCAACTTCAGGTTCGATCCGTGGGACTCTTCTATGATAGAAAGATTCCTTGCCAATTCAGCCCCTCAACTTTTCGCAGTTCCAATTTTACCCCTTTTGGCCTCCAAAAGTGTAAAATTTCCCCAAAGTTAGACATTTCTAACACCCCCTCCCCCGAGGTCAATTCCCGTTAGTTTTCACTAACGCCCGTCTCCAGACGTTAAATTCCCGGTTAGTTTTCACTAACGCTCGTCTCCAGACGTTAAATTCTCAGTTAGTTCTCACTAACGCTCGTCTCCAAACGTTAAATTCCCAGTTAGTTTTCACTAACGCTCGTCTCCAAACGTTAAATTCCCAGTTAGTTTTCACTAACGCTCGTCTCCAGACGTTAAACTCCCAGTTAGTTTTCACTAACGCTCGTCTCCAGACGTTAAATTCCCAGTTAGTTTTCACTAACGCTCGTCTCCAGATGTTAAATTCCCAGTTAGTTCTCACTAACGCTCGTCTCCAGACGTTAAATTCTCAATCCCCAGTTGACGTTTGACATTCAAACGCTCTATCCTGTCTCCGGGCATTCCAATCACAATTTCGTCTCCCGACGTCAAAATTTCTATTGGTCTTCACCAACGTTCACTTCCCCGGCCGCCAGTCGTAAGCCCGATCGTCCCACCTCAGCGGCCATCAAGGTAAGCCCGCACAACAATCCCTCTTCGGCCATCAAGGTAAGCCCGAACGCTCATCCCCAGCAGGATTCTAAAGAAGAAACGTCAATCCTTCCGAGTTGTTAATAACGCCTGTTTAACACAACCATTCCCATCATTGCCACCCTATCCCCAGCAGGATAAACCTGGCCGTCATCGTAAGTCCAGCACTCAAGGCACGAACGCCTCCGTCTCAGGATAAACGCATCCAGCAACTCCGGTTTGAGGCGCCACACGCCCTCTGAATGAACGGCCTCCGGAAAAAATCAAGAAAGATTTGTTTGTTTATCTTTTGAATTTTGAAAAGTTTGGGAGTCGCCACGCCGTTTTTAAAGGAAAACATTGAGAAACCTATTTTTGCAGAGATTTTGAGTTCGGGGGTCTGGTTACGTGTTGGGAAGAACTTGAGAGTTCACCTAACACGCCTCTTTCGAGACTTTCAATCAAACTTTGGACAGTTATAATCATTCAAAATGTGTGTGCAATATGTTTCAACAAGCAAGGCATGCAAATTTGGAATTTCATTGATGGTATAGAGACTGGATACAACTTGTGAGCCATGATAGGGGGCCACACCCTCTACATATGGAGACTTATATTACAAGGCAGAAGGCTGAGACAGTCTGCTCAGAAGACTCTGATGTCGTCCGACACAAGTCTTCCTCAGAGAGGGATGTCGGACGACATAAGGACTCATGGTCAGATTGTCCCTTACAACACAATAAGGCTGCTCTGGAATTGGAACCACATTATTTTAAATAAGAAAAGACACTATTTAGAGTCTAAGTTCAGTTTGGGGTTGATTAGAGCGAACAAATTCAAGATTGACCTTTAATGATACGAATGTCATATGACATAGAGCATCTAAAGTTGTCTATGTCATATGGCAAACCGCCTCCATCAATTTATTGCACCCAAATGGAACTTAGGCTCCCAAAGTAGTGGTATACGAGCCAAAGTTACTTGAACAAGCTTTGGGTTACAAAAGGGGGGTCAATTCCGATGGATCTGAAGTCCAAGAAAAGCTGTACAGCCTTCTGGGAACTCTATGTCGTATGACACAGGACCTCTTGAGAGTCCTATGTGTAAGTAACCAAATCTGGCTCATGCCTTCCGGTTAAGTTTCCCGGCAATTCCCCGGACTTTCCAAAGCTCAGGAGCAATTCGGGAACTGTTCCGAACCTTCTGAGGGGTAAAGGAATTACTTGGAATTAAAAAACCACGTTTTCCTTTTATATAAAAACCCTTCTAGAAGGCCACCTTGCATGATTCTAGAAAGATGCTGAGTCACAAGGGATAATGTCGCACGGCTTCATTAGCTATTTCCAGACTGCCTATAAATAGAGGCCTCCTCTACCCATTTTCATATACAGTTTTCAGCATCAAAACTCTATCAAAATATCACTACGAAAATACAGAGAGCTGAGAGTGCCAAAACCACCTCCCTCCTCCTTGAAGCCTCCAAAAGTTGGTCCCTTCCCTAGGCAAACTTCAAAGAGAAAGAGGTCACCACCATTGGTAACCTCTCATCCCCTTTATCTCTCATTATACTTGTATATATGTGATATATTTGCTCTTTACTTTACATATTACTATATATTTGCTTGGGACTAGATATATTGTCATTAAAGGTCATATCTTTAAGCATGTAAATCATATCCCTCTCCCTTTGCATTCTTTGCATTAAAGTAGCATCTTTTGCTCCTAAAAATGATATCTTTATGCATCCTTTGCTCATAAAAATGTCATCTTTGCATAAAAGTTGCATCCTTTGCACTTAAAAATGATTCCTTTACATTAAAGGTGCATCCTTTGCACCTAAAACCTTTTTTTATACATAAAGATGCATCCTTTGCATTAAAAAATCATTTCTTTACAACAAAAAGCATCCTTTGCAAACAAATAGCACCCTTTGCACCCAAAATGTCATCTTTTCATTAAAAATGTCATTTTTATCCTAAACATGCATCCCCTAGTCCCTATTGGTATTTGATGCATCCTTTTGAGCGGACCGGTGTAAAGATCCTATCTTTACATCGTTTCTTCCATTAAAGGTGCCACAATCTCTTTAGAAAGGGATAAAACCTTGAACCCTATATCTCCGATTATCACTTGAGACGAGCATAATAGTCTCTATATAAGCTCAATTGTCTCAAGATGTAGTATTGATGGGCTAAGGATACTCCTTTCTAAAGAACCTCATTTTGGACTATAAAAGAGAGTCCTTCTCTCGATCACGCAAGACCCAAGGTCAAACAGCGATGATCACAAGTCCAAGATGAGGACGGGATCAAAGTCCCGAACACATAAAAATCCAAGGAATCCCGAGCGATAACCAACTAAATGGTTTATACGTCCGGAAGACAACTTGGAACATTTCCCCCCCCCCTCTTTTCAACACATGCACACAAGAAAACACGCAAGCAAGCACGAAAAATGGAATCTTGGGAGACTTGCTTCGGCAAGGCACCTTGGGTGAACGACGATCCGTTCTTCCCAAGGGGTAACTTAACCTCCGAACCCTAAATCCTTTTTTTCAAAGTTTTGAGGAAATCAAAATGGCGTAGCGACTCCGTTTTTTTCAAATTAAACCGGATGTTTTCAAACTCAAGTGAATCCAAACTAAAACACAAAAAAGAATTTGGGTACCACATTCACAGTTTGGCGACTCCGCTAGGGATTTCCCAAAGGAGAAAAGCTTTCATTTTCAAAATAAAAAAAAATGATACCCGGTATATAGGTGGAAACCACTAACCTTCCTGTATCGCTTCCTAACCCGGGGCTTGGGATAAAAGGTGGTCTAACAATCCCACGTACCGGTATCTCTTTTCGAAAAAAAAAATAATAAAAGAAAGCTTTTTTCCTTTGAGCGGGTTAGCCTCCCGTCACGGATTCCATTTATCGTGCTTGCTTTCTTTCTTTGCATTGCATTGCATATTGCATCTTGGGAATTGTGCATACTCTGAAAACTGAACAGGAAGCCTTCTGAAGCTGAAAGGTGCCTAAAATGTTCGGGGAGCAACCTGAAACTGCAAAGGATTGGAACCTGGAAAATTGATCCATGCAGCCGTACGGCTTAATCCGCCTCGGATTCTAGCCGGGCGGCCTCATTGGTAATTCCACCAGGACAAAATTGAGGTTAATCTGGCAGCTTAGGCAGCTTGGGGCTATTCAGTTCCAAAGCTGACCAGGCTCCAGAAAATTTACGTGCCTTAACTGTTGCATTTTTCCCCCGTCCCGAAAAATCATTCCTTTTAAAACACATTTCTGAAAATCTCTGTTTTAACTCAAAAAGGAACATTTTTTAGGAGACCGCACACTACGCGCACCTTATTTTTTACGAGACTTTCCCGGTATTGCCTTGACTATAATCCGCATCGCTCGTGCGTTAAAAGTTCCTATGACCCGTTAGACCCGTTAGGAGCGTTCTTCTCTCTCGGTCGGTGGGATCCGCATGCCCTATAGGATCCTCGCCCGGGGCTGTCCACCCTGGGAGGTCGAAATACAGGTGAAATACGAGGAGCTTATAGACGTAGTGACGGAGCCCACTGATCCAGGATCTAGAGTAGTTGCGAAAAAGAAGGGCAGAACCCCTTTTCCAATCAAATAGAAATAAATAAAAGACACTATTTTAAGTAAACTGGAAGATTCTTAATTTGCATATTGCTTGAGCCTTCAGCCTAAACACCTACCCCGAGTCTAAACCTCTCCTATCCCTTTCCCGCAGTGAGAAAGAATTGGGTGAGAACACCGGTACAGCAGTTTGTCGGCACAGAGATCTCAAATAACCCGTCAAAATCTTCAGGTCTCAGCTTTCCAGTGTCAAAATGGCCAACGTGGTAATCAACAATGGTAATGACCAAGTAGTCGGAGAGGCCATCCCAGTTCAACCCAGGCCCCACATCTGGTATGATGTTTGTGATTGTGAGGACTGTCTGAAATATGAGTATCAAGAATGGATTAATAAAGACGCTCCTTCAAGAAAGAAGAAGAAGAGGAAGTCCATGCAACAGAAATTAAAAGAAAGGTATGAAGCCGGGGACAGGAGCGTGGGAACTTTAGGGGAGCCTTCGGGCAAGTTTGACTACTACGTCAGTTATGCCAAGAAGCCTACCAAGGAACCCGTCATTCAAAACACCGTCCAGCCTGATACCCCTGTGGTCAGCGACCCTCTTGAGGTAGAGAGTTATGAATTCGTTGCCATCGTGAGGTTCAACAAGAAGCTAGCAGATTTAGAAGCAGAATACAGAAAGCCTATAGAATACGTGGCCAATCAAGGAAGGATTAAAGTCTCTCCTGAAGAAGACTTCATCAGCATCATTCAGGCCAACCCTCCTGTTGGCTATACTGACAAGGTTGTGATATCGAAGATTGGTAAAGAGAAGATGACTTATCAGCAGTGTATTGACAAGATGAGCCAGACCCTCCAGTCAATGAGTCCGGTTGTCACAGACGAGCTCGCTGAGAGATTGCATCAGGCTACTCTAGCTCCCCTCACCATCTTTCCACGGTACCGGCCTATCAATGATTTCCGGCAAGTTTTCGATCAGTTCGAAGTTTCCAACTTTCTGAAGAACGCTGACAAGACTGCTACTCCCCAGGGCAACAGCAGGAAGGAGTGAAATCCCAGTCCAACCCGCGTCAAATACTTCGAGTCAATAAGTAGTATAGGGTCCAGAGTCAGTAGGGTCAAGAGTACAGTTGAGTCAGGAATCTTTGAATTCCAGTCCTCCGAGTCATCCGAAGGCCTCACGCCTGAGGATTATGAATATGTAACCAATGTCATCTTTCCTCTTGCTTTGAATGAAATGACAGATCTTTCTGAGTATCCCCTTATTGCCAACTTAAAAAAATGATAAATTAACTCAAAACTTAACAACAGTTAATAATGAATCATTTGAACAAGATGCAAACACACTAAATGAACAATACATTAAAGAAATCTTTAAGCAGGTTGCAGAAAAAGAGGAAAACCGGGCCCAAGTTGCCGAGGAGGTTTTGACAAGTGTTAACTTGGTTACTGTCGAGGAACCTAAAGAGACACAGATTGGAAACTTCTTCCAGGGGTTGAGCAGGACAGGCCCGGTTAATCTGCTCGAGAGAATACATGGACGTGTTTGCATGGTCGTACGGGGATATGCGGGGGCTAGACAGTTCGATAGTAGAGCACAGAATCCCTCTAGCACCGAGATGCTAAGCCGCAGCGTAAAACCGAGGAAGATCAAGCCAGAATGGTCTCTACGGGTCAAAGAAGAGATTGAGAAGCTACTGCGGGTAGGATTCATCAGAGTCATCGAATATCCAACATGGTTTTCCAACATTGTGACCGTAACCAAGGCCAATGGGAAGGTGCGCTGCTGTGTAGATTTCCGAGATCTGAACAAAGCCAGCCCCAAAGATGACTACCCCTTGCCAAACATAGACATCCTGGTGGACTCCACTACCAACTACAAAGTCAAATCCTTCGTTGATGGCTTTACAGGCTACAACCAGATCAAGATGGCTGAGGAAGACCAAGAAAAGATAGCCTTCACCACATCGTGGGGAACTTACTGCTATAGAGTGATGCCATTTGGGCTTAAGAACGCCGGGGCTACTTATCAGAGGGCAGCGACCGCGCTTTTTCATGACATGATCCACAAGGAGATTGAGGTCTACATCGACGACATGATAATCCACTCCAAAGGCGAGAATGGACAACACTTTGATGACCTGCGAAAGTTCTTTGAGAGGCTGAGACAACATTCCATGAGACTAAACCCTGCCAAATGCACCTTCGGTGTGACAAGGGGAAAAGTGCTCGGGTATATGGTCACGGAGTGAGGTATCGAAGTCGACCCCCGAAAGATCAAAGCCATTATGGACATGAGGCCACCTCGAACCCAGACAGAAGTCAAAAGCTTTATGGGCAAGCTGCAGTACATCAGTCGTTTCGTCAATCAGTTGACCACTATCTGCGAGCCCATATTCAAGCTCATGAAGAAGAATGTAGACACAGAATGGACCGAGGAATGCCAGGATGCCTTTGACCAAATCAAGGCGTACTTAGTACATCCTCCGGTGCTATGCCCCCCACATAGACAGAAACCTCTTTTGCACTATCTCACTGTCACTGATACGCCAGTTGGGGCTATGCTTGCTTAGGAGAAGAAAGACTCTTGGGTAGAGAATGCCATTTACTTTGTCAGCCAGAAGCTGCAAGGAAGTGAGCTCAATTACTCAGCATGTGAAAAGACTTGTGCGGGGGCAGTGCAGGTAGTCGGTAAGCTGAAGCACTACATGCAAGCCCACCCTGTGAACTTGGTCTCAAAAATAGACCCCATCAAGTACATCATGATAAACCTTCCCTCTCGATGTGTCTAGCAAAGTGGTCCTTCTTCTTAGCTGAGTATGACAACAACTATGTGACCAGAAAGGCCATCAAGGGTCAAGCATTGTCAGACCATCTGGCGAACTTCCCCAGTAATGAGGACCGCGAGCCTGAACCCCAATTCCCAGATGAAGGGATCTTCGTAGTTGAGCCTGAGAACCGATGGCAGCTATTCTTTGACGAAGCTGCTAACAAAAGAGGAAATGGCGTAGGGATGCTACTGGTCGATCCGAAAGATGAGCACACGCCCATAGCCCTTAAGTTGAACTTTCCTGCCATGAACAACGTTGCTGAGTACGAAGCCTGCATTGCAGGTTTAGAGGCTGCTTTAGAAAGAAATGTCAAGGAGCTCGAAGTTTATAGAGACTCAGCCCTGATCATCAACTAGGTCTCCAACAAATGGAAGACTGTGGACCCTAATCTTCAACGGTATCATGCCTATATGAAGGAGTTGACTGGACAGTTCAGAGAAGTGACTTTTCACTACCTGCCAAGGGAAAAGAACAGCTTCGTAGATGCCCTAGCTACTCTAGCCTCCCTAGTAGAAATCCCCGAGGTAAAAGCCATAAAACCCTTCAAAGTGGGTAGAAGAGAAGCCCCGGCTTTCTGTTGTGAAGTAGACTTGGGACCTAAGCCTATCAAGGAACCGTGGTACAATCAAATTTACCAGTTCCTCAAAAATGGAGAGTCAGCTTTCAGAGACGAAGAAGGTAGACCAAAAGAAGGTGTCAAAGCCAAGAGCTTGCAAGCCCTGGAAAGGTTGGCCTCCCATTATGTCATTTTAGGAGGAGACCTGTACAAGAAGCGGTACCAAGGACCACTCCTCTTGTGTGTCACCCAAGAAAGGGCCAGAGAGTTGATGACCGAAGTCCACAATAGTCCCTGCGGTCCTCATATGAATGCTAGAGCCCTAATGCAAGTGATCCTCAGAATGGGTTACTACTGGATTTCCATGGAGACAGACTATATCCAGCATGTCCGAACGTGCGACAAATGCCAACGGTTTGCTAACCTCAACCATCTCCCGCCTCATGACCTGTACTGCATGACGACTCCTTGGCCGTTCGCAACTTGGGGTATTGACGTGATAGGGAAGATAGCCCCGGCAGGAAGCAATGGGAATGAATTTGTGTTACTAGCAGTCGACTACTTCACCAAGTGGGTAGAGGCCAAGTCCTACAAAGTCCTCACTTCCAGAAAAGTGGCCCAATTCATCAAAGAAAACATAATGTGTAGATATGGGGTGCCCAATGAGATCATTTCTGATAACGGGTCACACTTTGAAGGAGACTGCGATAGATTGCTGTCAGAATTCAGAATCACTCGCCACAAGTCGTCCCCATACAGACCTCAAACTAACGGAGCCGTGGAAGATGCCAATAAGAAGCTCGAACGGATTATTCGGAAAATGGCCACCCGTGGTCGTGATTGGCCCGAAAAGCTGCACCTGGCACTCTGGGGCTACCGAACGTCTGTCAGAACAGCTATGGGAGAAACTCCTTTTGCCCTAACCTACGGGATGGAAGCAGTATTACCAGTGGAGTTGAAAATCCCGTCATTAAGGGTCCTCCTGGAAAACAGTGTCAACGAAGTAGAATGGCTACGTAGCCGGCATGATGAGTTGGCCCTGCTCGATGAAAGAAGGCTCAAGGCCATGGAGCACACCCGAGCCTACCAGAGGCGAATGGCCAGAGCATTTGACAAAAAAGTCAAAGTCAGGGACATCAAAGAGGGTGACTTAGTGTTGAAAGTGAAGCACCCTACCAGAGACAACCCCCTGGGAAAGTGGGAACCCATTTGGATCGGCCCGTATGTGGTGCAGAAGATACTATCGGGAGGAGCAATGAAGCTTGCAGACCTGGACGGCAATCCCTTTGTCCACCCAGTCAACGGTGATAAGCTCCGAAGGTACTATGTCTAAAAAAAAATAATAAAAAAAAAAGGAAAAAAAAAAAGAAAAGGCCAAAAGACCTAATCCCGATAGTTCACCAGAATGAACTACGAAGACCTGAGCCCCTTAGTCTTTCTTGTAAAAGGGGAACGTAGGCAGCCATATATGGTTCGAGCTAAACAATAAATAATAAAGGGCAATCAAGTTTTCATAAAACGAGTCCTAAGCAATCAATAAGACATCTGAAATTTCCATGAAATTGTGTCTTGATTAATTTCTTAGATCATATCTTTGTTAATTACAAGTTAAAAGACTTCTTGATGAGTTCAAGAACGGTCTACTCTTGACTCTGCTAACCTGCTACTGTGATGATGCCCACCGCGATTTTTGTTTTTTTGAAAATCAACAAAACGGAGTCGTCACGCCATTTTTATTTTAAGGGCCAAAACTTTGAAAATGCCCGAGATTAGAGATTTGGGTTCGGATGTCACGTTACACTCCGGGAAGAACGTTAGGGTTCACCCGGAATGCCTCGTAAAACGAGTCTTCCTAATTTGAAACCATTTGTGTGTGTGTGTGCGTGTTTTGGTTAAAATAAAGGTAAACTGAGAAAACTAAAATTTGATAACTCTTTGTAAGACATTAAACAAGTCCCATGATTTTTTATATGATTTTAGGGTTGAGTTTTGGTACTCAAAAGACTCCTTGAAGTTGAAAATCAATTCTGCCAGAATGAAAAAGGCAGTGGACACTTGATTTTGAAATGGATTTAAGGGTTTTAAAACTTCAGAATCTGAGGAAAGTCAGAGAATGAAAGTTGTTCAAAACATCTTAAATAAGGTTACTGAGAAATATTTTCATGATTGGAGATGATTTGAGGGACCAAAACCTTCTGGAAATCACAGATGTGAAATCTGGATTTCCAGAGACTGCTAAACTTACTTTTAGAAAATAATTTGAAAAATGGAGTTATACTCACGCAAAAAATAAAGTAAAAATATGTCTGGAATTCTATGGATGTTGGATACAAAAAGTATTTTGTAGTCAACTCCAAATTCCAAGTTTTTCTGTGTCCAAAAAATTAGACAATGGACAGAGGTCATAGAGAAAGGCTACTGGACAACAACATTCTCAAGAAGGAAAATGTGATTTTAAAGGGGGTTTGCATCCATGCTTTGTCCCCATTTACTTAGGCTTTGATTAGTGATCACTAAACTTGTTTAGTGGTGATCTACTATATCAAGCCATCCTTAGGGTACATTAGGACTTAAAGCATTTCATTTGCTTGGAAAGGGGAGATTTAACCTTGAAATAAAGATTTTTTGTATGAAAATGATTTTTAGGTTAAGAAAAGGTTTTCAAGTAAGTAAAAAAACAATTTGAAAGGAATGTTGATCCTTGTAGAAGATCATCCATGGAGATGAACTTCCATGGTGATCCTCTTGGATCTAGGGCAAGGGATGGACAACAAGCAAGTTACATCTTTGAAATGTGAGATGCATGCATGGATGAGGGAGGTTTAAGGTAAGGAGAAAGAGGGTTTACCAATGGTGGTATCCTATCTTCTTTGTGTTTGTGTTTGTGTTTGAGACTTGAATTTGAGAGTGTTTAGTGAGTGTGATTTGGGAAAATAATCAAAAGAAAAAGGTGGCAATTCAAGGAATTTCCACTGTTTTCTCCAGTATTTTCGCCAAGGTGCTTGCTGTGAGTGAATTGTTCTTTTTTTGTTCCTGGTTTTTCTGAGACTGAGGGGCTCAATTTATAGGCCTCTGAAAAAATCAAAGTCATCCGCGCGGATTAGTCCTTCAGCGTGCACTGTTCATTTAATGCTGCTGCAGGCTTTGGACAAGAGGAATATTTTTCAAAATATTCAAACAGCTGTGTTTTACAGCTTACCCATTTCGGGTTTTTACATTTTTTTACATTTTGTAAGATTCTTTCCCTTGTTTATCTCTAAATAGCAATTCCTAATTTACCCTTGCTTTGTTAGAAAAGTTAGGAATTGTTAGAAATGTTAGGGATGTTAGGACTTTCGTTAATTTTCTAACGAAAATACTAACAATTCAAATTGAAGCACTTACAGTAGCCCCTCGACGACGGCGCTTTCGAAGGAAGCGGGGTCGTCGATAAGAGTAAGGCTCCATATTTGACAAAGGGGTGACCAAAGTGGTCAGATGGATGGACCTGGTGACAGGCTACCTACGTATCCTTAAGAGGAATCAAGCCGGTCGTAGTTCGAAAGCTGCTGGGAACGGGATTCCGTTAGCTTTCGTAGGAGAAATCGGACTTACGTTTTACTGTCGTTGATGATAATGAGGAAAGAAACGGGATTCCGTTATCTTTCTCGGAGAAATCGGACTTACGTTTTACTGCCGTTGATGATATTGAGGAAAGAAACGGGATTCCGTTATCTTTCGTTGGAGAAATCGGACTTACGTTTTACTGCCGTTGATGATAATGAGGAAAGAAACGGGATTCCGTTATCTTTCGTTGGAGAAATCGAACTTACGTTTTACTGTCGTTGATGATAATGAGGACAGAAATGGGATTTCGTTAGCTTTCTCTGGAGAAATCAGACTTACGTTTTACTGTCGTTGATGATATTGAGGAAAGAAACGGGATTCCGTTATCTTTCTCGGAGAAATCGGACTTACGTTTTACTGCCGTGAAGTTCTTTTGGAAGGGGGTTAACTTTGGTTAACTTCCGTTAAGTTTAGGACTAAACTGCAGAGTCCTGGAATTTTAAAGGGCAAAATAGTCTTTTTGGCCCTTCAATTCCATCCGCGCGGATTAGAACGAAGTCCAGACAGGTTTTGAAAAGAGGGCCGCCGCCCTTCTCCTTCTTCCTCATTGTTTCAATCGCCATTTACGAGAGAGAGAGAGAGAGAGGAATTTCGCCATTTTTGGCCAAGAAGCTTCAAAATTCTTTCATTTTCTTTGATTTTTCGAGCAATGGGACACGGGGGAGTTGCCATTCAAGTCCAAGGACGCGGCCCGGTTGCGGAGAGGCGATTAGAGCTCGTGAGGATGAGGAGGCATTACTCACTTTCGCAATCGATTGCGGAGGAGCCATATCCCGATGCGTGGAAACATTGGTCCACTGATCCGAGCCTTCGCACGGTATACTTCGAATCTCTCCGTTTCCTTTGTCGATTTTTGTTTGAAATTGATTTTTTTGTGATTTTTTTTTTTTAAATCCGAAAATTGATGTTCTTGGCATTGAATTTGGACTTTGATAATTTGCATGTTATAATGAGTATATGGGTAATCAAAATATGCATTTTATTTGAAAAAAAAAGATTGGGCGATTTGCCATTTTTTTTTTTTGAAATATGAGATGACGAAAATTTGTCCGAATCCGGGACGGACCTTTTTTTTTGTTGCATGTAGGATTCTTGCAATGAGATGATGCTTCCATGAATGATATGCATGCATGCATGTTTTATGATTTTTTGTGAAAAATGGGACGGATTTTTGCTTCCGTTGATTGTATGTATGAATGTGGAAAATTGTTTCTGTATGCTATTTCATGAAAAATGGGACGGAGTTTAGCTTCCGTTGACTCAATGTTATTGACATGTCTCTTTATGCACGCATGAATGATGAATGGTGATTGTTGAAAAACTTTTCTTTTGTGCGAGAAAGATGGGACTGAGTCCATTATATGCCGTTATGCTGCCGAATTTTTTTTTCAAAACTTTATGTCTATGATGCATGTGTATGCTTTTAAATGCAAATGCAATTTTCTCTTTTTTGTTTTTCTTTCAATTGCAGGGTGGAGATCGTTTTGTGACGGAGCAGCTGAATAAGCTGAAGACTCGAGGATCAGTGGAGGCTGTGATCGGCCTGTGGGATCGGCTTCCAGTCTTGGGCAGAGGAGGTTTGATGAGTCCGAGACAGATCATCATTGAGACCGGGTTATATGAGTTCATCGAGTGTCTGAGGGGGTTGCTCAAGTTCCCCAAGAGTAAGGGCCTGATTTTTGCTTTGACGCAGCACTGGTGGGACGTGACCCACACATTCCATTTCTTCTGGGGCGAGGCTACGGTCACACCTTCTGATTATGCTGCGATCACAGGCCTGTCCTTTAAAGGACGCAGCATTGAGTGGCGAGATGGGTACAGTGAGCGGGAGCTGCAGGATCTTCTAGGCTTTACCCCCATTCCCAAAAAGGGGATGGGGATGGAGTATGCTGTGGTCCACGGGAAGATCGTGGAGAGCATTGAGAGTTATGAGGCTGGGGACGAGAGAGTCTGCTTGTGCATTGCCGTGGCTTTTCTATGGTTCGCTTTTTCGAGCGCACTTTTTGGACACGCCGAAGGGACGGCGGTATTTGCCCTGCTGCAGACGTTGGCTGACGTGGAGATGGCTGGAGAGGTATCTTGGGGGGAGGCCGGGCTGGCAGAGCTATATTTTGCTCTGGATCGGTACAGCCGGAAGGCTGTCAGCTCCCTGACGTGCTTTGAGTTCCCTCTGGAGGTATAAGCTTTTGCTTTTTCTCTTTTCTTTAAGCACGCATTGTTCTTTCCGTACTTAATTGATGTGATCCTTACCTTTCGCAGGTATGGGCTCTGGAGTTCTTTCATGTCACGATGTGGCGGCAGCCGGTGGAGCACATCGGGGCATATCCGACTATGCTCTCCTGGACCAAGCGTGCTCAGGAGAAGATAGGTTCCATGGGGCGCACGAATCTTAAGTACAAGGATTGCCTGCCTTTGGTGAGAGCAGAGACGGATGAGGGGATGAGGTTCTACCCCTGGGGTCGCTTCGAGGTGGAGCAGCTAAAGGGTGCGGAGAGGTGGACTGTGGAGCGGAGGATTTTGAGGGGTTTGACCAGTGACGCGTATTACTTGGGGGAGAGAGTGACGCGCCAACATGGCGAGGGTGCGCCTTTGATGGCACCGATGGAGCCTCCTGCTGACATGATGCATTCGACTGAGAGCTCGGAGACTTGGGGTGACTATCGAGGTGGCGTGCACTTCTCGAGGTTTGTGGCGAGCGAGGATTATTCACAATTTATCTCGAGGAGGCTGAGGATACCCCAGGTTCTTGAGAGAGAGGGGTTGGGGGTTGTGCGGTACCCTCGATTGGACTTTTCGTATGTCCAGGACGGGGTCAGACTGAGAGTACAGATCCCTATCCCTGATCGGGTTCCACGAGCTTTCCGTCCTCGTCTGGATATGAAGGTATGGCTTTTTACTGCTTCTGTCTTTCCTTCTTTTCTTTCGCATCATCATTTTTCGCATCAATTATTTCTGACGCTTTTATTTCCGTGCAGTTCCCGGCCGTGGTGGTGGAGAAGCTGACGAAGCAGGTGATTGGGGCCAAGAGGTTCCTCAGGAGGATGGTTGCTTGTGGGGCTGCTCAGGTGTAAGTACCCAAATCTGGCTCATGCCTTCCGGTTAAATTTCCCGGCAATTTCGGTAAGTTTCCCGGACCTTCCTAGTGTTTCGGAAATGTCCTGGAGAGCGATCCCCAAATTAAAATTAGAGGAAGGGAGCCTTCCTAATTAAGAAAACACGTTTTTCTTAATTAGGGAGAAGGTTCTAGAATAATGCCACCTTGCATGGTTCTAGAATGCTGAGTCACAATGGATAAGCCCGCACGGCTGCATTAGCTCGCTGCCTCATGCCGCACGGCTTCATTAGCCTTATCCAGACTGCCTATAAATAGAGCCCTCCTCTACCCATTTCGACACACAATCAACAACAACAAAAACACACACACTCCATAGCAATATAATCAAGACGTGAAGAACACCCTTGAAGGCTCAAGAAGGCGAAGAAGAAGCTCAAGAAGCCATCTCCCTCCTCCTTGAAGACCCAAGACGAACCTCTCCTCCTAGCTCCGTCCGAAGAAGCGAAGGAAACGATTGGTAACCTCGCACGCCCTAACCTTGCATTTTAATTGATATACTTGCTCATTGCATTCATATATCTTGCTTGGGACTTGGCATTTATTCATAAAGATCATTTCTTTATCACCCCCTTCCCCTTTGCATGCATTAAGACCTCATTTGTCATAAAAATGTAGTCTTTTTCATAAAGGTGCATCCTTTGCACCTAAAATCCCTATTTTCCAATAAAAATGTTATCTTTATGCATCATTTGCATATAAAGATCAAATCTTTTCCAATAAAAATGCATCCTTTGCATTCAAAAACCTTTTCTAATGCATCATTTGCATAAAAATCCTATCTTTACGCATCATTTGCAATAAAGATCCTTTCTTTAAATCAAAAGCATCATTTGCTAAAACCAAAATGTCATCTTTTCATTAAAGAGTCATTTTCATCATGCATTCCCCTTTCCCCAACCTTGGAACGGACCGGTGTAAAAGTTCTCATCTTTGCATCGTTCCTTCCATTAAAGGTTCATGATTTCTTTAGGAAAAGGATAACCTTGAACCCTATATCTCCGATTATCGCTTAAGAATGAGTATGAAGCCCCTATACGAGCTCGGCCGTCTTAAAGCGTAGGATTGATGGGCTAAGGACATTCCTTCCTAAAGAACCTCATCTTTGACCAAAAGAGAGTCATTCTCTCGATCACGCAAGTCCCGAGGGTCCCGAGGTTTAAAATGCGATGATCATAAGTCATAAGATGAGGACGGGATCATAATCCCAAATACATAAATTCCAAGAAATCCCGAGCGACAACCAACAAATGGTTTGTACGTCCGGAAGATAACTTGGGACATTCCCCCTTTACTCTCAAACACATGCACACAAAGAAAGCACGCAAGCAAACACGATTAATGAAATCTCGGGAGACTTGCTCCGGCAAGGCACTTTGGGTGAACGCCAAACGTTCTTCCCGAGGGGTAACTTAACCTCCGAACCCATAAAACCTTTTTCAAAGTTTTGAGGTAATCAAAATGGCGTGGCGACTCCGTTTTTCAAATAACTCTGATGTCTTCAAACTCGCGTGAATTCCAATAAACAAAATTTGGGGCACACATTCACAGTTTGGCGACTCATTGGGGAAACCCAAAGGAGAAAAGCTTTATTTTCAAAACAAAAGTCGATACTTGGTATATAGGTGGACCCCACTTACCCTTCTGTATCGCTCCCTAACCGGGGCTTGGGATAACCGGTGGTTTAACAATCCCACGTACCGGTATCCCTTTTCAAAAAAAAAAAAATAATTTTGAAAAAAATAGAAGAAAGCTTTTCCCTTTGAGCGGGTTAGACTCCCATCGCCGATTTCATTAATCGTGCTTGCTTTCTTTACCATGCATTGCATCATTTGCATCTTGGAATCTGTGCATACTTTGAACGGGAAACAACCCGAAAAATAGCAAAAGGAGTGGAACTGGAAAATTGATCCATGCGGTCGTACGGCTCAATCCTCATTGGATTCGGCCGGGCGACCTCGGTGGCAATTCCACCGGGAAAAATCATGGTTAATCTGGCGATCCTAGCGGCTTGGGGCTACTCGGCTCCATGGCGGCGGGGCTCCCGAGAAAATTTACGTGCTTATGTGTTGCATTTTCCCCGTCCCGAAAATCATTCCTTTAAAACACATTTATGAAAATCTCTGTTTTAACTCAAAAAGGAACATTTTTAGGAGACCGCACACTACGCGCACTGATATATCCTGTACACTTTTGCACGCACGTCCTTCAAAGCCGAGGGTGGTTCAGTGCGATCACGGACGGCCTTACGATGCTCCCGGGCGCGCACGGAATCATCCCAACCTCCCGTGGCGGCCCGGTGTCGACCAATGCACGATCCGTGTCACACGTTTCAAAAAACCGTGACTTTTGGTTGGTTTTGGTCTAGTCCGTGTCATATAGCCCGGTTGCATACCCACGTAAAGGTCAAGCCTTAGCTCATAACGGAAGCCAAGATTTTCGCTCAAGCGAAATTCTGCCGAAATTCCGACAAGGAAAAATCGGTGGGATCTTGATTCAGACATTGACTATTGACCTTGACCCGCACGGAATGCGTAAGAGTCAAGACCGAGTCTTTGCCAAAAATCAAAAGATCTTTCGCTCAAGCGAAGCTACCAAAATTCCGACAAGGAAAAATTGGCAAGATCTTGGCCGGCATTGACTTCGATTCCAACTCACGCACTGCGTATGCAACGAAGTTCAATGTGACCTTTGTGTCATCCGGCTTTTGCCGCCCGACCCATGCCTATTATATTCTCGGACATTACCGAAAGTCAAAAACCGTCATTCGCTCAAGCGAAACTCTATCGAAGATCCGTCGAGGCGAGAGAGACGAGACTTTCCGGTATTGCCTTGACTATACTCCGCATCGCTCGTGCGTTGAAAGGTCCTATGACCTGCTAGACCCGATAGGAGCGTTCTTTACTCTCGGTCGGTGGGATCCGCGTGCCCTATAGGACCCTCGCCGGGCTGTCCACCACAGGAGGTCGAAATACGGGTGGAATACGAGGGGCTTATAGACGTAGTGACGGAACCCGGCGATCCGGGATCTAGAGTAGTTGTGAAAAAAAAAGAAGGGCGAAACCCCTTTTCCAACCAAATAGATATTAATAAAAGACAACTGTTTTAAGTAAACTTGAAGATTCTAATTTGCATATTGCACAGGCCTTGACTAAACACCTACCCAGAGTCTAAACCTTTCCTATCCCTTTCCCGCGGCGAGAAAGAAGTGGGTGAGAACAGGGTCGGCGACTTGTTAGCGCGAGAATCCTCGAACAGGTTCGCGAGAATCCTCGGTTTCATCGGTTCGAGAGTCGAGAATGACCGATTTGACGAAAAGCATCTTTGGTTTGGGTAACCGAGATGACCGGGGAAGAAGAGCTAGCCTATAACAATGCCCTCCCCCATCTTCATATAACCCATTGCAAAATGTCCTTTCTCGGTCTCCTCCAATACCCCAATTTGTTAGGGTCCCGACACCCTCGCTTCCTCTGAATCCCCATGGGACCCTTTTCCTCCTTTCGGCTGAGCCAAATTTCCCTACCTTGGAATCCCGGTGCAGTTTGACCTTTCCAATTTTGTCAACGCACGTGAATTTGCCTACCTCTCGGAACGGCTACGGCGAAGAGTCGATCGGGAACGAGAATAGGAATGGGTGGATTCTGATGATGATGACGGTTCGGTAGAAGGAATGGACTTGGAGCCAACGGAAGTGAAACCCGAAGGGCAAGATGAGGCGAGAAAGCCACGAGACTGGAATAGGGGATGAAATCACTTCAAGGTGTGTCTGCGGCCTATCTGAGGCTCGGAGAAGGATGAGGTAGTGTATGAGTCCTATATCCTAGAGTTCAATACTCCGTACAAGGACTTGGTAGGTGAATGGAGAGACTTGATCGAAGCTTTAGCCAAAAGAGGGAAGTGGGCTCCCCACCGATCTAGAACATGTAAGCGTCGCGAAGCCAAACTCTCATCGGGAAGGGTAGACTCTATCACGGTGTTAGTAGTCACTCCTGAAACTTGGTACGAAGAAGAATGTATGGATGCCTTGGAAAGAGTCACGAGTTTAGAGCGACCCCGGTCCCCTTTATGTCCTACGATGATAATGACGTCTTCTGGTAATCCACTAGCCCGGGAAGAGTCGAGATACCCCTCGTATGGCGTCAAGTATCCCGACACCTTTTGCCCTCATTGGTCATAAGAGCCAAGACGAAAGTTCCCACGAGAGCTACGTAGTGACAGCGATGAAGACACGGTCGAAGTGCGGAAGGGACAATAGAGGAGTGGTTAGCCCGAAGCCAAAAGCCCGGAAAATATCTCGACGGTAAGGAAAAGGAACCCGCCATGAGGTTTGACCCCCTTGAGAAATCCTTATTGATGATGGAATTTCCCACTTGAGAAAATGTTTGGTCAACGTCAAAGATGCCGTCGAAGGTTGACCCCCGGGAAAGAAAAGACATGCTTGACGGTGATGAGGAATGTGATCCTACTCTGTTAAAGAAGTTGCTAGGTTCGGATGAGAAAGCCATTTGCCAAGCTCCAAACTCCGGAAGTGATAATTCTTGTTGCATCTTGACTTTGAAAAGTTTGAATGAGGCGTGAAAGCTTTAAACGGAAAATGTGAAAAGGTCAAAAAGCCGGTAACACAGGACCGAATTCCGGGAAGCCGCCTATGCTTCCGGCGGCACCGTCAATCGAGATCAATCGGCGAAATTGGCCATACGCCGGTAAGAATCCGCCTCGACTTTGAAAGAATTGTGAGAATCCTCCGGTAGGAATAATGACCAAGGAAAATCCAATGTCTATGTGATGACTCGGTGCAGACGAGATGAGTATTGAGCGGCTAAGGGTGACAAAAGGAATGCCATTTCGGAGCAAAGACGAGATAAAAGACCTTATAAGCCGAAGCGAAAAGCGACTCGATAAGGAGGATCCGATCCTAACTCGGTTGAAGTGTACCCAAGCCAATATCTCCTTATGGTCCCTGTTGACCTCTTCGTACCCTCGTAAGTTGAAGCTAGAAGAAAGTTTGGCCAAGACCATGGTGCCCATAGATGTCACCCCGGATGAGGTCGTCCAAATGATTGGAAATATCCACTACGGAAACATCATTACCTTCCTTGAATTGGACACGCCAAAGTATGGGGCTAGTCACAACGAACCTCTTTACATCACAGTCCGAGTTAGAAGAGCGTCGATTGCCACGAGTACTAGTCGACGGGGGTGCAATGAATGTCTTGCCGGCTAAAATGATGGATTTATTGGATGCGAAGCCAACGGACTTAAAGCCTTCTAGTCAAACTATTAAGGCCTATGACTCCCTTTGCACGATCGGTTTTGGGGATCGCCACTCTCAAGATGTGGTTCGGAAAAAAGGGTCATGGACGTTGATTTTCAAGTTATTGACATTCCGATTTCATTTCTTGCCTTCTTTGGGACGGCCTTGGATCCACCGGATAAACGGGGTAGCCTCTACTTTGCATCGGTGCGTCAAATTTCGGTCGAGTGATGGAACTATCACCACCATTTATGGGGACAGTGTCACGGTAGAAGGAACCGGCACGGGGATATCCCGATATTGGAGATCAAGCACGATGATGAAGGGTTAGCATTGGACCGGATTCTCAGTAGCTTCTTCCAAGGCACAAGTGTGTTGTCTTGACCTCACCGCTACTTAGATAAAATCCCTCTGCCATGAGAATGATGCGAAAAATGAGTTATCTTAGGGACTTGGATTGGGTAGAAGACTTCAAGGTCGTAACACCATCATTGATGTGAAGGAGCGAGACTACCGAGATATGGCTTGGGGTACAAACCGAACTCTCGGGATGCCGAGAAAAGCTAAAGGCACGAAAGGTGAAGGGGTCAGCTCCATCCTTACGATCTGTCTCGACCCATTACTTTATAAAAGGAGGGACACAATATGATGAAAGTGATCGCCGAGATCTCCTTGCAGAAAACCCTTCTAGAGAACCTTGAGAAAGTTAGGGAAAGCCGGCCAATCCCGTTCGAAGAATGTTCCTTAATTTGCCGGATATCCACAGGGCCACCACTACCGTTCGAGAATGAGTACGTCTTCAAAGGAAATCCGGCCGGTGTCAAAGAGTCGGCATCAGGGACAATGGACTTCTCCGCCTTTGAGTTAGCTCTTCCAAAGATTAGCCGAGATAGACGCGCCGGCGGTGAAGACGGATCGGTGGGGTTTGCAAGAGTTGTTTGACGAAGAAGCACAAATCCCGAGACTTGATCGACTTCGATTCGAGACAATGAGATAGTTGCCGTTATTGGAGACGATGGTGAAAGTCATTTTGATCCTCGCACTTTGGTAACTAAGACGAAATGCCATTGAAGAATTGGGAGACATTCTCGGGGCCGATAGCCGGATCGACGGCAAATGATCACGGAGCTTGGATTGGTACCTCGTCCTCCTCGGCCGGTCGTGTCAAACACCCTGTTGTCTATTCGGTCGAGTCGGGAATCTTCGAATTCCGGTCCTCGGAAGTCATCCAGAAGGCCTCACGCTGAGGATTATGAAAATGTAATCGATGTCATCTTTCCCCTTATCTTGAATGAAATGACAAATCTTTACGATTATCCTCTTATTGCCAACTTAACAAATGATAAATTAACTCAAAACTTAACAACGAGTTAATAATGAATCATTTGAACAAGATGCAAACACACTAAACGAACAATACATTAAAGAAATCTTTAAGCGGGTTTCGAAAAAGAGGAAAACCGGGCCCAGCTGAGGAGGTTTTGATAAGTGTGAACTTGGGTACTATTGAGGAACCTAAAGAGACACGAGATTGGAAGCTTCTTCCGGGGGGTTGAAAGGGACAGATTGATCGAGCTGCTCGGAGAATACGTCGACGTGTTTGCATGGTCATACAAAGATATGCAGGGGCTAGACGGTTCGATAGTAGAACACGAGAATCCCTCTAGCACCGAGATGCTAAGCCGGTAAAACGAGCGAGAAAGATTAAGCCGGAATGGTCTCTACGGGTCAAAGAAGAAATTGAGAAGCTACGCGGGTAGGGTTCATCGAGTTATTGAATACCCGACATGGTTGTCCAACATCGTGGCCGTAACCAAGGCCGATGGGAAGGTGCGGCTTCTTTGTGTGGATTTCAGAGATACGAACAAGGCCGGCCCAAAGACGACTACCCTACGCAAACATAGACATCTGGTGGACTCCACGCCAACTACGAAGTCAAATCCTTCGTTGATGGTTTTGCGAGCTACAACCGGATCAAGATGGCCGAGGAAGACCAAGAAAAGACGGCCTTCACCACACCGTGGGGACCTCTTGTTATACGGTAATGCCATTCGGGCTCAAGAATGCGGGGCTACTTACGAAAGGGCGGCGACCGCGCTTTTTCATGACATGATCCACAAGGAGATTGAGGTCTACGTAGATGACATGATAATCCACTCCAAAGGAGAAGGTGGGCGGCACTTTGTTGACCTACGAAAATTCTTTGAGAGGTTGAGACAACATTCCATGAGACTAAACCACACCAAATGCACCTTCGGAGTGACAAGGGGAAAAGTGCTTGGAGTACATGGTCACGGAGCGAGGTATAGAAGTTGACCCCGAAAGATCAAAGCCATCATGGATATGAGGCCACCTCAAACCCAGGACGAAGTCGAGAGCTTCGTGGGTAAATTGCGGTACATTAGCCGTTTCGTCAATCGGTTGACCACTATGTGCGAGCCCGTCTTCAAGCTCATGAAGAAGAATGTGGACACGAGAATGGACCGAAGAATGCCAAGATGCCTTTGACCGGATCAAGGCATACTTAGTACATCCCCGGTACTATGCCCCCACATAGACGAAGCCTCTTACGCTCTATCTCCTTTATCCTTGAACACGGCGGTTGGGGCTATGCTTGCTCGGGAAAAGAAAGACTCTCGGGTAGAAAATGCCATTTACTTTGTCGGTAGGAAGCTACGGGGAGCGAGCTCAATTACTCGGCATGTGAAAAGACTTGTGCGGGGCGAGTGCAGGTAGTCGGCAAGTTGAAGCATTATATGCGAAGCCCGCCTGTGAATTTGGTCTCGAAAATGGACCCCATCAAGTACATCTTTGACAAGCCTTCCCTCTCGATGCGTTTAGCGAAGTGGTCCTTCTTCTTGGCGAATACGACATCAACTATGTGACCGAGAAAGGCCATCGGGTCAAGCATTGTCGAGATCACTGGCGAATTTCCCGATAATGAAGACGAGAGGGCACGAACCCCAATTTCCGGATGAAGGGATCTTTGCGGTTGAGCACGAAAATAGATGGCAATTGTTCTTTGACGGAGCCGCTAACAAAAGAGGAAATGGTGTAGGAATGCTATTGGTCGATCCGAAAGATGAGCATACCCCATAGCCCTCAAGTTGAACTTTCTGCCACGAACAATGTCGCCGAGTATGAAGCACTGCATTCTTTGGTTTGGAGGCTGCCTTAGAAAGAAATGTCAAGGAGCTCGAAGTTTACGGAGACTCGGCCACGATCATCAACCAAGTCTCCAACAAGTGGAAGGCTGTGGACCACTAATCTGCAACGGTATCATGCCCGTATGGAGGAGTTATTTGGACGGTTCGGAGAAGTGACTTTCCACTACTTGCCGAGGAAAAGAACAGTTCGCGAGATGCCTAGCTACTCTAGCCTCATTGGTAGAGATCCCCAGGAAAAGCCATAAAGCCCTTGAGTGGGTAGAAGAGAAGCCCCGGCCTTACATTTGTGAAGTGGACACAGGACCCGAGCCTATAAAGGAACCTTGGTACAATCAGTTACCAATTCCTCAAAGACGGAGAGTCGGCTTTCGAGAGACGAAGAAGGTAGACCGAAAGAAGGTATCGAGCCAAGAGCTTACAAGCCACGAAAAGGTTGGCTTCTCATTATGTCATTCTAGGAGGCAACCTATACAAGCGGTATCAAGGACCACTCCTCTTATGTGTCACTCGAAAGAGCCGAGAGAGTTGATGGCCGAAGTCCACAATGGTCCACTGCGGTCCTCACATGAATGCGAGCCACGATGCAAGTGATCCTCGAGAATGGGTTACTCTTGGATCTCCATGGAGACAGTGCGTTCGGCACGTCCGAACTGCGACAAATGCCGGCGGTTTGCCAACCTCAACCATCTCCCACCTCATGAGCATCTTGCATGACGACTCCTTGGCCGTTTGCAACTTGGGGCATTGACGTGATAGGGAAAATATCCCGGCCGGGAAGCAATGGGCACGAGTTCGTGTTGGTAGCCATCGACTACTTCACCCAGTGGGTAGAGGCCAAGTCCTACAAGGTCCTCACTTCCGAGAAAAGTGGCCCGGTTCATCAAAGAAAACATAATGTGCGAGATATGGGGTGCCCAGCGAGATCATTTCGATAATGGGTCACACTTCGAAGGAAGGCTGCGATAGGCTAGCATCGAGAATTGAGTTACTCGCCACAAGTCGTCCCCGTACGAGACCTCGAGACCAATGGAGCCGTGGAAGGCTGCTAATAAGACACTCGGCGGATCATCAGGAAGATGGCCATCCGTGGTCGTGATTGGCCCGAAAAGCTGCACCTAGCACTGCGGGGCTCTGAACGTCTGTCGGAACGGCCACGGGGAGAAACTCCTTTTGCCCTAACTTACGGGATGGAAGCGGTGTTACCGGTGGAGTTGGAAATCCCGTCATTAAGGGTCCTCACGGAAAACGGTGTCAATGAAGTGGAATGGTTGCGCGGCCGGCATGATGAGTTAGCCACCTTGACGAGAGAAGGCTAAAAGCCATGGAACACACCCGAGCCTACCGAGAGGCGAATGGCCGGGCGTTTGATAAAAGGTCGAGGCCGGAGACATCAAAGAAGGGCGACTTAGTGCTTTGAAAGTAAAGCCCCCTACCGAGACAACCCCACAGGAAAATGGGAACCCGTCTGGATCGGCCCTTATGTGGTGCGAAGATCGTCGGGAGGAGCAATGAAGCTTGCGAGACTTGGATGGCAATCCCTTTGTCCACCCGGTCAACGGTGATAAACTCAGAAGATACTATGTCTAATAAAAAAAAAAAAAAAAAAGAAAAAAATCTTAGTGCAAAAAGAGTAATGCCCGGCTAAGTGAAAACCCCAAAAAAGGGCGGTCTAGGCAAAAGAACGGGGTTGCACATATAAAAAAAAAAAAAAAAAAAAAGAAAAAAATCTTAGTGCAAAAAGAGTAATGCCCGGCTAAGTGAAAACCCCAAAAAGGGCGGTCTAGGCAAAAAACGAGTGCACATAAAAAATTGGTTCACGAGAATGAACTACGTAGACTGAGCCCCTTAGCCTTTCTTGTAAAAGGGGAACGTAGGCGACCATATATGGTTCGGTCTAAACAATAAAAAGGACGATTAAGTTTCCATGAAATATGTCATGATCAATAAAAAAAAAGAAAGACATTTGAATTTCCATGAAATGTGTCTTGATTAATTTTAAGATAATATGCCTTGTTCATTACAAGTTAAAAACTTCTTGAT
Organism: Adenophora triphylla var. japonica; assembly: GCA_022495995.1. Taxonomy (NCBI): domain Eukaryota; kingdom Viridiplantae; phylum Streptophyta; class Magnoliopsida; order Asterales; family Campanulaceae; genus Adenophora; species Adenophora triphylla. The sequence continues at coordinate 51,406 of JAFEMH010004616.1, forward strand.
GAGTTCAAGCACGGTCTACCTCTTAACTCTGCTAACTGCTTTAAAAAGATCTAAAATACAATAAAATGCCTAAATAAACTAATGTGTTTGCAAATGGCAATAAGAGGATCTTGAGAAAAGACTTGTCGATCGTCATTATTTGAGTCTTCTTCGATCTTCTTCCCTTTTCCTCGGCCTCGTCGAGTCTTCTTCCTTTTCTTCTCAATAATGTCGGTATCCCTCATCCCGACCTGCAGGTATCCTCATGGAGCCTCTACCCGGCCCCGTGTCAATGAGTGCTCTCTCTGTCCAGCACGAGTCCGCACCTCCTCCCTGCGAGCCTCGGTCGAAGGAGCGACCTCGGACAATCTCTTGTACCAGAGCCTCCATATCTCGGACCAAGTCACACGATTGGTTATGGCAACTCGCCTTAGCCTCGGTCTCCCTCGAGTCCTACTCGAGTCACGATCGGCTCCCAGTAAAGCTCGACGTCTATCCTCCAAGATAACACAGTCGCTCCCGTCTCCCTCTCGTACCGGTCCAGTAGACGGTGGTCGAAGATGGTGCTCTTCTTGCTCCTGAAGATAGCCACAGGTGGGAAAGCGGTATATGTCCAAGCCCTCGAGAAGAAAGAGAAGGCTGGCTGGATCACTCATGTCCAATGACACCACCTCCATGGTCCGGATGTCCTCCCAATCACTCAAAGGCTCTGTAAAGCCCCAAAGCTGCTGGATACTAAGCGGGGTATGTAGAAGGATGACCGGCGAGAATCACGGAACCCTCACGGCATAAGACTCCTGAAATATCCTCACAGTGCGCAACCTCCAATGTGGTATCCACCAACGGATGTCCGAAGTGGATAGCCTAGCCATCATCGGCTCGGCTACCACTGTTCTGCTTTGCCTAGGCGCACCTCTCAGAAATCACCCGAGGGCGAGTCGGCAAAGCCCGAGGCAAAGCCAGAGCCTCTCCTGCGGCCACGAGTCAACATAGCCGGACTCCCGGACCTCATGAAAGCGGTCTCCCGAGCCATCCTATCGATCCCATGAAATGTCTCTCCCAAAATCGGCGGGACAATATCCTTCCCGGCCACAGTCTCGACCATGTCCAAGAGGCCACTATGAGATCCCCGCGGACTCGGCGGTGAACAAAACGAGAGAATACGCGAGAGAATGAAAGCATCCATAGCCACCGTGGTCGCGGCCATATACGGAGACCCAGAGCACACCGGGATATCGAAAGGTCAATCCTATCAGGGGCTACCATCATCCTCTCGGCCTCTCCCGAAGGAATCTAGCGAGAAAAGATGCAAGCTTTACCGTCATTTGGCGCGTCTCCGTCAGCGGAATAGATATAGCCTCGGTCTCGGGACCCCCAATCAAGGCTACGAAGTCTTCGTGCGTTGGGACAATTTCGTTGTAAGAAAGCGATAAACATGTCTCCGGACGTCCCAGAACTTTCTTTGCGGCTCTCAGCGGAGTCCCAATCGGGCGGGAGATCCCTCAAATGCCATAAAGACTTGATCTTGAAGGAAGAATCAAGCGAGTCCCTTGTGATTTTGGAAGTTATGTCTCGCCCAAGATTGAAGACCGGATAGAAAATGGTCTCGCTTCCCCCTTTGCAATCGACGGGCTTCTCCATCGCAAAGTGTTCAAAGATGGTGCTTTTCGGTCCAAAATATGCTCACAGGAACAATTGGGACAAGTCTAGAGTGAAAATGAAATGAAATGGCCAAGCCTTGCTTTTATTCGAGAAAATAACCGGCTCGAGACGGGCGTAAGCCGCACGGCTTCATTTTCCCTCGAGGCCATGCCGCACGGCTACATTAGCCCTCTGCGAGAAAAAATTCTGCGGCAACCAAAGATTGCTGCCCAAGGGAGTTTTCACCCCACTTTTTCAACCAAAACTGTACAAAAACATATCCGAAGCCATTCAAGCATTTATATACCATTATAAATCATTTTGGCCCGATTTCGACCCCAATTCCAAGCAAAAAGTCGCCCCCGAGGCTCGAGATAATATGCAAATTGAGAAAGCATAAATTAGAAAAGTAAATAAAATGTAAATAAAACGTTTTCGCCCCATCGGCGCCCAAATAAAGCAAAAAATAAACAAAGTGTGCATAAAAATTGTTCATTGTTTGTTTTCGTTCCAAATCTATTCTAGAGACCTCTTAGGCCTCCGACTCTTCTTCCTCCTCATCGCTACTCGGCTCATAAATGCTAGCCTCCCTCATCAAGTCCTCACAGTCGCTCACGTCGGACAAATGGACATTATCGTGCCCGTACTCGGCCAGTTGCTCCCGAGAATGTCGGCGTTGGGTCCCCGCCCGAGGCATGGCCTTTGGAAGAGTACTCACGGCCGATGAGGTAGGCAGTGTGCCCCAGACGTGCCGTCTCTTGCGCCCGAGCTCACTGTGCATCCGCTGCCGCCTTCGAAGCGCGGGCCGGCTTCCTCGAAAGAGGCCGGCACATGTCCTTCCGGCCCACATTACGCGACCGGCCTATCGTAAGTGCGAGAGTTTGGAACTGAGAAAAAGAAGAGAAAAATCTCGAAAATCTCGAGAAAATTGCAAAAAGCGAGAAAATAAAGCTAAAAGGGAATAAGACCCTAAGAGTACACTTACGGTGCTATCGGGCGGCAAGGTGTGCTTGGGGCTCCCTAGCATCGGGGACGGTATCCTCATCCTCCTCGGCACTCCATGGACCACGTAGGACAGGATGCGCGGGGAGGGATCGGCGGAGTCGATAGGCTCATCCTCCCCGTATCCACGAGTGACCGCCGGCTTCACTAGCTTACGTGGCGTCCTCGGGCGGCTCCACAAACACGGCGTAGGGGTGTCCATGTCAAAATACTCCTCTGCGGCTATACCTCCACTGGTACCTCTCAATCTCATCCTGCGGCCGGTCCACAGGCTGCGGCATCCGTCTTTGGAGGGTCGGAAGGAGTAATGGCGTCTAGTGGGGAACATGACCATCTTTGCCTCGAAGCGGTCCCCAGTAAATGACATCACATGTCGGCCCGGTGAGCCACCTCCTGCCTCGTCACCTCGATAGCATCTCCCGGCAAAATCTCAGGATACGCCCCGAGGGTAGAAGTCCGCTCCGTCGTGCCCATCCACATTGATGGCCGGCCTCACCATTTTGTAATCGAAGGTAATCCGGGTCTTCCCAGTGAATTTATCTCTCGCATCTCCCCTCCGGCGAACCATAGCGGGGAAGATGGTGACATCACTCTGCTTGGTTCCAAGGGAAGAACCCGATCACCTCACAAAACCCGGGCTGCATGTTCAAAACATCAAAGGTCATTCTCTCTCTTATAAAAGTCTCAAGACGGGGAAAAGAGAAAAGGAAAAAAGAAAGGAGACTACCTCGAGGGCAAATGAGAAGCGATCCATGGAAGCGGCCTTGTTCCGGTGTACATGTCCAATGAGAAGTACAACTCCGCCAATCCGGCCTCGCCCCAGAGGCCGTCCCTATCCCATCCACATCCTCCCGAGAGAGTCGAGGAGGCAAGTCATAGCTAGCGTCCCGAGAATTGGCGAAGATAGTGGAGATAGCATCAACCATATGAATGCTCTAGCCGAGGCTGGCAGGCGGTCACATCATTAGCGGCAAAGTTACGCATGCGAGTACGAGCTGCCACCTCGGCGTTCCGCGTCTCCATCCCCGGCCCCTTGGGAATCGGCTCAAACCCTACCAAAGCACGGAACTCCTCGGGCGTAATATGGTCTCTCAAGTCACGGGCCTCCCGGTGAGCGTAGGCCGGTAATAGGCTGTGAAATCGGCGGGAGTCCTTTGTCGGCTCTCCCGGCTCGGGTGAAAGCTATGTGTCTTGTCCCACGGAACTCGAAAGGGCTGGACCAAGCCCTTGCTCTTAGAGGTGATGTGAACACCCCTGCCGATGGCCTCTACAAATGCATCAGTAGGTAGCCCTCGCATTTGCTTGGGATTTACCCCATTCTTCTCAAAATCCGGCATCCTGCGCAGCTTAAGCGCAATCTCCGATGGTCCTCTAGACTTGTTCTCCTGTAGACAAGCACATCAAAAAGAAGCGTCAGTCCTTCATATCATTTCAAAAGCATGCATATATTCAAAAGTGCACATATTTTCAAAAGAAAAGCATTCACAAAAGTTTTTCTAGCATTATTTGCATCAAAAACGTGTCTTTCATCACTTGAAACGCGTCATTGCTTTCCTAAAGCACAAAATCACAATTCTTCGCACATAAGCATTATTCTTTCAAAAAATGGCATGCATGAATCATTTTCATCTTCCAAAATCATGTTTTCTCATTGAAAATCAGAATTTTGACCTAGTTCTAACACAAGGCAAGAACTCCGTCTCATATTTTGAAAAATTCTCATTCTTACTTCATTTTGCGAGAAAAAAGTGAGTCATTCTCATAATTTCCATCAAACAAGTTGCACATTGCACATCCTTAGCCTCATAGGTTGTTCATGCATCTCAAAATCATTCAAAAATCATTCAAAATCCTAAAATTCGGGTCAAGCCCTAAATCATTCAAAAATCAAGCAAAATCATCGGATTTGAGCAAAATGAGAATGCTTACCCCAACCGATCGCGGGTTCGTTGATTTATGCTCCCTTCTCCCCGGGTAAAGCTCCGATGGAGGCGTAAGGAAGTCATACTTCCTCTCCGTCCGAACGAGCTCCTTTCTCCTCCTTCTCGCGGCCGCCGAGATGTTCCTTCTTGCTTGCCTCGGTATGGGATTGCCCTCCGGATCCATTCCAATCGATAGAAGCAAAAAGGGTTGAAGAAATTTCGAAATTCTCTCTCTCTTCTCTCTCTCTCGGCTGAAGTGGGCGGCAACAAGTGCCCAGTCCCCGTTCAAACCTGTTTTAAATAATCTGGAAAAAACAGGTCTCTAGCCGTACGGCTTCTTTTTCTCCATCTCATGCCGGGCGGCTTCATTCGCTACGAGCGAAATTACAATCCTTGCCCTGGACCTTCCACTTGGGCATGCAATTTCCGTTATCTTTTAACCAAGATAACATCTTTTCGAAAAATATCCCTTATCTCTTTAGCAATCAAGCTTTATTCCCGGTCGCCTCAGTTAATTCCGTTATAACGGGATAACACTAGGTGACAACCTCCGAGTAATCGGAACTCTAAACTTGTGCTACCTCTATCCGCGAATAGTGACGTATGCCCAAGTCATTCCAACTTGTGCTACCTCTATCCGCGAATAGTGACGTATGCCCAAGTCATTCCAACTTGTGCTACCTCTATCCGCGAATAGTGACGTATGCCCAAGTCATTCCAACTTGTGCTACCTCTATCCGCGAATAGTGACGTATGCCCAAGTCATTCCAACTTGTGCTACCTCTATCCGCGAATAGTGACGTATGCCCAAGTCATTCCAACTTGTGCTACCTCTATCCGCGAATAGTGACGTATGCCCAAGTCATTCCAACTTGTGCTACCACTATCCGCGAATAGTGACGTATGCCCAAGTCATTCCAACTTGTGCTACCTCTATCCGCGAATAGTGACGTATGCCCAAGTCATTCCAACTTGTGCTACCTCTATCCGCGAATAGTGACGTATGCCCAAGTCATTCCAACTTGTGCTACCTCTATCCGCGAATAGTGACGTATGCCCAAGTCATTCCAACTTGTGCTACCACTATCCGCGAATAGTGACGTATGCCCAAGTCATTCCAACTTGTGCTACCTCTATCCGCGAATAGTGACGTATGCCCAAGTCATTCCAACTTGTGCTACCACTATCCGCGAATAGTGACGTATGCCCAAGTCATTCCAACTTGTGCTACCACTATCCGCGAATAGTGACGTATGCCCAAGTCATTCCAACTTGTGCTACCACTATCCGCGAATAGTGACGTATGCCCAAGTCATTCCAACTTGTGCTACCTCTATCCGCGAATAGTGACGTATGCCCAAGTCATTCCAACTTGTGCTACCTCTATCCGCGAATAGTGACGTATGCCCAAGTCATTCCAACTTGTGCTACCACTATCCGCGAATAGTGACGTATGCCCAAGTCATTCCAACTTGTGCTACCACTATCCGCGAATAGTGACGTATGCCCAAGTCATTCCAACTTGTGCTACCACTATCCGCGAATAGTGACGTATGCCCAAGTCATTCCAACTTGTGCTACCACTATCCGCGAATAGTGACGTATGCCCAAGTCATTCCAACTTGTGCTACCACTATCCGCGAATAGTGACGTATGCCCAGTCATTCCAACTTGTGCTACCACTATCCGCGAATAGTGACGTATGCCCAAGTCATTCCAACTTGTGCTACCACTATCCGCGAACAGTGACGTATGCCCAGTCATTCCAACTTGTGCTACCTCTGTCGCGAATAGTGACGTACGCTCAAGTTTCCCAACTTAAGTTACCTCTACCTCCGTCATAAAGAGATAGCGCCATAAGCTCTAGCTTCTTCGGTGACGGCCTCCGAATTGTCAAAATCTCAAGGATCCTAGACATCGTTCCTAACTATCTAGTGATGCTTGAACTACGATCAAGGCTTGATTCCTCAGGGATACGTAGGTAGCCTTTTATAAAAGGTTCGGCCATTCGACCACTTTGGTCACCCTTTGTTTCTTTGTCACTCCTCGGTGATAAAGCGCCCCCTCATAGAAGTTCGGATATCCGACCACTGGGTCACTCCTAGCATATCCCCGGTAGGATCAATTGCTTGACCTCCTAGGTCATTTTCTCTTCTTTTTCCCCGGCAAGAGACCGGTTTCTCTTCTTCCTTCCCCGGCGGATCCTAATTCCGAACTACGGCTGGCTTGATTCCTCAGGGATACGTAGGTAGCCTTCCAAAGGTTCGGCCACTCGACCACCTTGGTCACCCAATCCGTCTCGGCATTCGCCGAGATCGGATCCTTTTCTATCGACAACCCCACTCGCCTTGCAAGTGACGTTGCCGAGGGCTTGTAAGTACCCAAATCGCTCATGCCTTAGGTTAAATTTCCCGACAATTTCGGTAAGTTTCCGGTAATTCCCCGGACCTTCCTAGTGTTCGGAAATGTCTGGAGCAGTCCCAAATTAAAATTAGGGCTGAAGGAAGCCTTCCTAATTAAGAAAACACGTTTTTCTTAATTAGGGAGAAGGTTCTAGAATAATGCCACCTTGCATGGTTCTAGAATGCTTTGAGTCACAATGGATAAGCCCGCACGGCCGCATTAGCTCGGCCGCCTCATGCCGCACGGCTTCATTAGCCTTATCCAGACTGCCTATAAATAGAGCCCTCCTCTACCCATTTCGACACACAATCAACAACAACAAAAACACACACACTCCATAGCAATATAATCAAGACGTGAAGAACACCCTTAAAGGCTCAAGAAGGCGAAGAAGAAGCTCAAGAAGCCATCTCCCTCCTCCTTGAAGACCCAAGACGAACCTCTCCTCCTAGCTCCGTCCGAAGAAGCGAAGGAAACGATTGGTAACCTCGCACGCCCTAACCTTGCATTTTAATTGATATACTTGCTCATTGCATTCATATATCTTGCTTGGGACTTGGCATTTATTCATAAAGATCATTTCTTTATCACCCCCTTCCCCTTTGCATGCATTAAGACCTCATTTGTCATAAAAATGTAGTCTTTTTCATAAAGGTGCATCCTTTGCACCTAAAATCCCTATTTTCCAATAAAAATGTTATCTTTATGCATCATTTGCATATAAAGATCAAGTCTTTTCCAATAAAAATGCATCCTTTGCATTCAAAAACCTTTTCTAATGCATCATTTGCATAAAAATCCTATCTTTACGCATCATTTGCAATAAAGATCCTTTCTTTAAATCAAAAGGCATCATTTGCTACAACCAAAATGTCATCTTTTCATTAAAGAGTCATTTTTTCATCATGCATTTCCCCTTTCCCCCAACCTTGGAACGGACCGGTGTAAAAGTTCTCATCTTTGCATCGTTCCTTCCATTAAAGGTTCATGATTTCTTTAGGAAAAGGATAACCTTGAACCCTATATCTCCGATTATCGCTTAAGAATGAGTATGAAGCCTCCATACGAGCTCGACCGTCTTAAAGCGTAGGATTGATGGGCTAAGGACATTCCTTCCTAAAGAACCTCATCTTTGACCAAAAGAGAGTCATTCTCTCGATCACGCAAGTCCCGAGGGTCCCGAGGTTTAAAATGCGATGATCATAAGTCATAAGATGAGGACGGGATCATAATCCCAAATACATAAATTCCAAGAAATCCCGAGCGACAACCAACAAATGGTTTGTACGTCCGGAAGATAACTTGGGACATTCCCCCTTTTACTCTCAAACACATGCACACAAAGAAAGCACGCAAGCAAACACGATTAATGAAATCTCGGGAGACTTGCTCCGGCAAGGCACTTTGGGTGAACGCCAAACGTTCTTCCCAAGGGGTAACTTAACCTCCGAACCCATAAAACCTTTTTTTCAAAGTTTTGAGGTAATCAAAATGGCGTGGCGACTCCGTTTTTCAAATAACTCGGATGTCTTCAAACTCGCGTGAATTCCAATAAACAAAATTTGGGGCACACATTCACATCAGGGCAGAGCGAGACATGCACAGCCGGCGCCTGTAGAGCGGGAGACTTCCCCTATTCCTTCAGAGCATTCCACCGAGACTCCTCTTTCTCCTCTCATAGATCCCGACATGGAGCTGCCTCCGGACCACGTCATTCTCGGGGATTTGCATGGACAGGGACATGTTTGGCGCCACGGTGGATCATCTTCGCATGTCCAGGGATCTGATGCGTTCACGTTCGGATAAGACTTATTTGCGGATCTCGGCTTGCCTTATCGTGGCGTACTGGTTGATCCAGGCGAGCCCCTCTCTGGAGATGAGGATGACGATCCCGAGCCCGAGATATTCATGGCTACTGAGGAGGCGGGCCCGAGTCGCAAGAGGGACCGGGGGAAAGCGCCAGCCACTGAGGATTCTTATTGATGATTTTTGGTTGATTCTGGGACTGTACTTATTTTGACAGATACAGTTTTATTTTTTATGCACACATTTTTTTGTTTTTCTTTTTTTTTTTGGAATGTAATAATCTAGGATTACTGTTATTTTTTTTTTATCTATTATGAATGCAATGTTGCATGTGTAGGTGTTAGTGCCCTAGGCCTATAGAGATAGACTTATTTGTAATGTCATTATTCATTTATATATGAGATTATTACTTTGATTATTATATATGTTTGCATGTTTATTGTAATAATCGTGTCCCTAGTACTTATGAAGCACTAGTATGAAGTTTAATGGATAATCATGTGATGATTATATGCATAGGGATGCACATTAAATTCATGGGTACTTGTTGGAGAACAAGGTACTGGACTTGACCCATTATGAGATTTATGTCATGGTCAAATGTCATAATTAAATCTCATATAGTCATATCATTGATATCCTTTGACCTGAGATTATCATCGTCTTCCACTCGATGAATATTGTGTTTGATATAGTTTAACGTTGTCTTTAACCGGATAACAATAAGGGCTATTATTGGCATGATAGGATTCTTGTTGGGAAGAATGATAAGTCAAGATGGAAATTTGTCCCTCGTAAAGAGAGATGTTTGCTTGGCCACTCGTAAGTAAGATTGATGATGTACATGGCCATGTCCGAATGAATTAATGTGATTAATTACATTCGATTGATCAATTTACTTAGTAACGAGAAAGCATTGAACAATATGAGTTGACGTGGACCATTACTCATGTTCAATATAACATCGTGTGACAATGGGATTGTGATATGTTCTATGTAGGAAAATCGAACTTGATATTATATTATTTGGGTAGGCATGATGGCTTGCTAGAGTCCGCTCATGTCTTATGAGGATCGATGTGATCGAACTCATTGCCAACATAATATAGTCCTATGGGGTCACACGCATCGAACGAATTGTCAAAAATGAAGAATATGGAGTTTTTGTTCTCAGGGGACGACTCGTCCCCAGGCCAGAACCAACTATTCCCCTTAAAGGGGACGCCAGATTCAGAAGCTGGGTACCAGGGGACGACTCGTCCCCTGGGGGACGACTCGTCCCGTCGGCACTGGACTGACGCGAAATTGACTTAAAACTAGGGTTTTCACGAGGGGAAAAGTTTTATAACGTATAAATACTTACCCCTAGTTGCCCTAGCCGTCATACTCAGGTTTTGGGTTTAGAGAAACACAAAATAGAGTGATTCCAATTGTGAATTGGGAATCGAAACACCATTCAATTCCATATTCTTCATTGATTGAAAGGAGTTTCAATAAAAGGATCTAGCAATCCACCTAGAATTGTTCTAGGGTTCGTTCATCGCGTGGATACACATAGAGGATCTTCGCTATTCAAGATCTTTCGTTCGTGATTCATTGATCGTTCATCGAGGATTCATAAGATCAACAATCCGGAGTTGGAACGCGTTTATCAAAGACAAAAGCACACAAGGTTGGTAATTCTATTTCATACTTCTTAATTAATCATCTAGAACGGATCCTAGGGCTCCGGGTTTTCGAGTTAATTTGCATTCTTCCGCTGCGCATGGACCCTCGAAACCCAACAGTGGTATCAGAGCCCCGTTCATGATGTTTATATTAGAAAATCATGATAATTAGATAATGTGATTATGTTAATTTTCATGATGTACATGATCTAGAATGTGAAATTGTATGAGTTTTGCTTGTGAAGTAATTGTATATAATGATATACCATGATTATGAAATTGAAATATATGATTAATATGATTAATCTAGATTATGGGATGTCAATTTCATTAATATGATTAATGTGATTAATCTAGAATATTTGTGAAGTGTTACTTAGTATATTGGCTGGACACCAAAACCTTCCCCACAGGCACTTCGATGGAAGTGTGGGATAAATTTGGAGCACGTGGCCGCGTACTAGTAATTACTGACCAAATGTGATTTGTGTTGCATCATTCCATGTTCATAATTATGCTCATATAGTTTTCATGAATCAACCTTGGCATGTTAATTGATAAACATGAAAATTGAACCTTCTTTGTAATTTGAGTTTGTTTTATGCCACCCATGTTTAAACACTTGTGAGTACACGGATAGTTTCATGTAGGCTACGCCACAGCGAGGTACATTGATTCTATCTTTGTATGATCAAGATGAGCAAACGGTGATTGATATACGTTTAACATGGTTGAACTCAATTAGGCTATCAAAACAGTTTTGGGCCTAAGGCATAAGATGAGATTGAAACATGTGACATATGATGTTTATAATCTCATAATGATCTAAGAGTCATATGTTGATATGATTGATAAATGTTATCTACCTTTTTAGTTTAATTTTGAGCAGTCGTGCCATAGCCGACTTGAAATTAAATTAAAGTTGGGTCTTAGCCTATTAAATTATATTATGCATATTTGCATAAGAAGGTTATATAATTTAGTGGGAGTATTTATGAAATACGTTATTTAATCTCTTAAATGAAATCGGTACATATATGTGTTCATATGTGTTGCATATTTTTGTTGTAGAAATAGCATTAAACTATAATTAATCCTTATTATTGTGATTCGTCCTTATGAAGGACAAGTTCGAAAAGAACGGTACAAGTTATTCTGATTTGATCAGATGCTCAAGAAGTGTTCTTAAGCAAAATTGTACGTTCTTGACGAATCTATTCCTGCTGAACCCACTGCAAACGTTGCAAAGGGCAGATAAGGAGCAACATAAGAAACATAGAGATGATTCCTATGATGTTGTTTGCCCTATACTTGCCACCATGTTTAAAGGTTCTTGAGAAGAACCTTGAACACGTGGAAATTGCTTTTGTTCTAGCACAACGCACAAAAGGAAATGTTCCAAGTGCAAGCTAGACAAAAGATATATGTTGTGGTGAAGGCTTTTAATGCATGAGATGCAAAAGGAGCAATCCACAAGTGTGTTAATGGTTAACACAAGAAAGGGGTTCAAAAGGGAAGGCAAAGAAGGTAAAGCAAAGGTTGCTAAACCTGGGGCAAAAGTTGCAAAAGCCTAAGAGGCTAAACCCAAAGTGTCTCAAAAGGATGCATTTTGCTATCATTGCAATGAGATTGTCATTGGAAGCAAAGTTGCAAGGCTAATAAGGAAGGCCTAAAAGGTGAAGAAGGGCAATTTGATTGCTACTACTTCAAATATCTATATGATAGATATTTTCCTTTCGACTTCTTGTTCTTGGGTATATGATACCGGATATAGATCCCACATTTGTTTAAATGTGCAAGAAATAAAGAATAGAAAGCTACTCAAAGAAGGTGAATTAAACCTATGTGTGGTAATGAAGCAAGAGTTGTTGCGTTAGCCATAGGGACTTATAAAGTCACTTTACCTTGTGGACTAGTACTTGTTTTGAACAAGTGTGACTACGTTCCGGATTTGAGTAGGAGTATTATTTTGTTTCTTATGAGGATGATGAAGGATATAATTCTCTTATTGAAAATAAGAAGCCTTATATTTATTTAATGATATGCATTATTGTAATGTATATGTCATTGAATGGTCTTCATATCCTTGATGTTAAGATACAAAGTAACATTGAAGATATCTATAATATAAGTGTGAAATCTAAACCGAATGATATGAACAACACGTTCATATAGCATTGCCGGCTTGGTCATATAAATGAGAAACGTATAATCTAAATTCCATTAACATGGACATTTAGACTCATATGATTGTGAATCGTTTGAGGTATGTGAATCTCGTTTATTTGGTAAAATGACCAAACCACCCTACACTAAGAGTAGTGGGAGGGCTAGTGACTTATTGGCCCTTGTACATGAGATGTATATGGACTATTAAGCAGTATTGCTAGGGGAAGATTTCGGTATTTCATTTATATTCACTGATGACTTATCTAGATATGACTATGTCTATCCGATGAAGTCCAAAAGTGAATTGATTGAGATATTTAGAATATTTCAAAATGAAGTACAAAATAAACTTGGTAAAATTATTAAGTACTTCGATTAAATCGAGGTAATGAATATTTGAGCCAAGAGTTTGATAATCATCTTAAAACTGTGAAATCGTTTCATAGTTGACTCCACCCGGAATGCCATATTGTATGGTGTGTCTGAGAGGAGGAATTGAACCTTGTGGGACATGGTTCGTTCGATGATGAGTCAAAGTTGACCTTCCTATTACCTTTTGAGGATATGCATTAGAAATTGATGCGTTTAAACTGAATTGTGTCCAAACTAAATCAGTTCTTAAGTCCTCACATGAGATGTGGCATGGAAGAATGTCTTTCATGAAGATTTGGGGTTACGAATCTTATATAAAGAGACTTGTCTCTTATAAGTTAGCACCAAATCTGACAAGGTTAATTTCGGATATTAATTTTACAACCACAAAGAGAACAAAATGTTTGTTGCTCTATATGATTCGTTTCTTGAGAAATAGTTTCTCAATAAAGTATCTAGTGGGAGTAAGATTGATCTTGAAGGAGTTCAAGAACCTGAAAATGACATGGAACCAAGAGTAGAGACGGAACCAAGTTCACAAGGAGTTGTGGAACCGGTTCAAAATACACAAGTTCTTCGCAGATCTGATAGGATACGATCCGAACCTGAGAGATATGGATTTCTCATATCGGAAAGTAATCAAGTGGGAGTCATTGAGAATGACGGACCTACTTCCTATCTAGAGACGATGTCCACTCCTAATTCGGATAAATAGTTATAAACCATGTAATTCGAATTGTAATCCATGTTTGATGATCAAGTTTTGAACTTGATTGGTCCACCTGAAGGTGTAAAAACCATAGGGTGCAAATGGGTTTTCAAGAAGAAAACCGACATGGATGGAAGGTGTATACTTTCATGACTAGGGATTGTAGCAAAGGGATTTAGGAAAATTCATAGTATTGACTATGTTGAAACCTTTTTACCCGTTACAATGCTGAAGTCTATTAGAGTTTCAATTGCCATTATCGAATATTGTGAATATGAGATATGGCAAATGGATGTCAAAACAGCGTTTCTTAACGGAAACCTACTTAAGGATGTATACATGATACAGCCTGAAGGGTTTGTCGATCCAAGAAATTCTAATAAATTATGCATGTTGCAAAGATCCATAAGATGGGTTGAAGCAAGCTTCGAGGGGTTGGAATCTTCATTTTGATGAATCGGTCAAAGAGTTTGACTTCATCAAGTACGAAGATGAACCTTGTGTATACATGAAATTCAGTGGGAGCATAGTATTATTTCTATTGTTATATGACAATGATATCTTACTCATTGAAAACAAAGTTCTGACACTTAAGACTGTCAAGTCTTGGTCAAGGAAAGGTTTCTCAATGAATGATATGGGTGAAGCCGCTTACATCCTTGGTATCAATATCTATAGAGATAGATCTAAAAGGATAAGTTGGTTTGAGTCAAAATACTCATATTGATAAGGTTCTTAGATGATTCTAAGAAAGGTAACTTGTCAATGGGTCATGGTATTACTCTTAGCGAGACTCAGTGTCCTATGACAACTGATGAGCAAAAGAGAATGGATGAAGTTCCATATGCTCCGACATTTGGATCTGTCATGTATGCCATGATTTGTACTAGACCCGACGTCTCGTATGCTTTGAGCATGACGAGTCGATACCAATCTGATCCTGGTGAGAACCATTGGATGGCAGTCAAGACGATCCTTAAAGTACTTAAGAAGAACTAAGGATATGTTCTTGGTATTTGAAAGGTTGGAAGTTAATCTTGTTGTAAAGGTTACACGGATGCTAACTTCCAAACTGACAAAGTTAATTAAAATCGCAATTAGGATTTGTGTTTATGCTTATTGGAGGTGCGATTTTATTGGAAGAGTTCCAAGCAGAAAATCGTAGCCGATTCTACTTCTAAGGCTTAATTTTAGCAACATATGATGTAGCTAGAAAAGGCAGTTTGGATCAAAAAGTTCATTAGTGTTTTGGAATTGTTCCAAGTATCACTAATCCGGTGGAACTTTGTTGTCACAATTGTGGTGTCATTTGTGCTAGCAAAAGAACCAAGGTCACATCAACGATCCAAACACATTCTAAGACGTTTCTACCTCATTCGAGAAATCTGTGAAAGGGAAGACGTTAAGATATGCAAAAGGTACCAACGGATGACAACATTTCGGACTCTCTCACCAAGCCTTTGCCACAAGCTAAACATGATGGTCATGTTAGGTCCATGGGTATAAGATACATGAATGATTGGGCCTAGTGCAAGTGGGAGACTGTAGGTGTTAGTGCCCTAGGCCTATAGAGATAGACTTATTTGTAATGTCATTATTCATTTATATATGAGATTATTACTTTGATTATTATATATGTTTGCATGTTTATTGTAATAATCGTGTCCCTAGTACTTATGAAGCACTAGTATGAAGTTTAATGAATAATCATGTGATGATTATATGCATAGGGATGCACATTAAATTCATGGGTACTTGTTGGAGAACAAGGCATTGGACTTGACCCATTATGAGATTTATGTCATGGTCAAATGTCATAATTAAATCTCATATAGTCATATCATTGATATCCTTTGACCTGAGATTATCATCGTCTTCCACTCGATGAATATTGTGTTTGATATAGTTTAACGTTTTCTTTAACCGGATAACAATAAGGGCTATTATTGGCATGATAGGATTCTTGTTGGGAAGAATGATAAGTCAAGATGGAAATTTGTCCCTCGTAAAGAGAGATGTTTGCTTGGCCACTCGTAAGTAAGATTGATGATGTACATGGCCATGTTCGAATGAATTAATGTGATTAATTACATTCGATTGATCAATTTACTTAGTAACGAGAAAGCATTGAACAATATGAGTTGACGTGGACCATGACTCATGTTCAATATAACATCGTGTGACAATGGGATTGTGATATGTTCTATGTAGGAAAATCGAACTTGATATTATATTATTTGGGTAGGCATGATGGCTTGCTAGAGTCCGCTCATGTCTTATGAGGATCGATGTGATCGAACTCATTGCCAACATAATATAGTCCTATGGGGTCACACGCATCGAACGAATTGTCAAAAATGAAGAATATGGAGTTTTTGTTCTCAGGGGACGACTCGTCCCCAGGCCAGAACCAACTATTCCCCTTAAAGGGGACGCCAGATTCAGAAGCTGGGTACCAGGGGACGACTCGTCCCCTGGGGGACGACTCATCCCGTCGGCACTGGACTGACGCGAAATTGACTTAAAACTAGGGTTTTCACGAGGGGAAAAGTTTTATAACGTATAAATACTTACCCCTAGTTGCCCTAGCCGTCATACTCAGGTTTTGGGTTTAGAGAAACACAAAATAGAGTGATTCCAATTGTGAATTGGGAATCGAAACACCATTCAATTCCATATTCTTCATTGATTGAAAGGAGTTTCAATAAAAGGATCTAGCAATCCACCTAGAATTGTTCTAGGGTTCGTTCATCGCGTGGATACACATAGAGGATCTTCGCTATTCAAGATCTTTCGTTCGTGATTCATTGATCGTTCATCGAGGATTCATAAGATCAACAATCTGGAGTTGGAACGCGTTTATCAAAGACAAAAGCACACAAGGTTGGTAATTCTATTTCATACTTCTTAATTAATCATCTAGAACGGATCCTAGGGCTCCGGGTTTTCGAGTTAATTTGCATTCTTCCGCTGCGCATGGACCCTCGAAACCCAATAGCATGAGCCCTGGTTTTTTGGCAAGGGTGTGAAGGTTTGGTATATGAACTATTTGGACAGGCTTTGCACAGGTTTCGAGCGGCTGGGACGAAATATTCCTCTGTGGTGCAGCAGTTTAAACTGCTGCAGATTTTTTCTGGTGGTGACAATCATGTCCGCGCGGACAGGGTCGAATTCTGGCAGGTTTCATTTATTTCGGTGGTTGGATCTGCTTGGACCATAAATATCATTGAAACTTCATCTTCTCCAGTTCAAACTCACTGGAATTTCGGGAGAGAAGAGAGAAAAGCCATGGAAATGACCAAAAACTCTCCAAAATTGTCCAAAGAAAGGCAAATGTTGTTCTTTGAAAAGTTCAAGGAGTGGTGTAGGGAGATTATGCACGAGAGAAGATCATTCTTTGAAGAAAGGTACAAGATAAAATGCTTGTGGTCTCTCAAAGAATTGGTTCCGGACTATGATCTCTTGAGGGCTTCTTCTTCATTTTAGGATACTAGAAGGCATGTCTTTTGCTTCTCTTACAATGAGATGGTCCCGACTGTTGAAGAATTCCGGGCTTTGCTTGGTGGTCCGGAGGTGGAGGAGATTGCGATTCCTTTGCCCGGAGGGGCCTCTTTTGTTGACAAGTTGTGCAACCTTCTTCAACTTTCTCCGGAGGAAGCACAAGGTATGATTCGTGGTCCCGATCATTTTGACATTTTTGGTCTTCCTGATAGGTTTAGGGGTTTAGGATTGATTGGTGATGCCTATTGGGATGCTATTACACTCTGCATGTTTGGGACCTTGTTCATGGTTTACTCTTTTGGGATCTGTCATCGGGCTTTGCTGGATGTGGTTGTACACTGCCGTTCGGGTCGGGATGTTGTGCCCTTGATCCTGGGAGAGACCCTTCATGCTCTTGACAGGTTGGCTACCGGGAGGCGGTATATGCACGGGGGCAGCCCGTTTCTTTTGACTATGTGGCTGATGGAGCGCCTGGGGGTTCTTCGCGAAACTTCTGATGCAGTGAAACCTTGGACTTTTGCCAGGAGAGGGGTTACTGTGGACCTCGATGATCAGGGCTCATGGGAGTATTGGATGGCTTGTCGCCAGACTGCGGATATCAGATGGTTGGTACCTCATTGGCGGGTAGAGACTCGGAGAGTGCTTCAGGATGGTTCTCATGTGATTATGCTTCCGGGGCTTTCCCAGTCCAGTTTTTATATTCCAGCTCTGGTTCGGAGACAGTTTGGCTTGGAGCAGACTCCTTTGGAGGATTTTGAGGATATAGCTACCAGGGTGGTGGCTTCTGCTTCGATGGATGATCCTTCAGTATTCCCATTTCTTTCCCGAGCATGGAGGTATGACGTCTTTCCTCCTAGGGTTATCCTCAGGCGTCCGGGGCATGTATTTTTGACCACTTGGTACTTGGATTGGTACGAGAAGCATTTGGGGGAGACTCAGGTGGCTATTTTGAGACGGCGTGAGGCCATTGTTGGTGTGGAAGACATGACGGTTTCTGAGAGGAGGAGGGCTGAGGCGAGGGCCAACCCTCATGATAGGAGCGGGGATGTCGTGACTGACTACGAGTCTTATGTCAAGAGACAGGAAGGGAGGATTCCTATGTTACCGGCCCAACTCCAGGAGATGAGAGACGAGGCTAGGGCTACTAAGGCCCTGACAGACGCGGGTTTGATAGATCCTGTCCCTACACCAGAGCTTGGTAGGAGGAAGACTGACGTTTTTCCCGTGCAGAGGAAGAAGACCCGAAGAGGAGGAAAGAAGAGAGGAGAAGCCAGTACGAGTGGCTTGGAGTGACCTTGAGGTTTCCGAGTATCCCTTTCTTGTCGTAGCAGACACATTAGTTATTATGTATTTTGGTTTCTTTTAGTAGGTTGTAAGTCGTAGGAGTGAACCGAGCTTAGACTCATCAAAAAGTTTTTAACTGTAATGAATATGTGAATTGCTTTAGAGTTTTTCGAAACGTCTTCATGGCTGGATCAATGTATTGATAACAAAGTATGACTTTTATTTGTGTTTTAGACCGAACCGTTTCCGGCTGCCTACGTTCCCTTGGACTAAAGGGCTCAGGTCTCCGTAGTTCGACCCGGTTAATTTGTTTTTGTGTTTTTTTTTGTTGTTTTTTTTTTGTGCAACCCTGTTTTTACCTAGGCCGCCCTTTTCGGGTTTTCAACCTAGTTGGGTATTACTCTTTTAGCACTCTTTCTCTTTTTTTTATTGTTGTTTTTTTTTTGGTGCAATCCTGTTTTTTACCTAGGCCGCCCTTTTCGAGTTTTCAACCTAGTTGGGTATTACTCTTTTAGCACTTTTTTTTTGTTTTTTTTTTTTTGTTTTTTTTTTTGACTTAGTGTTGTGTTTTATGCGTAGTATCTGCGCAGCTTATCGCCATTCACCGGGTGTACAAAAGGATTTCCGTCGAGATCTGCAAAATGCATGGCCCCTCCGGAGAAGATCTATATATGGCCCGACCCAGACAGGCTCCCATTTGCCAAGTGGGTTGATGCGGACTGGGGGCTTCTCTTTCAAAACGAGGTCACCTTCCCTGACCTCCCGATATTTTACTTTCTTATCGAAGGCTCTGGCCATCCTTCCTTGGTAAGCTCGGATATGTTCCATGGCTTTCAATCGGCGTTCATCTAGCAGAGCCAATTCATCATGGCGACTCTGGAGCCATTCGACCTCGTTGATCTGACTTTCCAACAGTACCCGGAGTGAGGGGATTTCTAGCTCGATTGGGAGTACGGCTTCCATTCCGTAGGTAAGAGCAAACGGTGTTTCCCCGGTTGCCGTTCTGACGGATGTTCTGTATCCCCAGAGAGCAAGGTGCAGCTTGTCAGGCCAATCTCTGCCTCGAACAGCCATTTTCCGAATAATGTTTTCCAAAGTCTTGTTTGCTGCCTCAACGGCTCCGTTAGTTTGGGGCCTGTAGGGAGATGACTTGTGACGGGTTATTCTGAATTCTGCCAGCAGCCTGTCGCATTCCCCTTCAAAGTGGGATCCATTATCTGAAATGATTTCGGCCGGCAACCCGTATCTGCATATGATGTTCTCCTTGGCTTCCGGGTCGAGCGGTACCCAGGCATGTCTTTATAGGACCGTGTAAACACGTCCACGAATTCTCAGGGCATCTTTGTCAGTCCCTTCAAAGAAACTACCAATCTGCGTCTCTTTAGGCTCTTCTGCAGTTCCCAGATTCACGCTTGTCAAAACCTTTTCGGCAGCTTGGGCTCGATTTTCCTCTTTCCGAACAACCTGCTTAAAGATTTCTTTAATATATTGTTCATTTAATGTGTCTGCTTCTTTATCTAGTGAATCATTATTAACTGTTTTTTTTTAAGTTATTAGTTATTTCATCATTAGTTAAAGTGGCAATCAAGGGATACTCAGAAAGGTCCGTCATTTCATTGAGAACAAAGGGGAATAGAGCATTGGCTACAACTTCGTAGTCTTCATGCGTAAGGCCATCGGACGACTCGAGAGACTCGAACTCAATAATGAGAGACTCAGAGGACTTTTATACAGGTTGGCACAAGGGGACGGGGAACCAATCCAAGCTTTGTGATCATTTCCACCTTGGTCGCGGATGGGCCTGAGAGAGTTTCCCAATTCTTCAATGGCATTGCTGTCAGGGGCCTCATGACTCAGGATTTGCGTTGTTCTCCTTTCTCAATCATCATTGTCATCTCTTTGACTGAACCGAAATCAATCAGGTCTGGCATCTGAACCTCTTCTCCGAATACTTGTTGCATAACGGGACCGTCCCAATCATCTGAAGGGAATTCTGTAACTTTGGCTTTCGGCATGGTCAGCTCAAACTCAAGCTTTGGGTCTTCTTGGGCAGTTGGGACCATAGTGGCAAGCTTGATAACTTCCTCATCGTAGGTGACATCATCGGGACTAGTGCCATCCTCAAAACTGAGCCTATGAATGTAAGGATCTGCTTGCGGATATGCCGCGTCCTCGACCCCGGAGAGTCCTGATTCGTTGTCGTTTGATTGCTCAATCCAGACATAAGGGCGTCTTGAACCTTGCTGTGCTACTGGAGCTGCTAAGAAAACCTCATGCCCCATACTCGAGAGGAAGGGTTTGGTGGGTAATTCCTCTTGTAAGACGACCCACACAACTGTCATGCATTCAATACGAGTATGACGGCGCTTGTTGACTTTTATCACAAAGATTTCCTTGCATGGCTGGGCCAGAGAGTTGACTTGAAGAATGCTGATAAATCTTTGATTGGAGACTGGGGGTTTATGCGCCTGCATCATGGCGATGCTCAGCGTTTCTTTCCAGTCTGCCCCCAAGTGTTGGAAATGGCAATTAAACTTGAGGTATCGGTACGCCGGGGCACACTTTGCTCGAGTACGCCGACATAGTTAGCATCACTGGACTCTGAGAGATTCTGATGAGACTTGCCCCGACAGTCCCTGGGTTGATTTGAAGGAGGTAGCCCCAGTCTCTGGCTGCGGGCGCGCTTGACTGTTGTCTCGGCTTCGTTCCCTATGAGGAAACTGTCCCCCCGGATGACTTCAAGGTCTCCCTGACGGTTAATGAACTTGACGCATTGATGGAGAGTGGAAGCTATGGCTTTCATGTGATGTAGCCAAGGGCGTCCCAACAGAGCTGTGAATTCAGACTGAATATCCATTACATGGAATTTTGCTGGCACCATTTGGGTCTCGAACCAGAGCTTCAAAGTCACCGTCCCCAGGATAGGACGAGACGTGCCGTCGTAGGCCTTGACGGTCTGGGTAGATGAGATCATGTGCCTTTCATTGATGCGTAGGGCCCGCATCATGCTGAGGGGAAGGACGTTAAAGGCTGATCCGTTGTCCACCAATACCCCGGGGAGTGATATGGTGTTGAGCCGGAGAGTGATGTACAAGGCTTCATTGTGCCCGGAGGCGTCTCTTGGCAGGTCTTCGTCGCAGAAGGTGATCATACTACCATGTATCAGGGGATCATAGATTTGGTCTCTATCCGGAGAAGGAGAGTCATCAAGCCATCCGTTTCCTGTCTTTCTCTTGCGAGGTAAAGCTTTTCTTTGAGGCCTCAAGGTTGTGTTGAAATTTGTTTGTGGCGGTTGCCACCCTTGGCGGCACATTGATTGAGTGCGAGTGCCAGACTGGCTTTGATCTTTCTTTGCCGGTACGTGCTCGGAAGTTGGACAAATTGAACCTTGGGCGATTCCGGGGATTAGGCTTTGCGCGGTGAAATTACTCAGATCTGAGGTACTCTTGTGTCCTAAGGCATGCATTCTGTTTTTAGCAGGACTTTTCGGCCTTCTAACCCCTGTTTGTTCTAGAGCGGCATGGTCTGGAGGAAGGGAGGACTGGCTGGAGTAGAGTACGTAGTAATCGAACCTTCCGGATGGCTCTCCGAGTGTACCCTACCGGTATCATCGGCTTCGAACCTTTCTTTCAATTTCTGCTGGGAGGAAGCTTTCTTCTTCTTAGGTGGGCGGTCCTCGCTTATCCAATCTTGATAGTCCCTTTTGAGGCAATTGGGGCAGTCACAGATATCCCACCAAATGTGCTCGGCAACTGGTGGTGGATTTGGGACCTCGGGTTGGTTGTCTTTGGAATGACTACGAGCTGAACCGATGCAGGGAGATTTACTGTTGGGCTCACCAGGAAGCAAATGGTTGGATTCTGCCGAGTAATGAGAGGCAACAGGCACATATTTGTCCTTTAGGGGAGCCCCAGTCAGTTGGGGGATTGCCAATGTTCCGAGATGACGTGTGGCTTCTTCGATCCAGGCCTGTTGTTTATTCTGACGTTCCTCAAGAGCCCTGATGGCTAACCACATTTCCTCCGTTGTTCCCCAATCTTCATTCTCTCTACTGATGTTTGCAGGACCGGTATCATCTTGAGAGGGGATGCCCGACGGTTGCTGAGGCATACCGAACTGATCCATCCTTGACTGCTGTTGGAATGGTGGCACTTTGAACTTCTGTTTGGGAGCTAGCTGACCTGTAAGTCGACGGGCAGCAGTTCCTGCAGTGGTGGCATAGGAAGCCGAGGGTGGTATCCCGGGACGATTGAGAGTGGGAGTGGGACTTTCTTCATTCTTTATGGTAAAAGTGTCATCGGGATTGAGACTGGCGGCCAAACTATGGCTCCTGATGGCTTCCATAAGGCTATTAATCTGTGCTTCCTGTCGCAATCTCATCTGTTTTACCAATCGGATCCAGTGTTGATCTGTCTGAGGGATTCTGGGAGGCGGAGTGATGTTGTCCCCATCATTACCAGCTGATGCAGACATTCTGAAACCCGGAGTCGGAACAAATGGTGAACTGACGATGCGCTTGACTCTTCCCAACTGATCAAACGGTGACCCGGCGCCCGAAACCAAGCTTTGTGAGGAGCTGCGGGGGGAAAGACACGAGGGTTCAGATATTTGGGAGTGAAGGAGGGTAGGTGTTTGGGCTTAGGGCTCATGCAACATGCGGTTATTTGTTCTTGTTTACTTAAAACGTATTTTATTAACCTAATCGGTTGGAAAAAAATTGCTCTTCTTTTTCGCAAACTATTCTGATTCCTGGATCAGTGGGCCCCATCACTACGCCTGCGGACCCTCAACCTGTAACCCCGAACAAGGGTTCCGTAGGGCAAGCAGGTCCCACCGACTGAAAAGAAAAACGATCCTAAAGTCTGGCGGGTAATCTAGTCTTAACGAGCATTCGATGTAAATTACGGACAAAGCTGACGTCAAAGGTCAAGATCATGTCCGGAGGGCTCGACGAAAAGTCGGCGTGGCTCGGACTGATAAATGTCCATAATTGATCTTGACCCGTCGTTAGTTAGGCCGTAATTAGACATGGAATAATCATTAATCCTTGATGACTCAGTGTCATGCCGGGAGTCGGTGCATAAGTTGTGCCAGTCAAAGTCAAAGTCAAGGCGCCAGTCAATATCTGGTCAAAGTTTGCGGCGGAAAACCGGCATGACTTCGACTGATTAAGGGTCCCCGAAAGATATTGACTGGGTATGCCGACTAAGGCTTGAAAGGAAAGGTGTATACACAAACCGGGCATGACACGGACCAGACTAAAAACCAATCGGGTCTCGGACAAAGTGTGTCACGGACAAGTGCATGGTCGACACGAGGCTCCAAGGGATGTTTGGGTAGTCCCGTGCTCGGACCGAGAGGCGTAATAAGGCCAAAAGGGCTGCTACTGGGATTTCCCCGGGTTAAGGACGTAGTGTGCAGTGTAAGGCCAAGTGCGCGTAGTGTGCAAGCAGTCTACCTTCTTTTTCTGAGTAAAATAGAAATTTTTATGTGTCTTAAAGAGAATGATGCATGCAAAAAATGAATTTTTTTTTTTTGAAATTTTTTTTTTTGAAAATCCTTTTTTTTTGAAATTTTTTTTTGAATTTTTGAAAAAAATTTTTTGAAATTTTTTTTTTGAAAATCTTTTTTTTTTGAAAAATTTTTTTTGAACTTTTTTTTGAATTTTTGAAATTTTTTTTTGAATTTTTTTTGAAATTTTTTTATTTGAAAGCAAATAAACACATAAGCACATAGGCACAAAATTCAAACAGTCAAGGAAGTGATTCCGACAATCAAGATACCGATTCTTCCGGGACAGTCAAAACAACAAGAAATGTGCAAAACCAACACACACACACAATACAAATGGTTTCAAATGTCGGGACGGAAGTTTGACCCACAAAAGCTTTTCTTTTTTTTTTGAATTTTTTTTTTTTTAAAAAAATAAAGCTCATTTTTTTTTCGATCCCCAGCGGAGTCGCCACTGTGATGATGCCCACCGCGATTTTTCTTTTTTTGAAAATCAACAAAACGGAGTCGCCACGCCATTTTTATTTTAAGGGCCAAAACTTTGAAAAATGCTCGAGATTAGAGATTTGGGTTCGGAGGTCACGTTACACTCCGGGAAGAACGTTAGGGTTCACCCGGAATGCCTCGTAAAACGAGTCTTCCTAATTTGAAACCATTTATGTGTGTGTGTGTATGTGTGTTTTGGTTAAAATAAATGCAAACTGAGAAAACTAAAAATTGATAACTCTTTGTAAGACATTAAACAAGTCCCATGATTTTTGATATGATTTTAGGGTTGAGTTTTGGTACTCAAAAGACTCCTTGAAGTTGAAAATCAATTCTGCCAGAATGAAAAAGGCAGTGGACACTTGATTTTGAAATGGATTTAAGGGTTTTAAAACTTCAGAATCTGAGGAAAGTCAGAGAATGAAAGTTGTTCAAAACATCTTAAATAAGGTGTCTGAAAAATATTTTCATGATTGGAGATGATTTGAGGGACCAAAACCTTCTGGAAATCACAGATGTGAAATCTGGATTTCCAGAGACTGCTAAACTTACTTTTAGAAAATAATTTGAAAAAGGGAGTTATACTCACGCAAAAAATAAAGTAAAAATATTTATAGAATTCTATGGATGTTGGATATAAAAAGTATTTTGTAGTCAACTGCAAATTCCAAGTTTTTCTGTGTCCAAAAAATTAGACAATGGACAGAGGTCATAGAGAAAGGCTACTGGACAGCAACATTCTCAAGAAGGAAAATGTGATTTTAAAGGGGGTTTGCATCCATGCTTTGTCCCCATTTCCTTAGGCTTTGATTAGTGATCACTAAACTTGTTTAGTGGTGATCTACTATATCAAGCCATCCTTAGGGTACATTAGGACTTAAAGCATTTCATTTGCTTGGAAAGGGGAGATTTAACCTTGAAATAAAGATTTTTTGTATGAAAATGATTTTTAGGTTAAGAAAAGGTTTTCAAGTAAGTAAAAAAACAATTTGAAAGGAATATTGATCCTTGAAGAAGATCATCCATGGAGATGAACTTCCATGGTGATCCTCTTGAATCTAGGGCAAGGGATGGACAACAAGCAAGTTACATCTTTGAAATGTGAGATGCATGCATGGATGAGGGAGGTTTAAGGTAAGGAGAAAGAGGGTTTACCAATGGTGGTATCCTATCTTCTTTGTGTTTGTGTTTGAGACTTGAATTTGAGAGTGTTTAGTGAGTGTGATTTGGGAAAATAATCAAAAGAAAAAGGTGGCAATTCAAGGAATTTCCACTGTTTTCTCCAGTATTTTCGCCAAGGTGCTTGCTGTGAGTGAATTGTTCTTTTTTTGTTCCTGGTTTTTCTGAGACTGAGGGGCTCAATTTATAGGCCTCTGAAAAAATCAAAGTCATCCGCGCGGATTAGTCCTTCAGCGTGCACTGTTCATTTAATGCTGCTGCAGGCTTTGGACAAGAGGAATATTTTTCAAAATATTCAAACAGCTGTGTTTTACAGCTTACCCATTTCGGGTTTTTACATTTTTTTACATTTTGTAAGATTCTTTCCCTTGTTTATCTCTAAATAGCAATTCCTAATTTACCCTTGCTTTGTTAAAAAAGTTAGGAATTGTTAGAAATGTTAGGGATGTTAGGACTTTCGTTAATTTTCTAACGAAAATACTAACAATTCAAATTGGAGCACTTACAGCTACAAGGATCTAAAATACAATAAAATGCCTAATAAACTACTGTGTTTGCAAAATGGCAATAAGAGAATCCTAAGAAAAGATTTGTCAGCTGTCATTCACTCAGTCTTCTTTGGTCTTCTTCCCTTTACCTCGACCTCGTCGAGTGTTCTTTCTCTTCTTCTCTATGATGTCGGTCTCCATCATCCCGATCTCCGGTATCCTCACTGGAGCCTCCATCAAACCTGTGTCAATAAGTGCCCTCTCAATACGGACACGAGTCCGCACTTCCTCCCTCTGAGCCTCAGTCAAGGGAGCGGCTTCAGATAGTCTCTTGTATCGAGCCTCCATATCCCTGATAAGGTCACCCGACTGGTTATGGCGACTCGCCTTAGCTTCAATCTCCCTCGGAGTCCTAC
Organism: Adenophora triphylla var. japonica; assembly: GCA_022495995.1. Lineage (NCBI taxonomy): Eukaryota > Viridiplantae > Streptophyta > Magnoliopsida > Asterales > Campanulaceae > Adenophora > Adenophora triphylla. The sequence continues at coordinate 77,941 of JAFEMH010004616.1, forward strand.
TCGAGTCGCAGTCAGCCCCCAATAAAGCCTGACGTCTCTCTCCCAACATGACCTGAGTCGCTCCCATCTCCCTCTCATACCAGTCCAAGTATGCCGTGGTCAAGATGATACTCTTCCTGCTCTTGAGAATGGCCCTGGGTGGAAAAACAATATATGTCCAAGCCCTCGAGAAGAATGAGAAGCTGGCTGGATCCCTCATGTCTAAAGGCACCACCTCCATGGTACGGATGTCTTCCCAATCGCCCAACAGCTCCTGCAAGGCTCCGAACTGCCTAGATACCAAGCAAGGCATGTAGAAGGATGACCAACAAAACCCCTGGAACCCTCACCGCATAGGACTCCTGAAATGTCCTCCGGGTCTACAACCTCCAGTGAGGTACCCACCAGCGAATATCTGAAGTGGATAACCTAGCCATCATCAGTTCCCAGTCACCCTGGTCCTGCTGCCTAGGCGAACCCCTCTGAGAAATCACCCATAGCCACCGTGGTCGTAGCCATATTCGGAGACCCAAACCTGCCCGGGATTTTGGAAAGGTCAATCATGTCCGGAGCTATCATCATCCCCTCAGCCTCTCCCAGAGATATTTGCAGAAAAGATGCCAACTTTGCCGCCACCGGCACGTCTTCGATCAGAGGAATCGATATAGCCTCAATTTCTGGACCCCCAATCAAGACTCGGAAGTCTTCATAGGTTGGGACAATCTCATTGTAAGAAAAGCAGTAAACGTGTCTACGGACGTCCCAAAACCTTGTCGTGGCCCTCAAAAGGTCCCAATCGGGCGGGAGATCCTTCAAATGCCATAAAGATTTGATCTTGAAGGTAGTATCGAACAGCCCCTTGTGAGATTGAAAGTTATATCTCACCCAAGATTGAAGATCGGACAGAAAACGGTCTCTTTTCCCCTTTTGCAATCTGACGGGTTTCTCAATTGCAAGATGATCAAAGTTGATGTCTTTAGGTCAAAAATATGCTCTGAGAACAGTTGGGACAAGTCTAGGGTGAAAATGAAATGAAATGGCCAAGCCTTGGTTTTATTTTGAAAAAGACCAGTCCAGACAGAACTGTAATCCGCACGGCTTCATTTGCTCCTAGGTCCAGACCGCACGGCCTCATTTGCCATCTGCAGAAAAAATCTGCAGCAACCCAAGTTGCTGCCCAAAGGGAGTTTTCACGCCACTTTTCCAACAAAAACCTGTACAAAAACATATCCAAACACCAACCATGCAGTTATGTGTCATCACAAATCATTTTGGCCCAGTTTCAGCCCCAATTTCAAGCAAAAAACTGCCCCGAGGCTCAGGTAATATGTAAATTCATAAAGCATAAATTAAAAAAAAAAGCAAATAAAACAGTAATACATTGTTTTCGCCCCATCGGCGCCCAAATAAAGCAAAAAATAAACAAAATGTGCATAAAACTGTTCATTGTTTGTTTCCTTCCTAATAGATCAACCCTAAAAGACCTCCTAGGCCTCCGATTCCTCCTCGTCGCTACTCAGCTCGTAGAAGCTTGTCTCCCTCATCAAATTCTCGTTGTCGCTCACATCAGAAAGATGGACATTCACATGTTCATATTCAGCTAGCTGCTCCAGGATGCCGGCATTAGGTCCCTGTCCCCGAGGCATGGCACTAGAAGAGTACTCTGAGGCCGATGAGGTGGATGTCGTGCCCCCGACGTGCCTTCTTTTGCGCACGGGCTCCTGCACGTTCGCTGCAGCCTTTGAAGTGCAAGCCAGCTTCTTCACGAGGGACCGGCACACATCCTTCCAGCCCCTGTTCTGCCTGACCAAGCCGTCATAAGTACGAGCTGGAACCTGAGAAAAAGAGAAGAAAATCTCAGAAAAATCTCGGAATTGCAAAAAAGCAAAGAAATCTGAAAAAGGGAAAAGACCCTAAAGTGTACTCACAGTGCTGTCAGGCGGCAGAGTATACTGGGGCTCCCTCGTGTCGGGGACAGGTATCCTGAACCTCCTCGGTACCCCGTTGACCACATAAGAGAGATGAGCAGGAGGCATCGGCGGGTCAGTAGGCTCGGCTTCCCCATACCCCTGAGTGACAGCCAGCTTCACTAGCTTCTGTGGCATCCTCAACCGCTGCTCCACAAAGGTAGCATATGGGGTAGCCAGATCAAAATACTCCTCAGCTGCCACACCTGCCTGATACCTCAATATATCATTCGCCGACCAATCCCTGGGCTGCAGCATCCGTGCTGGAGGATCATGAGGAGTAATGGCATCCAATGGAGGGACATGGCCATGCTGCCTGGAAAAGCGGTCCCCTAGATAAATGATTTCGCAAGTAAGCCCGGTCAACCACCGCCTCTGTCTAGTCGCCTCCACGGCATCCCCTAGCAAAATCTCCGGGTACCTCCCCCAAGGATAAAAGTCCACTCCATCATGCCCATCCCTGTTGATAATTGGTCTCACCATCTTGTAATCAAAGGTGATCCGGGTCTTCCCGGTGAATTTGTCTCTAGCGTCTCCCCTCCAACGGATCATAGCAGGGAAGATGGTAGAATCACTCTGCTGGTTCCACGGAAAGAACCTGATCACCTCGCAAAACCAGACCTGCATGTTCAAAACATAGAAGGGTCATTTTCTCTCATAAAGTCTCAAAGACAGAAAGTAAAAGACAAAGGAAAGAAGGTGAGAATACCTCAAGAGCAAAGGAGAAGCAGTCCATAGAAGTAGCCTTATTCCGGCTATACAAATCCAGGGAGAAGTAAAGCTCCGCCAATCCGGCCTCGCCCCAAGAGACCGTCCCAATCTCATCCACATCCTCCAAGGAGTCCAGAAGGCACAGCATAGCCAAAGTCCCAGAGTTGGCAAAGATGGTGACTGACATCATCAACCACAGAAAAGCTCTCGCAAGCTGGTGGGCAGTCACCTCATTAGCGGCAAATCCCTGCATGCAGTTCAGGACTGCCACCTCAACATTCCTCGTCTCCATCCCCAGCCCCTTAGGCTGGAGGTCAAACCCAACCAGAGCTCTAAACTCCTCTGCCGTGATATGGTCTCTCCAGGTCACAGGCCTCCCGGTGAACTGTAAGCCAGTGATAGCAGTAAAGTCTGCGGGCGTCACTGTAAGCTCCCCCCAGCTAAGGTGAAAGCTGTGGGTGGTGTCCCACCAGAACTCTGAGAGGGCCTGGATCAAGCCCTTGCTCTTCGAGGTCACGTGAATGCCTCTGCCAATAGCCTCAACGAACAAATCAAGGTCGGTAGCCCTCACTAGCTGCTTGGGGTTCACCCCATCCTTTTCAAAGTCGGCCATCCTCTCCCATAGCCTTACAGCAACCTCAGAAGGTCCCCTAGATTTGTTCTCCTATAGGAGAACACAACAAAAAAATGTGTCAGTCCTTCATCTCATTTCAAAAGCATGCATTCAAAAGTGCACATATTTTCAAAAGAAAAGCATTCATAAAAAATTTCTAGCATCCTTTGCATAGAAAACGTGTCTTTCATCACTTGAAACACGTCATGTCGATCACATTGCTCTCAAAAAACATAGAATCACAATTTTCAAAATTATTTGCACATAAGCATTAATTTTTTCAAAAATGGCATGCATGAATCCTTTTCATCGTCCAAAATCCCGTTTCCTCATCCATGATCAAAAATTGACCTAGTTCTAGCACATGCAAGGACTCCGTCACATTTTAAACAATTATTTTTCTTACTTTATTTTCGAAAAAAATGGGTCATTCTCATTATTTTTTCAAATAAATTGCACATGCGTGTTCGTTTATCTTCTTAGCCTCATAGGTTAATCATCAAGATTCCAAAGTCATCATCAAAAATCCTAGGAAAATTCGAGAAATTCCTAAAACTCGGGTCAAGCCCTAAAATCAATCGAAATCGACGGAATCAAGCAAATCAAGAATGCTTACCCCAACCGATTGAGGTTTCGTCGACTTGTGCTCCCTTTTGCCGGGATAAAGCTCCGATGGAGGCGTATTGAAGTCATACTTCCTCTCCGTTCGGACAAGCTCCCTCCTCCTCCTTCGAGCAGCCTCGGAGATGTTCCTCCGTGCTTGCCTTGGCATCGGATTCCCTTCCGGATCCATCTGAATCAAAAGAAGCAAAGGATTTGAAGGATTTTCGAAAATTCTTTCTCTCCTCTCTCTCTATTCCTCGGCAGCAGAGGGCGGCAATGGTGCCCAATGCCCGTTCAAATCCAATTTTAAATAAACTGGTAAAAATAAACTTCTGGCCGTGCGGCCTCTTTTGCCCCCGTCTCATGCCGGGCGGCTTCTTTTTCTCTGAGCAGAAATTACATTTTTTACCCCTGGACTTTCCACTTGGGCATACAACTCCCGTTATTTCTTAACTAGAGTAACGCTGCGATCCCAAGTATATCCGTTATCTCTTAGAAGAATCAATTTCTCTCCCCAGTCGCCTCCGTTACTTCCGTTATAACGGAATAACGCTAGGTGACAACCTCCGAATTGTCGAAATCCAAACTTTAGCTACCTCTATCACAGATTGAGAAGTACGCTCAAGTTCTCCAAACTTTAGCTACCTCTATCACAGATTGAGAAGTACGCTCAAGTTCTCCAAACTTTAGCTACCTCTATCACAGATAGTGAAGTACGCTCAAGTTTTCCTAACTTTAGCTACCTCTATCACAGATTGAGAAGTACGCTCAAGTTCTCCAAACTTTAGCTACCTCTATCACAGATTGAGAAGTACGCTCAAGTTCTCCAAACTTTAGCTACCTCTATCACAGATTGAGAAGTACGCTCAAGTTCTCCAAACTTTAGCTACCTCTATCACAGATTGAGAAGTACGCTCAAGTTCTCCAAACTTTAGCTACCTCTATCACGGATAGTGAAGTACGCTCAAGTTTTCCAAACTTTAGCTACCTCTATCACAGATTGAGAAGTACGCTCAAGTTCTCCAAACTTTAGCTACCTCTATCACAGATAGTGAAGTACGCTCAAGTTCTCCAAACTTTAGCTACCTCTGTCACAGATAGTGAAGTACGCTCAAGTTCTCCAAACTTTAGCTACCTCTATCACAGATTGAGAAGTACGCTCAAGTTCTCCAAACTTTAGCTACCTCTATCACAGATAGTGAAGTACGCTCAAGTTCTCCAAACTTTAGCTACCTCTATCACAGATTGAGAAGTACGCTCAAGTTCTCCAAACTTTAGCTACCTCTATCACAGATTGAGAAGTACGCTCAAGTTCTCCAAACTTTAGCTACCTCTATCACAGATTGAGAAGTGCGCTCAAGTTCTTCAAACTTAAGCTACCTCTATCACAGATTGAGAAGTACGCTCAAGTTCTCCAAACTTTAGCTACCTCTATCACAGATTGAGAAGTACGCTCAAGTTCTCCAAACTTTAGCTACCTCTATCACAGATAGTGAAGTACGCTCAAGTTCTCCAAACTTTAGCTACCTCTATCACAGATTGAGAAGTACGCTCAAGTTCTCCAAACTTTAGCTACCTCTATCACAGATTGAGAAGTACGCTCAAGTTCTCCAAACTTTAGCTACCTCTATCTCCTCGATAGTGATGTAAGCTCTAGTTTCATCAGGTGACAACCTCCATTAATTGTCAATCAGGTGACAACCTCCATTAATTGTCAATCAGGTGATAACCTCCATTAATTGTCAATCAGGTGACAACCTCCATTAATTGTCAATCAGGTGACAACCTCTATTAATTGTCAAACCAGGTGACAACCTCCATTAGTTGTCAATCAGGTGACTCCTCCACTAATTGTCAAAACCTCAAGGATCCTAGACATCGTTCCTAGCTATCTAGTGATGCTTGAACTACGACCAAGGCTTGATTCCTCCGGGATACGTAGGTAGCCTTTCATAAAAGGTCCAGCCATCCGACCACTTTGGTCACCCTGTTCCTTCGTCACTCCTCAGTGGTGAAGTAGCCCCTCATAGAGGTCTAGATATCCGACCACATCGGTCACTTCTAGCATATCCCCGTAGGATCAGTCGCTTGACCTCCTAGGTCACTTTCCCTTCTATTTCCCCAGCAAGAGACCAGTTTCTCTTCGCCATTCCTCAGCGGATCTTATTCTGAACTACGGCCTGGCTTGATTCCTCCGGGATACGTAGGTAGCCTACTTTAGATTCGCCAATTCGTCACATATGACACCCCCTTTCTCCAGTGGATTCCGAACTACGATTATGGCTTGATTCCCACTCGGGATACGTAGGTAGCCTTCCAAAGGTTCATCCACTCGACCACTTTGGTCACCCAATCCGTCTCGACATTCGCCAGATCGGATCCTTTTCTATCGACAACCCCACTCGCCCTGCAAGTGACGTTGCCGAGGGGCTTCTGTAAGTACCCAAATCTGGCTCATGCCTTCCGGTTAAGTTTCTCGGCAATTCCCCGGACTTTCCTAAAGCTCAGGAGCAATTCGGGAACTGTTTCGAACCTTCCGAGGGGGTGAAGGAATTACTTTGAATTAAAAAACCACGTTTTCCTTTTATATAAAAACCCTTCTAGAAGGCCACCTTGAATGATTCTAGAAAGATGCTGAGTCACAAGGGATAATGCCGCACGGCTGCATTAGGAGAGAACTCCAAGCCGCACGGCTTCATTAGCTATTTCCAGACTGCCTATAAATAGAGGCCTCCTCTACCCATTTTCATATACAGTTTTCAGCGTCAAAACTCTATCAAAATATCACTACGAAAATACAGAGAGCTGAGAGTGCCAAAACCACCTCCCTCCTCCTTGAAGCCTCCAAAAGTTGATCCCTTCCCTAGGCAAACTTCAAAGAGAAAGAGGTCACCACCATTGGTAACCTCTCATCCCCTTTATCTCTCATTATACTTGTATATATGTGATATATTTGCTCTTTGCTTTACATATTACTATATATTTGCTTGGGACTTGGTATATTGTCATTAAAGGTTATATCTTTAAGCATGTAAATCATATCCCTCTCCCTTTGCATCCTTTGCATTAAAGTAGCATCTTTTGCTCCTAAAAATGATATCTTTATGCATCCTTTGCTCATAAAAATGTCATCTTTGCATAAAAGTTGCATCCTTTGCACTTAAAAATGATTCCTTTACATTAAAGGTGCATCCTTTGCACCTAAAACCTTTTTTTTATACGTAAAGATGCATCCTTTGCATTAAAAAATTATTTCTTTACAACAAAAAGCATCCTTTGCAAACAAATAGCACCCTTTGCACCCAAAATGTCATATTTTCATTAAAAATGTCATTTTTATCCTAAACATGCATCCCCTAGTCCCTATTGGTATTTGATGCATCCTTTTGAGCGGACCGGTGTAAAGATCCTATATTTACATCGTTTCTTCCATTAAAGGTGCCACAATCTCTTTAGAAAGGGATAAAACCTTGAACCCTATATCTCCGATTATCACTTGAGACGAGCATAATAGTCTCTATATAAGCTCAATTGTCTCAAGATGTAGGATTGATGGGCTAAGGATACTCCTTTCTAAAGAACCTCATTTTGGACTATAAAAGAGAGTCCTTCTCTCGATCACGCAAGACCCAAGGTCAAATAGCGATGATCACAAGTTCAAGATGAGGACGGGATCAAAGTCCCGAACACATAAAAATCCAAGGAATCCCGAGCGATAACCAACTAAATGGTTTATACGTCCGGAAGACAACTTGGAACATTCCCCCCCCCCTCTTTTCAACACATGCACACAAGAAAGCACGCAAGCAAGCACGAAAAATGGAATCTTGGGAGACTTGCTTCGGCAAGGCACCTTGGGTGAACGACGATCCGTTCTTCCCAAGGGGTAACTTAACCTCCGAACCCTAAATCTTTTTTTTCAAAGTTTTGAGGAAATCAAAATGGCGTGGCGACTCCGTTTTTTTCAAATTAAACCGGATGTTTTCAAACTCAAGTGAATCCAAACTAAAACACAAAAAATAATTTGGGCACCACATTCACACTATGTCGTCCGACATGAGCAGCCTGTTTCAGTGCCCTTCAGTCAGATTGATCCCACCTTGTTCCCAAAGCAAGCTAAGCTATATTTATTAACTAAAAGCAGTGAAATAGTAATGTTACGTGAGTATTATGGGAGGATCACATGACTTTAATGGCCAAATGTGATGAATCACATATCTATGGCCATTTTTGTGCAGCCATCACCTCCTAACTCAATGGAAACTAACAAAGATTCAAACTTTAATGGTGTTAATGCCACCAAATGTTCAGATCTGAGGTGGGGAGAAGTGAATATGGAAGATTCACCTCTCCACCACCTTTATCATGCAAAATCCCAAATATTTCACATAATATCAAAGCAAGTAAGCATGCAAGATGACATAGATGTATGCAAGAGTTGATCAGAGAAAGAAAGAGGGTTTAGTGGCTACCTATTGTAGTCCACAAGGTAAAGACACCAATAGTATGGTGCTTCCCCCTTCAACACACCAACAAGGAAGGTTTTCTTTGGATCTTGTCTTGGGTATGTGTATGTATGAGGAGGGAGGTGAGTATGTGTATGAGAGAGAGAGGATGAGACTCTATTTTGACAGAGTTTCCCCCCTTACTAAGATCCTCCCAGCCAGTCCTCCAAAATGATCAGCCATGCTTTGTATTTATAGGAAGGCTGATGGAACGTCCTTTGTCGTCTAATAGAGGGAGTTAAATCGCCTTTGTGTCATCCTGTGTCGGACGACAGCGTATAGATTTATGGCATAGTTGGGCTGAATGGATGGCAGGCCCAATGGGTTGAGTTGGTAATTGGATAATTGGACTCAAATTGCATTTTAGCAAGTACATGAGCCCAAAAATCAAGGAAAGTAGACCCAAAACATGAGTTCGGGTCGGGGTACTCACAGAGCCCCTCGGCGACGTCGCTTCCACGGGAAGTGGGGTCGTCGACACAATGAGAATCCCGAAATGGACACGAACGGTGGGAAAAAAGATGACCAAGATGGTCGAGTGGCTGGACCTTTTGTGGAAAGGATTCCTACGTATCCCGTGGGGGAATCAAGCCAAATCGTAGTTCAGAAAAGATGGACGTTTGCGTCCTGGGGAAATTGACCATGATGGTCATGCGGCTGGACCTTTTATGAAAAGGATTCCTACGTATCCCGTGGGGGAATCAAGACAAATCGTAGTTCAACAAAGAGGTGGCGCCAATGAGAGGCCACGGGCTTTGTACCCAAGGTTTGACTGTTTCGATGGGGAGTCACCCGAGGATTTGACTATTTCGATGGGGAGTCACCCGAGGATTTGACTGTTTCGATGGGGAGTCACCCGAGGATTTGACTGTTTCGATGGGGAGTCACCCGAGGATTTGACTGTTTCGATGGGGAGTCGCCCGAGGATTTGACTGTTTCGATGGGGAGTCACCCGAGGATTTTGAGAATCCTGTGCCGAACAACGAACGGCGGGAAAAGGAGATGACCAAGATGGTCGAGCGGCTGGACCTTTTACGAAAAGGATTCCTACGTATCCCCTGAGGGAATCAAGCTGAATCGTAGTTCGTCAAAGATGTGGCGCTAACGAGAGGCCACGGGCTTTGTACCCAAAAGTGACTGTTCCAAGGGGAGTCACCCCGAAGATGGGTGTTTGCACCTGAGATTGACTGTGTCTAGGAAATTTATACGGTCTTCAGGACCGGATAGTTTATAGCCATTCCGGGCTAAGGAATAATGATGTGAGAAAGACTGAGAGGTGGGCGTTTAGACCCGAATGAAATGGTAGGCAGTCAAGAGGGACTGACAAAATTGACCAGGGTTAAGAGAGGAAAATTACCCCTTCTGGAATGCCTATGTCGTCCGACATGGGGCTTTCCCCAGACTGTTTTAATTAGAACAGTTAGGTTGTAAGACAGGGGCTCCAAATTGAGAACAGCCGCCGAGCTTGAGGGAGAGAAAGAGAGAAAATTTGAAAAAATCTTCCCCCTAATTTTGATTTCAATCAAAAACTGACAATGCCTCCGCGAGCAGAATCGAGAAGGAATGTGCAACGATCGTTGTCCGAGAGGAGAAAGCTCGTCGATCGGAACAAACGGAAGAAATTTCCGGAGGGGAATGGGCTCTATCTGGGCCTTGATTTTCATACTTCCACCATGGAACGAATGGGGGTAAGTATTCTAAACCATCGACTCTTCCCTTTTCTTTTCCGAAGTTGGGTTTATAGGGCTTGAGATAGAATTTTGGGGAAATCGCACCCAAAAGGATGTTACATGCTTGGAACGAAACGCATTGTCTTGAAAAGATTTCTTTTTTGTTCTTTTGAAAGAATTGTGTGATTTTAGAGATTGAAAAATGCACATAAGAATGCACACATTGTTATGAGTATGTTCTGATACCTGTGTTGTGCTTACCTGCAGTCTTTGCGGACCAAGGGGTCCCCTGAGGCGATTGCCACGATTTGGGGCCTTCTTCCTGGCTCTTCTGATTTGCCCAATAGTCCCAAGGGAATGATATTTGCAGCTAGACTTGGCCCATTCTTTACTGCCGTTGGAGAGTTTGGGGACACGCATAGGAGCGTGGAGCTGGTCAGGGCTTTTAGGCAGTACTGGTGGGACTCTACCCACACTTTTCATTTGTCCTGGGGTGAGTCCACCATCACTCCTTATGATTTCACCGCTATTACTGGTCTGCGGTTCACGGGCAGGCCCATCTTTTCTGAGGATCCTGGTGTGCTGAGCCCAGATGCTATTAGAGCACTGACTGGCCTGACCCTTCGCCCGAAGGGCAATGGGGTTCCACTGGCGGACCTGCATTCGGCTTTGACGCAGCAGTGTCATCAATTTTTGATGGTGAGGCCGCAGTCACGACTGAGCAGTTGGCGAGGGCCTTTGTCTGGGCTGGATTCTCCGACACCCTGTTCTGTAATGCCTCTACTACGGCATTGACTCTTCTGCTAGAGCCCCTTCGAGACTGGAGCCAGGTATCCACTTTTTCATGGGGGGGAGGTTGGCTTGGCTCAGGTGTATAGAGGCCTGGATGAGGTGAGCAGGGGCAGTGTGACCTCTTTGGATTTTTATCAGACTGTTCTGGAGGTATGCTTTTTGTTTTTCGCAACTTGACTGTTGCATTGACTTTTCTGTCATCATTCTTTTACTGCTGCTGCACGCTGAAAGTTTCTTGTTTCTGATTTCAGGTGTGGGCTTATGAGGTGTTTGGATGTTATGCCTGAACTGTGGCTGAGAGGATTGCTGTTGATTTGTTCCCCGCGATCCGTCGGTGGACTTTTGGAGCTAGGGAGAGCCGGAGAGTGGACGGGGTGAAGCCCCGGAAGACGGCATGACCATGATACGATGATTGCTCTGAGGGGCACCCCTGCTGGTTTGATACTGCTCCCTTGGCATGGTAGGTATGGTGAGGATGTGGTTGGTGACGCTGCTTTGGTGACCAAGACGAGGAGGCTTCTGATTGGCCTGGAGGGAGATGCCCTGTACTTGGGAGAGAGAGTCTGTAGGCAGCATGGTTATGGTGCTGCTGCTCGCGTCCCTCACGATCCTCCTGAGAGGATTTAGTATATCCGGGCCTTGCCTGACTTGGAGCGGTTGCGGACTGGTATTGACGCTGCAGAGCTGTCGGATGATGGGGATTATGGCCAGTTCGTCTTTACTCGGCTAGTGACCCCTCAGGTTATGGCCGCCAGGAGGGCAGTGGGGATACAGATACCGATGCCTCCCCGATTTTTTGAGTACGAGGCTGGGGGTGCCATCCGCCGTTCCTCGTTTGATATGTCTGAGACTCATCCTCATCTGCGGCTTCCCCGGGGGACTACCCCTGTGAGTGATCTCTTCTGTTCTGATTCGTTCAAGCCTTTTACTACTTTACTGTCTGTATTGATTGCTTCTGACTGCCTCTTTTATTTCCATTGAACAGGTCCCAGCCAAGACTTATAGGGCGGTGGCCAAGGCATTCACCGGGGCCGTGAAGATGCTGCGCCAATTTCAGAAGAGCGCGGAGCATTGGAAGGGGAGATGCAGCTCTCATCCTGGTGACGTCGTGCCTCCGAAGAAGAGGCCTAGGCCGACCTTGGCTCCCTCTGGTTCACAGGCAGGCGGGTCGAGTCAGCAGCCCCAGCCTGATGATGATGACGGCGAGGATAATCCTTATCAGCCCCCTTTTTCCACAGTGCCTGAGTGGCATGGATATTATGGCGATCCCCAGCCTTGGGCCCAGTACGAGGATGATGATGATTCTGACGGCGAGATCCATGAGGCGCAGGAGGGTGGCGGCGATGGCCAGGAGCAGAGCGGCTCTGAGGAGGAGGTGGGCAGCGTCCAGGACGGCAGCGGCTCCGAGGAGGATGAGGAGGATGATTCTGAGCAGGATTGATCACGGCGTTCCTCTCTTGTCATGCTTTGGACTCTTTTAGGGAGAGAGAGAAGAGATGCATGCACTATTTTTTGTTCTTTTGGGTTGTAAAACAAATATTTTACTGCATTTTGTATTTTGACAACTAAAATATTTGCTTATTTGTATATTTGTTAGCTCATATGCGCAAGTCCGTCCCAAGAAAGGCACAAAGATGGTGGCTTTTGATGTGATTGGGTGCTTTTGTGATTTTTGTATGTGATTGGGTGATGTTTATGTATCTGCGGATGCGTTGGATATGCCGGATCCTCCCCATGGGCTTGATGAATGAAAGGGAGTGTGTATGTATGTTTTTATGGTGTTTTGGACAGGTTTGGGTAGGCCTTGAGCAAGCATTGGGCTGCTAGGGGGTTGCTGTAGTTGCAGCTATTGCTGGTGCTGATGGGACCTTCCATGTCGTTCGACACAGGACATCATGGGACATGCCTGTCGTCCGACATGGAGAGTCTGAAGGACAGATTTCTTGATCAGCAAGCCCCAAAGATTTTATAAAAAGGCGTACTCGTAAAAGCACATTCCAAAGAGTCATAACAGAGGCCAAATTGATTTTTCACCCCGAAATTAGCCCCAAGATTCGACCTTTGACCCGAAATGGAGCATTACAACGACAGATCCAAGATCAAAGAACGTCAATTTCACTCCGATCTCATCCATTTAACCCGCCACCATCATAGCACCAATATGAGGATTATCGATCAACGGTATGGGTTGAGATGCATCTGGGCATTAAAGGAGTGGGCGGTAGATTGGAATCTTCTACGGGCAACGTCCAGATACTAGGATCGCGAGAGGCATGTCTTTACCCTCTCGTATAATGACCTCACGCCCACTATTAAAGAGTTTCGGGCACTGACTGGGGAGCTGAGCTCAAAGATGCGGTCTTCCCACGAGATTCACGACCCTTGACTGAACAGTTGGCCAATTTCTTGGGATTACACACAGAGCAGGTACCCGATCTGATTCTTGACCTGTCCTTTATTGACCTGGCTCAGATAGCCCGATTGGCTGTATCGCGTCCGGAGCTTTTTGACCTATCCACGGCCATGGACATTTTCATGCTGATTATGATCTCCCTATACTGCTTTTGTGAGTATGATGGGGTATGCTCCGGTTTACTGCTAGGAGTTGTTAGGCAGATGCGGGGTTACCGAAGTACCACACTGACTGAGATTCGGGCCGGGCAGGGAGAGAGAGAGATAGTTCCCATTTTGCTGGCAGAGACTTATCATGGGATGGACCGACTGGCTGGAGGGTCATTGCATATGGGGCGCGCCAGCCCCAGTCTCTTATCATTGTGGCTCTTTGAGCGGTTGAGACTTATCTCTCCATTGCCCGCAGGGCAGACTGCCGCACCCTGGGTTACACAGCAGAGGCGAGTGGCTCCGGAGGTATCGCAGGAGAGCTGGTAGAGGCGATTGTCCAGGTGTACCACCACGGACATTCAGTATTGGGTTCCCTGATGGAGGCTTGAGACCATGAGTGGCAGGCAGGATGACTCTGCTGTAGTGAGGTTGCCGGGATTACACTTCTCATCATTTAGTGTCTCCTTACTTGTTCTGAGGTAGTATGGGTACCCACAGCAGGCTATTGATGGGTTTAGAGAGCAGATGGCCCGGGATACCGTTCCTCTTGACATGACTGATGTCCGGACTTTCAGATTCTTTGCCAGGGCCTTTTTGGGAGCAGCTTTTCCCGCCCACACACTGATACGGAAGACCCGGGGGATCACATATCTATCCACCTTGTATCTCATTTGGTATGGGGAGCAGATGGGACCAGTCCAACACTCCATTGAGGCATACTGCCAAGGGATCCGAGGAGGAGACCGAACTAGCCGGGAGTTGCGTGATGCTGAGGCGCTGACTGACCCAGATAACGTGACCGATGATTCGGCAGCAGATTTTGAGAGACTCATAGAGAGGAGGGCCAAGATGAGGGATGACCCTGAAGTTATGGCCCGGAGGACAGCTTTGAGAGAAGAGAGGGCTGCCCAGGCGGTGCTGAGAGCTGCCGGATTGGTTGACTCACCAACTCATATCATTCCTGAGCCGGGACGACGGGAGACAGAAATGTTTGGGATAGCTAAGCCAAGGACCTCCCGAGGACCGAGGAAGAGGAAGAAGAAGAATGCTAGTTCGGGAGTGGGAACGAGTGACTAGGATTAGACGACCGGTCATTGTATCCCTTATTGCTGACACAGACAGTTCAGGCGTATCTTTTTAAAAGATTTTATTTTTGCTAATGTTAATGAGTCGAGAGTAGACCGTGCTTGAACTCATCAATGAATGTATTAATGTAATGAAAGTTGAAATCACTTCAGAACTTAATCAAGACACATTTTGGTAATCACGAATACAACTGTTGACAGGATTTGGTGATTTTTTTTATGATTTTTAGACCGAACCGCGAACGGCTGCCTACGTTCCCCTTTTACAAAAATGGACTAAGGGGCTCAGGTCTCCGTAGTTCGACCCAATTAACTTGTGTTTAAAGAAAGGGATAGATAGAAGGGGGACAAGTGGTGCAACCCTGTTTTTTACCTAGACAGCCCGTTTTTAGGGTTTTCAGCCTAGTTGGGTATATTCTTTAGCACCGAGCGCGCCCTTTGTTTTGCACGGACTGCCTTTTGAGAGGTTTTCAGTCTCGTCTGGGTACATTATTTTCGCGCTTTTATTTTTCTCCTCTTTTTTTTTTTTTTTAGAGAGGGGGAGACTCGATTTAGACGTAATAGCGGCGCAGTTTGTCGCCGTTCACCGGGTGCATGAAGGGGTTGCCATCCAAATCTGTCAACTTCATTGCCCCACCATAGAAGATCTCTTTTACCAAATAGGGGCCCACCCAGACTGGCGCCCACTTGCCCAAAGGACTGAATTGATTCGGCGGCTTCTCTTTTAGGACCAAGTCACCCACTTTAATGTCGCGGGGATGCACCTTCTTGTCAAAGGCCCTAGCCATGCGCTTCTGATAAGCCCGGATGTGCTCCATTGCCTTGAGCCTTCGCTCGTCTAGAAGAGCTAACTCGTCATGTCGACTCTGAAGCCAGTCTATCTCGTTGACTTCATTTTCAAGCAGAACCCGAAGAGAGGGTATCTCTAACTCAATGGGCAAAACGACATCCATCCCATATGTCAAAGCGAACGGGGTTTCACCGGTGGCTGTTCTTACTGAAGTACGATAGCCCCATAATGCCAAGTGAAGCTTCTCAGGCCAATCCCGGCTCCTCTCGGCCATCTTTCGGATGATCCTTTCCAGGTTCTTGTTTGCTGCTTCGACAACACCATTGGTTTGAGGGCGATAAGGGGAGGACTTATGTCGCTTGATCCTGAACTTTGCGAGCAATTCGTCGGTGTGTCCCTCGAAGTGTGACCCGTTGTCTGAGATAATCTCATTCGGAACTCCGTATCGGCACAAAATGTTTTCTTTTATAAAACGGGCCACCTTTTTGGAGTTGAGGACCTTGTAGGATGCTGCTTCGACCCACTTGGTAAAGTAATCCACAACGACCAACACAAATTCGTGCCCGTTACTGCCGGCAGGAGTTATCTTTCCAATAACGTCGATCCCCCAAGTTGCGAATGGCCAAGGAGTGCTCATACAGTAGAGATCATGGGAGGTATATGGTTGAGATTGGAGAACCGCTGACACTTATCGCAGGTTCGCACAAACTGAATACGCGCCTCTCATGGAGATCCAATAATAACCCATCCTGAGTATGCTGAACATCAAGGATCGGGCGTTCATATGTGGTCCACATGCGCCACCATGGACCTCTTCCATGACCTTTCTGGCCTTAGACTTGCTGATACAGAGTAGAAGTGGCCCTCGGTGCCTTTTCTTCCATAAGTCATCTCCCAGAATAACGTACTGTGCAGACAGCCTTTTCAACGCTTGTAAAATTTTGGCGCGGAGACCTTCTTTCGGCTTACCATCCTCCTCTGTCGGGAACGAGGCTTCGTCATGGTTAAGGTACTGAAAGATCTGGCTGTACCATAGGTCATCGACCTTTTCTAGTTCAATCTGACAACAGTAGGCAGGGTTCTCGCGCCTCCCAACTCTGAATGGCTTTACTGACTTTCCCTCCGGAATCTCTACCAAAGAGGCTAAAGTGGCCAGGGCATCCGCGAACCTGTTCTTGTCCCGAGGTAGATAGTGGAACGTGACCTCCTTGAATTGGTCGATCAGGTCCTCCATGTAGGTATAGTACATCTGCAGGTACCGGTCCACAGTTCTCCACTTATTGGACACTTGATTGATGATTAGCTGAGAGTCTCCGTACACCTCCAACTTTTCGACATTTTGCTCTAAAGCTGGCTCGAGGTCGGCTATACAAGCTTCATACTCCGTGGCGTTGTTAGTAGCCGGGAAATTCAACTTGATAGCAATGGGGGTGTGCACATCCTTCGGATCAACCAACACCATTCTGATACCATTGCCCCTCTTGTTGGCGGCACCATCAAAGAACAACTGCCAATGGTCCGTACCTCCTATCATGAAAATTCCATCGTCTGGGAACTGGGGTTCGAATTCGGGCGCTTCTGAGCTCGGAAAATCTGCCAAATGATCTAACTGAGCTTGACCTTTGATTGCCTTGCGGGTCACAAACTTGATATCAAATTCGGCTAAGAAGAAGGACCACTTCGCAAGCCTTGATGACAGAGAAGACTTATCGAATAGGCATTTGATGGGGTCCATCTTCGACACCAGGTGTACCGTATGCGCCAACAGATAATGTCTCAATTTTCTGACCACCCATACCAAAGCTGCACAGGTTTTCTCTAAAGCTGAGTAATTCAATTTACTGCCCTAAAGCTTTCGGCTGACGAAGTAGATGGCATTTTCCACTTTTGAATCTGGCTTTTCTTGCACAAGCATGGCCCCGACAGCCGTATCTGTAACTGTCAAATATAGCAACAAGGGCTTGTCCTTATGTGGAGGACACAGGATTGGGGGATGGACTAAGTAGGCCTTGATTGTCTCGAAGGCGGTCTGACACTGTTCGTTCCATTCAACCTCCTGATTCTTCTTGAGCAGCTTAAAGATCGGCTCACAAATAGAGGTTAGCTTGTGGATGAATCGGCTGATATATTGGAGACGACCCATGAAAGCCTTCACCTCTGTGACTGTCTTTGGCAGCTTCATCTCCATGATAGCTTTAATCTTTCTTGGATCAGCTTCAATTCCCCGTTCCATGACCATGTATCCCATAACTTTTCCCCGGACTACGCCGAAAGTACATTTTGCTGGGTTCAATCTCATGTCATGCTCCCGCAGCCGATTAAAGAATTTCCTCAAGTCGACCAGGTGTTGACCATCTGATCCCTTGGAATGGATAATCATATCATCAACATAGACCTCGATCTCCTTATGGATCATGTCGTGAAAGAGTGCAGTGACTGCTCGTTGGTATGTGGCGCCGGCATTCTTCAGACCGAAGGGCATAACCGTATAACAAAAGGTTCCCCAAAGGCTGGTGAAGGCAGTATTTTCCTGACCTTCTTCGGCGACTTTAATCTGATTGTAACCCTCAAAGCCGTCCACAAATGACTTGACTTCGTAACTGGCAGTAGTATCCACCAACAGATCGATATTGGGCAAGGGAAAATCGTCCTTCGGGCTAGCCTTGTTTAGGTCTCTGAAGTCTACACAAACCCTGACTTTGCCATTCGACTTGGTTACCGTCACTATGTTGGCCAACCACTTGGGGTATTCGACCACTCTAATGAAACCTACTCTGAGCAGCTTCTCTATTTCTTCTTTGACCTGGAGAGACCATTCTGGCTTGATCCGGCGAAGCTTCTGCTTGACTGGCCTGGCTTCTGGGTCCAGGGGTATTCGGTGCTCAACAGTTGAAGTATCCAACCCGGGCATGTCTTTGTAGGACCAGGCAAATAGGTCCACATACTCCTTGAGCGAATTAATGAGGGCTTCCCTTTCTTCCCCGGTGAAGAAACTGCCAATCTGTGTCTCTTTGGGTTCTTCAGTAGTTCCCAAATTCACTGTAGTTAATACCTCATCGGCAGCTTGGGCCCGATTGTCGTCTCGATCAAAAACCTGCTTTATATTATCATTTAAAAAAATTTCGTCTAAAAAGTCTGTGTCCTCTTCAAATGAATCATTATTAACCACTTTTAAGTCATTAAGATTTGTTTTAGTTAACTTATCATTTGTTAAGGTGGCAATTAAGGGATACGCAGAAAGGTCAACCATTTCATTCAACGCAAAAGGGAAGATAGAGTTAAAGACACGGCGATGATCATCAGCCGTGAGAGTATCAGACCTATCAAGAGACTCGAACTCGATAACAAAAGACTCTGAGGACTGACTCAGGATTACAGGGACGGACTTAGACTCAGATACACCAGGACGAGGGGTCAGCCCGAGCTTTTCCATCATAACTTTCTGGCTGGCGATCGGTCCCTTGAAGGAAGTCCAATTCCGAAGCGGTATCTCTGAAGTGCTGACGAAGGTGCGTGGATCAATCTCTTTGTCTCCGCCAAACTCGATCACTGATACATAGTTTTTCCCAGTCAGAGGATCAATCACAGGTACATAATCATCCCCGGTCAGAAGGTCGACCATACCGAAAGGATCCTTAGCAACAGCCCCGGCCATCAGTGGTGCCTCTTCCCATAAGTCAATCAACGCTGCTTCACTCAGTGGATCAGCCCCGACAATTTCTGATAAATCTGCCTCCTCGAACAAGGCTGCGACATCTTTACCCATATCGAGCTTGGTGGTAACACTGTCCCCATGTGATGATTAACTCGCCGTCTTGAACAAACTTGACACACTGGTGCAGAGTTGAGGCGATCCCATTGATTTGATGCAGCCACGGCCTTCCTAACAGAGCGTTAAAGGTGACTGGGATATCAAGGACTTGGAATTCCACGGGTATCGTCTTCTTATCGAACCACAGATTTAAAGTAGCAACCCCAAGTACCGGACGAGATGTTGAGTCGTATGCTTTAACCGTGAGGGAGGAAGGTTTCAGATCTATAGACTTGGTGCCGAGTAGGCCCATGATCTTTGCCGGGAGGATATTCATTCCAGACCCATTGTCAATTAAAACCCGGGGAAGACGCCATTCACCCAACTGGACCGTGATGAAAAGGGGCTTGTTATGATCAGCTCCGAATTGGGGAAGATCAAGGTCTGTGAAGGTTATCATGCAGCAGGAGCTACTACTTCCAGGGCTCGGCAATTTTTCCTTTTCATTCCCGGTATCATGCAGCAATCCCGGATTCTTCTTGTAACACTCAGCGCTTGAGATGATTGTGGCATTCTGTGTAGGAGGTGTATCAGACATCGTGCCAGTATCTAAGACCTTCCTCAGAGCTGAGATGCACTCGGGAAAAGTGACCTCCCCTTTGGTAATTCTGACGAGGATTGTTGCTATGCCACTGGGTGGGCTTGACCTGACAATGGTTACCCTCTCATCGGGGAGGATAGGAGTTAGTCTTCCCTTTTCTAACAGATATTCAACCATCTGCTTGGATCAGACGTTTGAAAATCCCTTCCCCAAAGCACGGTAAGCGGTATTGAATTCCATGACGTCCACATACTCAGCCCCAACAAAATCCATGGCTTTCATGTCTTCAGTTACATAGTCGTCCTCCGAAACTTCTTCAATTTTCTGACTGTCGATTTCTATCTCATCGTGCACCATTTTCCTCTCGTTTTTGCAAGCTGAGCAACCACAAGTGAAAGATTGACAATGTCCATTCTCTTGGCCTAACGTCGTAGCTCGGGATACCTGAGTCCAAATGAGGAGTACTCGGGGTCCATTTCCGGGTATTGGGGCAATTAAGAAGGCATCGTGTGGGTCCATAGGTATGAATGCAACGGGAGTGGCTTCCAAGTCCATAACCCTTTTGAGTGATTCCAGGCACTCAATGTGCTCGAGAGGTTCGGCAGTGACCCTCACAGCCGTGATGCCGTCCATTGTAGGGGAAGAAGAAAGGGATCCAATGACGTTCACCAATTCGTTGTCTGCTGGAGGCTGGAAACCTGCTTTTTCAACTAATGCTTCAATGAACTGCCTCCATTCACCGATTAACTTTCCATAGGGGACGTTGTGTTCCAATATCTCGGACTCATACTCATCTTTAGATGGGTCCAGTTGCTCCTCGTCCTCTGAGGTATTCGGGCATTGGTCACAGTTGCATCTTGAGAAAAACTCCTCATAGGGGTCGGTTTCCATTGGCATCTGATCCACGTTTACCGGTGACCCTTCGTCGTCGCTGGCTGACAACCACCCATTATGCCTTGCACCCATGAGGTCGCTCCCGGCATTATCATTCTGAACTGATTCTGGGCTTAAGGCTTCAATTGATTCTTCGCTCTCGTCGTCATCACTGTCGTCACTATGATCGGAACTGTCATCCCATACTTCTTGAACTTCAGCCAAAAGAGAACGCCGATCATACCTAGTAAGGGAGGATGGGCACGTGCAACCACAGAAATTGTCGTAATCCCCCAGGGCTGGAAGTGGTAACTGCGACCCAGCCTCTCCTCCCAGGAATTGCGGGGGAAGAGTGAGAGGGGGCGGTATGTACTTGACTCCGGGCAGAATATGGAAGCAATCCTCTTCCTCCGATTCTTGGCCCTCACTGTCCTCAAGGCTGTACTCGGCTTCGCCTAAAACCAGTTTGCATAAATGTATTAACTCAAGATGTGCTTCGGCCTCTTTACTAATAAGCCCCAGCACGGGTGCCCGCCTAAAGCTTTCTTCCTCAATTCTTTTTGATTTCTCTAGTCATCATGTGTAAATGACTTTTTCGTGATTTGACCTGAACAGCCCCGATTCCCCAGTGTCAGATTTCCCTTCCTCCGAGAAGTAGCGATCTTCATATCCTTGCAGGAAACTGTTAAAGTGGGACCAGGGAGGATTGGTTTGTTTATTGTTCTCAAGGCCGAGGGGGAATCCAAACTCAGGATCTTCGACATTTTGTTCTGCATTCTGACCTTGACCCGGCCTAACACCTTGACCGACATTCTGACTCTGAGCTGGATCAACACCCGTATTTGAATCCAAACCCGCTGAAACTTGTGAATCTGCCATCTCTGAGACTGCTGGAAACGAACCCCTGACTGGAGAGAAACTGATTAACCGACCACCCGAAACTCTGACCCAATACTTGCTCGCTGAAAGGGGGAGAGAACGGTTTTAGGTAGGGGAGAGGATAGGCTTAGGACGGACTCATGCATATGCTCTTCTTTTTTTATATATATATTTTTATATTTTTTTAAAAATGATTTTTATTAACCCTAGGAATGGTTGGAAAAGGGGGGACACCTTCTTTTTCGCATTCAACGCTATTCCTGGATCAGTGGGTTCCATCACTACGTCTATAGACCCCCTGTATTCCACCTGTAATGCACCTCCGAGACGGACAATCCCGACAGAAGTCCTATAGGGCACGTGGAACCCACCAATCGAAAGGGAGAACGAACCTATGGGCATACAAGTCAAACTCGAGATTTTCAAAACCAAGCCCAAGTCGACGTCTAGACTCAGGAGGAGAGAGGGTCGAAAGTACGTTTGAATGTACGAGACCACAATTTGCAGGAAAAATCCTGGAAAAATTGGTCATGATCATGACCTCTCCTCTTTTCGAGTTGAAAATCCGGCATGGCCTCTCGTCGCTTCGTGGCGAAATTTCGGCATATCCTCCCGTTAGTACGTGTCAAGAATTTGACATGATCTCGCGTTAGTACATGTCAAAAATGCGTCATGACCTCTTGCGAAGTCAAATCGAGAAATCGACACGTACCTACGTTGAGATATGTCAAGATTTTGACGTGTACTTACGTTGAGTTATGTCGTAATTCTGACATGAAGAGGGAAAGTATGCCAAGATTTTGGAGACGAAGTATGACTCGGACTTTGTGAGAAAAATTTTGAAAACCGAGTTTGAAAAGTGTTTTGAAATGTATTAGGCCAAAAACCAACCGGTCACGGTATAAAGTGTGTCACGGACAAGTGTTGGCTGACTCCACAGGCTAGGAGGACTTTAGGCGCTCAAGCGTAAGCGAAACACGTCACTGTCCGCGATGCCGTCCGTACACTCCTGGGTTCTAACTCTATGTGCGGGTAACGTGCGAGTAGTGTGAAGGCATTTTCTAGGAAAATATATATATATATATATATATTTTTGTAAAAGATTTTTTTTTTGTTTTTGTTTTTTTTTATGCAATATGCAAAAAAAAAAGAAAAACAAGAGAATGAGTCCAAAGCACGACAAAAGGGGACTGCCCCAAGTGTCAAGATTACCAGCAGCTGTATTTTAGAATCATCCTGCCCTGTTCTGATAGCAAGAGGGAAGCCCTATCTCCCAAAGATGCCACATACCAAAACATATAGAGCATATAGGCACAGAATCATGGCAAGGCACACAAGAGCATACAAAATGACACAATTCACACGCAAGGAGAATGAAGAAATTGTCCAAGTTGATTCAAAGAAAGTTAGACCCTCTTAAGAAAAACTTTTTTTCTTTTCAAAAAAAAAGCGAAGAATAATACTGGTACGTGGGATTGTTAGACCACAATTTATCCCAAGCCCCGGGTTAGGGAGCGATACAGGAAGGTTAATGGTTTCCACCTATATACCAAGTATCGTCTTCATTTTTTTCCAAAAACAAAAGTTTTTCAATGTTATCCCCAGCGGAGTCGCCACTGAATGAACGGCCTCCGAAAAAAATCAAGAAAGATTTGTTTGTTTATCTTTTGAATTTTGAAAAGTTTGGGAGTCGCCACGCCGTTTTTAAAGGAAAACATTGAGAAACCTATTTTTGAAGATATTTTGAGTTCGGGGGTCTGGTTACGTGTTGGGAAGAACTTGAGAGTTCACCCAACACGCCTCTTTCGAGACTTTCAATCAAACTTTGGACAGTTATAATCATTCAAAATGTGTGTGCAATATGTGTCAACAAGCAAGGCATGCAAATTTGGAATTTCATTGATGGTATAGAGACTGGATACAACTTGTGAGCCATGATAGGGGGCCACACCCTCTACATATGGAGACTTGTATTACAAGGCAGAAGGCTGAGACAGTCTGCTCAGAAGACTCTGATGTCGTCCGACACAAGTCTTCCTCAGAGAGGGATGTCGGACGACATAAGGCCTCATGGTCAGATTGTCCCTTACAACAATAAGGCTGCTCTGGAATTGGAACCACATTATTTTAAATAAGAAAATACACAATTTAGGGTCTAAGTTCAGTTTGGGGTTGATTAGAGCAAACAAAGTCAAGATTGACCTTTAATGATACGGATGTCATATGACATAGAGCATCCGAAGTTGTCTATGTCATATGGCAAACCGCCTACATCAATTTATTGCACCCAAATGGAACTTAGGCTCCCAAAGTAGTGGTATACGAGCCAAATTTACTTGAACAAGCTTTGGGTTACAAAAGGGGGGTCAATTCTGATGGATCTGAAGTCCAAGAAAAGCTGTACAGCCTTATGGGAACTCTATGTCGTATGACACAGGACCTCTTGAGAGTCCTATGTCGTCCGACATGAGCAGCCTGTTTCAGTGCCCTTCAGTCAGATTGATCCCACCTTGTTCCCAAAGCAAGCTATGCTATATTTATTAGCTAAAAGCAGTGAAATAGTAATGTTACGTGAGTATTATGGGAGGATCACATGGCTTTAATGGCCAAATGTGATGAATCACATATCTATGGCCATTTTTGTGTAGCCATCACCTCCTAACTCAATGGAAACTAACAAATATTCAAACTTTAATGGTGTTAATGCCACCAAATGTTCAGATCTGAGGTGGGGAGAAGTGAATATGGAAGATTCACCTCTCCACCACCTTTATCATGCAAAATCCCAAATATTTCACATAATATCAAAGCAAGTAAGCATGCAAGATGACATAGATGTATGCAAGAGTTGATCAGAGAAAGAAAGAGGGTTTAGTGGCTACCTATTGTAGTCCACAAGGTAAATACACCAATAGTATGGTGCTTCCCCCTTCAACACACCAACAAGGAAGGTTTTCTTTGGATCTTGGCTTGGGTATGTGTATGTATGAGGAGGGAGGTGAGTATGTTTATAAGAGAGAGAGGATGAGACTCTATTTTGACAGAGTTTCCCCCCTTACTAAGATCCTCCCAACCAGTCCCCAAAAGTCCTCCAAAATGATTAGCCATGCCTTCTATTTATAGGCAGGCTGATGAGACATCCCTTGTCGTCCGACATAAGGAGTTAAACCGCCTTGGTGTCATCCTGTGTCGGACGACATCGTACAGCTTTGTGGCATAGCTGGGCCGAATGGATGGCAGGCCCAATGGGTTGAGTGATTAAATGGATAATTTAGCTTAAATTGCATTTTAGCAAATAAATGAGCCCAAAAATCAAGGAAAGTGGACCCACAAACACGAGTTCGGGTCGGGGTACTCACACCCTCGTATGATTCAGCAACTCCGGTTTGAGGCGCCACACGCCCTCGTATGATTCAGCAACTCCGATTTGAGGCGCCACACGCCCTCGTATGTTTCAGCAGCTTCGATTTGAGGCGCCACACGCCCTCGTATGATTCAGCAAACTCCGGTTTGAGGCGCCACACGCCCTCGTATGATTCAGCAAACTCCGGTTTGAGGCGCCACACGCCCTCGTATGATTCAGCAACTCCGGTTTGAGGCGCCACACGCCCTCGTATGTTTCAGCAGCTCCGGTTTGAGGCGCCGCACGCCCTCGTATGATTCAACAAACTCCGGTTTGAGGCGCCACACGCCCTCGTATCCTCGCAACTCCGGTCTGAGGCGCCACACGCCCTCGTATGATTCAGCAACTCCGGTCTGAGGTGTCGCACGCCCTCGTATGTTCCAGTAACTCCGGTTTGAGGCGCCACACACCCTCGTATGTTTCAGCAACTCCGGTTTTAGGCGCCACACCCCCTCGTATGTTCAGAAACTCCGGTCTGAGGCGCCACACGCCCTCGAAGGTTTCAGAAGTCCCAGGTTCAGACGCCTCACAATAGTCTCCATTCAGGTACAGGCACCTCGCAATGGTCTCATTCAGGTTTAGACACCTCCCAACAGTCTCGCTCAGGTCAAGGCCCCCACGCGCGGTCCTTGCACCTACGAACTACGATCGGCTTGATTCCCGCTCGGGATACGTAGGAATCCTTTCGCTAAGGGTCCAGCCAGCTGACCGCCCAGGTCTCTTTCAAAGTAAGGCATCCCGATTTGGATCCTTATCTTTTTTCAACGACCCCACTTCCTTCAGAAGAGACGTCGCTGATGAGGGGCTAACTGTAAGTACCCAAATCCGGATCGTCAAAATCCGTTAGAAAGTTAACCGGAATCCGTTAACTGGCCCGCTCCAGGTTAACCGGAACCCGTTAAGCTCCCCGTTGCCAAGCCAACGAGACGTCCCGGGACTGCCCCGAGCATCCCAACGTCGAAACGTACTCAACACACGTCGTCGCACGTAAAAGTACGGCTTTCCCTGAAAAATGCACTTTCCGGCACTTTCCGGGGGCGTTTCGGACATTTTCCGGACTGTTATTTTAAAAACGGACAAAGCCGGAAAATAATGGCACAAATTCCCATGGCTTGTGAGTCACAGGGACACGTGGCTCACATGCCACAGCTCCCCCATCACCTCTCAATCAAATTCAGAGTGAAAAGACAAAAATACCCCTGGTATGCACCTCGGTCCGTGGGACTCATTTGCGCAAATCTGAATTGCCAAAGAAGCCCCTCCAATTTCCAAAGTTTCACAAAACCCCCCTGATTTCAAGTTAAGTCCGTCCGGACTCATGGTGAATTTTCACCTATAAATACAAGGGCTGTCAAAGCCATTTAGAACAACAAATTTACTCTCCATTTTTCACCATAGCCACGGCCCAACTGAGTTTTACCCCTCCCCGAGCCCCCATTTCGCCTCGTTTTGCGTGAAAACTCCGTATTTCGATCAAATATGACCCCCGCCACCTCAAAACACCGTTCCAAACACACTTTTGTATCCCGTATACGTCCCCCGAGCCAAAGGAGCCGACCCTAGCCATAGGTAGCTCCCTCTCTCTCTAAAACTCTCGTTCCGTCTCGGTTTACGCGCCAGTCGCTACAACCGTTTCGGACGACGTTGTTGAAATGTAGACGCCTCCGTCTAACGGGGTCCGATACGTTTTAGCCCCTAGATCCTCTTCTCTTCCCGTAAGAGAAGTAATCTCGGGTTAAAACGGCATTCCGACCCCGTTCCATTTACTTTTACGTCATTTACAATTCCGGATCGTTTGATCCGTCGATCGTCATTTAAATTCCTGTCATTTACAATTCCGGACCGTTTGATCCGTCGAACGTCATTTACTTTCACGCAAATTTACAATTCCGAGCTGTTTGGCTCGTCGATCGTACTTTACAATTCCGGATCGTTTGATTCCGTTGATACCGCACTTTAAATACTGTCATTTACAAAGTCCGACCCGTTTGGATCGTGATAGTATTTACCTTTCAAAGTCCGAGTCGCAACCCGATTCGTTGATCGCATATCATTTAATACGTTTTTACCGTAAAATCGTTAGCAATGACATGCCCGGTTCAAAACCGGAGTTCGACCTTCGAACTCTCTTTCAAAACGCGCGAAATGACGTTTGGCATCCAAATGTTCATCTTCAAACTTAAAAGCCGCCATTTGACATTCAAAAATCATTTAATACGTTTTTCCCGTAAAATCGTTAACAATGACATGCCCGGTTCAAAACCGGAGTTCGACCTTCGAACTCTCTTTCAAAACGCGCGAAATGACGTTTGGCATCCAAACGCTCATCTGCAAACTCAAAATCCGACGTTTGACATTCAAACGCTATTTTCTTAAAAGTCAACATTTGACACTTAAGATAAACAGTCAAAATCAGCATTCGCGCCACTTTTTCTAAAACTTCAAAATCGACGTTTGTCATTCAAACGCTCGTCTTTTCAAACAAGATCACCTAATCAACGTTTGACATTCAAACCAAGATTAAGCTTGTCATTCAAGCCCCCATTTCAAAATGCAAACACACACACACACGCACACGTTTTCGAGAAAGGTAGAAAGACTCGTCATACGAGGCGTTTCGGGTGATCTTGTAATACTCTTCCCGAAACGTAACGTGACCTCCGAACCTAACAATCTTTGGTACTAAAAAGCTTTTTACTCATTTTTGCTACCAATAAAAATGACTCCCTGTTTTCAAAGCCTTTTCCTAAGTTTTTGCTACCAATAAAAACGACACCATTTTCACAAAAGCCGTTTCTCAACGTTTGGGCTCAAAATACAAAAACCGCGTGGCGACTCCTCTCCCTTCCCGAAAAGCAAGGTCTCAGACACTTACCCTCCGCGAAAGACAACTGCGTTTCGCGTTCGCGCGAAATCCCGGGTAATTTCACTTAGGTTTAGCAACCTTTGCCTCACCTACTTTGCCTTCCTTTTTGAATCATTTTCCTTTGTTAACCATTAACACATTTGCAGTACTAGGCTTCTTGATATTTTTCTCTGCAGTCTTAAGCATCTCATGCAATTCTGACAGATTTTTCTCCATTCCACTCATATTATAGTTCATAATGAAATGACCATAACTTTCAGACAATGAATTCAATATCATATCCGTTGCGATTTCCAAACTCATATGATACCCAAGCCTATCAAGGTGCTCAATATATCCTTACATCTTAAGGATATGAGGACCCACCGACTGCCCCTCTTGCATCTTGCATGTATTAAGAGCCTTCACCACGTCATACCCCTCTTGCCTAGCTTGAACTTGGAATATTTCTTTTAAGCGCTGTGCTAGGTCAAAAGCTGCTTTCATGTGTTCAAGGTCCTTCTGAAGAGCCTTACACATGGTGACAAGCATAAGGCAATCAACATCATTAGAATCATCAACATGTTTCTTGTGTTGCTCCTTATCTGCCCTCGCAGCATTGGTAGCGGGTTCTGCAGGAATAAGTTCGTCAAGAACGTACAGTTTCTTCTCTTGCCTAAGAACAATTCTTAAGCTTCTGATCCAATCAGAATAGTTTGTACCGTTCTCTTCGATCTTGTCCTTCTCAAGGACTGATCGCAGCAACAATGGTTGATTATTGTGAGATGACATTCTACAATAAGATATACAAACAATATGAGCACATATAAGTATCAAAACATTTATCATCTAAGAGACAAATAATGTATTTCACAAATACTCCCACTAAATTATACACCTTCAAATACAAGCATGTATCATATAATTATAATGGGCTAAGATTCATATTTCACTTGATTTTGGTTTAACTGAGTCAATGCCCGAAATCAAGCTATTTAGGTAGATAACACTTATCAATCATATCATATATGACTCTTAGATCTTTTATGATATTCTAGACATCTTATGTCAACACATGTTTTAATCTCATCTATGCCTTGGGTCAAAACTCTTTTGAAAGCACCAATTAAGTTTAACCTTTTTCAAACGTATGAGACACATAGAACGACGCACCCGACTGAGTCGAAACTACATCAACTGTTATCTCATCTCGATCCATATTAAGATATAATGATGCACCCAACTGAGTCGAAACTACATCAAAATACCCGAATATTTCACAAGTGTTCTAATCAAGGGGTGACATAAAACTTAAACATTTAAGAAGGTTTTTTCATATAGCAACAAACATCGCATGGTTGTATATGAAACTTATGTGTACATAACCATGCACATGGGATTTCACATAATATCCTACTTTAGGATCATCCAAATAATCATGTAACAAATAACATTTATTAATTACATAATTATTCAATTTCTCAAAATTTAAGGATTCAAATAATCATGTTAATCAAATTAAATATGAATATCAAATCTTAAACAAACAATTTGTTTCAATTTGAGAATTTACTAATCAAATTAAAGAGATTAATAACCCATGTAGAAGATCAATTACATCAATCAACTATTAATCATAATCATGTTATATCGCATATAATTGTTTCATAAAACAATACACATAAAATCATCAATCTATATCATATTAGCATGTTAGAGCATATAATCCAATTATATCTAGCATGCCAATTTAACCTAATCATGATTAAACGCGGCTCTGATACCACTATTGGGTTTTGGGGTTACAAGCGCAATGAAAGATTTGACATAAACACAAAACCCTAGCCATGAATCCGTCTAACATGAAGAGATTAAAACTATGAATATAGATTTACTAACCTTTGTTGCGAGTTTGTTTTTCGTTACACGAATCGTAATTCAGATTTGAATTGTCAACGAATCTTTGATCTCCTCCTTGTTCTTCCTTGAGATGAATCAACAACTTAGGCCTTCAAGCTTTAGGTGATAAAGCAATCACCCTCTATCGGTAATCCACACTCGAACGAACCAAGATCGAATCTTGTTGGATTGCTAGATGATACTCGATTGTTGAAACCCTTTTCAACAATATATGGCTGATATGTAATTAAATCTAGGGTGTTTTTATCTTTGATTCGTAATCAAAATCAAGAGATTTATGTTTCCCAAGCCCTAAATTTCGTGTGTCTTGGCTAAGGAGAAGAGGGCTATTTATACTTTATAAATATCCCTAACCTTTAGGGAGAAGAACCCTAATCCAAGCCAAAACGGATCTGCTGAATATCGCCTTGCACGGCCGTACACTTTATCTTGCACGACCGCTCCAGCCTTTTTGCACGGGCGTGCAGATTACAACGCACGGCTGTGCAACCCCTTTGCATGGGCGTGTCCTTTGATCTGCACGGCCGTGCAACAGCCCCAAATTCCTTTTTCCAGATTTTAGCCATTTTCAATCCGTTCTTTGTGCGTGACCCTTTATGAATTATATTTTATGTTGGTAGTGAGTTGAAATATCAACCTCACAAGACATAAGTGGTCTCTAGCAAGCCATTATTTTCACCCAATTAAATATAACATCAAAGCTTGATTCCTTGATATATCAATGTCACAATCCCTTTGTCACACAATGTCATATTGAACATAAGTCATGGTCCACGTCAACTTATATTGTTCAATGCTTTCTCGACTCCGAATATGTTCATAATCCAAGTGCATTTGATCTCTATCAAATCTCTTGAGTGTGGCCACACATTTCATCAACATAATTCATTGTAGGACCCAAGCAGATATCTCTCTTTACGAGGGATAAATCCCATCTTGACTTATCATTCTTCCCTACAAGAATCCAGTCGTGTCAACATAGCACTTATTGCTATCCTATTAAAGACAGTGTTAGACTACATCAAACACAACGTTCATCATGTGGAAGACGATGATAATCTCAAGTACTAAGGATTCCAATGACACGACTATCATGAGATTTAATCATGACATGTATGACCATAGACAAGGGATGGCCAAAAACGGTTCTGGGCCGAAAACCGCCGGTTCCGGCTCGCCAAAATGGTGACCCTTAACCGGCCCGTCGTTGACTCCGGTCCGGTTACTCCGGTTCCGGTTTTTTGTCCGGTTACTCTGGTTCCGGGCTTTTCCGGTCCGGTTCTCTTGAAAACCAAGGAATTTTCATCCGGTTCCAGGCTTTTTCCGGTCCGATTCACCAAAATGGTGACCCTTAACCGGCCCATCGTTGACTCTGGTTCCGGTTTTCTCCCCGGTTCGGTCCGGTTCCGGGCTTTTTCGGTTCGGTTTCGGTCCGGTTTGGCCATCCCTACCATAAATCATATCATAAATCTCATAGATGGGTCACTCCAGTACTTTGTTCTCTAATAAGTACCCATAAGTGTAATGTGCATCCCCATGCATATAATCATCTCCATGATTATCCATTACCAACTTATACTAGTTGTTCACAATAACTAGGGACACAGAATATTATAACAAATATGTAAAGCAAATAATACTCAAGATAAACATTTCCTATTATAAATGGTAAAGACAATTACATAACGATATTAATTATGAGTCAAAATAACTATACGCCTAGGGCATAACACCAATAAAACCTTTCTCTACACATTTAGGATCTCTTTTGTAAATCCAAATTCATGTTATGTAATTTTAAATGCATGAAATTTGTATAAGATTTTTAGGGTAACTTTAGTGGTAGTTCTTGTCCATACTATTCAGATTGGTATTAAAAAATCATCTTTAATTATAGGTATCAAAAATTTAATATTAAATTAATTTTTATAGTTATTAACTTTAGTTGACAACTGAGAACTTATTGATAAATTATCAGATGTTTGGTCTTCGTAGTTGATCGTGTTATTAATAGTTTAGTTTACAACTAAGAACCTAATGATAAGTTCTCAGTTGTTTGGTAACCGAAGCTGATCGTGTTTTTAGTAGTTTAGTTGACAACTGAGAACTTACTGATAAGTTCTCAGTTGTTTAGTCGCTGGAGTTGGTGGTCATCGCAGTTGGCCGTGTTCTTAGTAATTTTAGTTGACAATCGAGAACTTATCGATAAGTTCTCAGTTGTTTGGTCGCCGAAGTTGGTGGTCGCCGAAGTTGGTCGTGTTTTTAGTAGTTTAGTTGATAACTGAGAACTTACCGATAAGTTCTCAGTTGTTTGGTCGCCGGAGTTGGTGGTCGCTGAAGTTGATCGTGTTTTTGGTAGTTTAATTGACAACTGAGAATTTATCGATAAGTTCTCAGTTGTTTGGTCGCCGGAGTTGATCGTGTTTTTAGTAGTTTAGTTCACAATTGAGAACTTACTGATAAGTTCTCAGCTGTTTGGTCACCAAAGTAAAAAAAAAGTCGTCGTAGTTGATGGACGCCGGAGTTGGTGATTGCCGGAGTTGTTGACCGGAGCAGATGGGGAGTGGCGGCATAAGGTGATGGTAGTTGAAGAGAAAGTAAATTGATAAGGAGGGTGATTTTAGTAAAATAATGAGAGAGTGAACTTAGTAAAATGAGGAGAAAAGTATCTATAGTATAAATGCAACCGAGGTTGTGAATAGTTCTTTGAACAGTTTCAAGCGTCGAAATTACCATTTTGCCCTCACTGTTTTGTCCCTTTCCCATTTTGCCATCATAAATAAGTATGCCGTACGACATGGGTGGTTTTTTTTTTTTGATATATAAAAAAAAAATAAAAAAATAAAAATCTCACGTGGCCTTGGACACGGGCATGTACTAGTCAATAGTATAAATCACACCAGAGTGAACAATACTATGAACAGTACCAAATACCAAATTTTCCATTTTATCCTCACTAAGTTGTCCCTTTTCCATTTTGCCCTTTAAACTTTTAAACTTTTAGAGGGGTTGGGTCGGTTCGGTTTAGGGCAAATTAGTCAATTGCACCCTGCAAAAGTTCACGAGTGGCAATGGTTTGGGGTTCGAGTCGTAAAACATATAAAATGAAAGATTCGGTTATCAAATCGAAACCCTCGTTTTTCTTGTTTCACTGCTCAGCCACAGAAGAAGAAATACACAAATAGGAAGACGAAGATGATGAAATCGATTACGCAAATTGCAGCAATCTTTCCATAGGATCTAATCCATCGTTTTCACACACAGAATCCGCCGGTACACACAGTTTCTCTCTCTTTTGTTATAGAAATTTGGATATTGATACACGGCCTTAATTAAATTGTAATTAGCCCTAGAAAATGGAATATTACAATGTAAAAGCTTTCAGTTTGCCTCGATATAGACGTTTGGTTTGTATTTTCTGGATCCACACATATGTTTTAACTGGCATGCAATCTTATTTCTGTATTATTGGGTAATTGAAATTTTTTCGTTTTCAGTAGTGGGTCTTAATTACTCAGTCACTGTTAATTTCAAGTATTTTCTGATTGATTTTCTGTATTAAAAGCTCATATTGGGATTTTATTTTGAAAAAAAATTCATTTTTTGCGTGATGATAGTTTTTAAAGATTCTTCTTTTGGGACAGTTGACATGCAATCGTTTAATTTAAATTGGAAATTCGGGCTGGAAGCTGGAAGCTGTTATTTGGTTTATGTAAGTGTTGAGTTGGTAGAATGATTGAAGTTTTGGCTGCTGCGTTGATTAAGCTAATATGGCTCAGCAATCTTCGCGTCTTCATCGGCTGCTCACTTTGCTGGACAGTATCCTTTTTACTTGTGTACTGCATTGCATATATGTACGTAAGTAGCTAGTGTTTAGATGTCTTGTTCCTTGACTTGGTCTAAGCTGGTTCTACCCAAGCAACAAGATTTGCTGCAGCTCGGCAGATTGGGGATATTGCAAAATCACATCCACAGGACTTGAGCTCTTTGTTAAGCAAGGTATGTATAGCTATCTAATCTTTTGTTTATGTTTTCCAAGTACCACATCAACCCTCAAAAGATGTAAAAATAAAAGGATTAAAATCTGCTCATACCCAGTAGAATTTATGTAGTGGTACTTTTATGCTTGGAAATGTTTGATGTTTCTATAGTGAAGTTTAATTCTTTTCAGCTTTTCAATGTGCCCAAGATTCATGATTCTGGTGGTATGTTACAGTACTATTCACTAGTTTGTGGGAGTTGTTGTAGCTTATTATGACTGTAGGCAGTTATACTAATTTGGATCCATCTTTTTAGTTTAGAATGATAGAATGAGTCTTAGCACACTGATTATGGTGAAAGCGTGATTATATGCAGTAAAATAGCAGTCGGCATTACAACAAGTTAGTTTTGAAGCTCGTAAGGATGTCAGTTATCATTTCTCTTAAATAGTGGATGAAAGCCGAGTTATATTTTTGACCAGCTATGCAATCGGATTAAGCAGCTAGTTGACCTACTGCTGTTAGGCCGTAAATTTTTCCTGCTATTAGGCGAAGCTCTGGTATGTTGGCTGGTTATGTAAATAGTGGCAGTAGTCCGTTTTGCTCACAAAACAAAGAAAGAAGAAATAACAGTAGTCGTTTTGGCTCATTAGTCTATCAATTTCAATTTTAACTGTTAAATTGTATTTGAATTTAGGTATCTCAGTATCTCCATAGTAAAAGCTGGGAAACGAGGGTTGCTGCTGCACATGCCATTGGAGCCATTGCTGATAATGTTAAGCATGCATCTTTATCTGAAGTTTATACTTGTGCTGAGACAAAGATGTCAGAGGCCAGGATTTCGGGTGCTGTTCAAGATGTGGTGGCATGTCCCGACTTTCATCCTAGATTTAATGCAGGCTCTTCATTCAGGAGGTTGTTGCCTCCTCCTGTATTAATTGTATAGTTACACCATTAGCTTATCCTTTTCTTGTGAATGCATCTCTATCATTCTTTCATGCTCACAAGTATTATTGTTTCCTTATTTACAAGCGATAAGTGAAATATATATATATATATATATATATATATATATATATATATATATATATATATATATATATATATATGTATATGTATATGTATATGTATGTATATATATGTATATGTATGTATATATATGTATATATATGTATATGTATGTATATATATGTATATACATATATCTGTTGCTTGTGAATTCTTATATATTAGAGTTACTACTGATTCGTTAATGGCAAACGATGAAGTGATAGAATTCCTCTATTTATTTTGTGTATATACTAACTTTACATTATTTATTGAACAGCTTTGATCTTACTAAAGTGTTGGAGTTTGGCTCACTATTAGCATCTGGAGGACAGGTATTCATCTAGTTCTGGAGAGTGTTCTGTAATAGGGGATCACGAGTTCTTATATTAGGTTGTTCCTTGTAGCGAAAGAGTGGTGGTGGACTGATTCTCTGTGTTTCTTTACTCTCCTTTTCTACTCTTTGATTATGTGTCCTCTCTGTTTTGAGACGTATTTGCTTAAATTCTTTACTGCTAGCATGTTACATATTTGATGCAACTCGAATCTTCTAGGCTAGTCGTAGAACATTTGATGGAGAAATGCTCTGCTTGTTCATGTGGAGATTACATCCGACTTTGCTAGTCAGCAACTTTTGAGCTATAATGAAGGACACTTTACATTCTTGGAGGTTTTAATGGTCGACCACCACGGAACTATTAAATAGAGAAAGGAAGACAAAAATACAGATTTGGAGATTATAGATAGAAGAAAATAAATGATAGAAGCATAGGAACTCTTGCATCCTTTTGAAGTATAGTTACCTGTAATCTGCTAGGGATTTGTTGAATTTGTAATGAGATATGAGAGAAAAAATAGACAGAAAGAGGAGGAGAGGGAGAAAGAAAGGTAAGCTGAATATTTTGATAGGATCCCTTTCATTCATTTGGGAAAGAGAGATAGTAGAGGAGATAAACAGAGTCTGCATCTTGTCCTTTCTGACGGTGTGGGAAAGCTGAGCTTTAAGATCCCTCTTCATGTTTTGTTTTGACAGCCTTGAACATGGAAGACATTGACCTTGAATGCTAAGCTGAATACTCTTTCTTTAGTGCCTAATAGGTTCACTTGTTGGTAATATGTTGCTTTGCGAATTGAGAGGTCAAGTTGGTCTTACTGTGACGTTAATCTATACTTCCATGAATAATTTCTCTTAGCTTCCATTTTCTGCGTTTATCCTATGTGCTTAGCATTCCTTGCGTAAATTATTCCTGGCTGGTGGGGGTTCTCAGGGTTGTTGGCACTCAAGATGCACGCAAGGAGAAGAGTACGAAAATCCAGTGAATCATAAATACATGTGCAATGGTTATAATAGATAAAGATTGTTAGCTGCTCTCTGAAAATCTGATGTACAAAACATTATCTACAACCTGAGGAACAAAAAGGGCTACGTGATTAAATCTATCAATTAGATTGAACACTCCTTGGAAACTTTGGGTTAACGTCTTGGCGTATCCAACAACTTAAATTACAATGTGCAAACTCCAACGTTCTCTTTTCATTCACAAAGCTTATTACAGACTCCATAGAACATAATATTGCAAAAGTTACTGTTACTCTTGCTGATCTGATCATTCATTTAGTACTTCATCTGCCCAAAATAAGTGTTATTATTGCAATATTTTTTCTCCAAACATCGGTCACCCTTTTGGTCGAAGTTGATCCATACAAGATTGAACCGAAAAATTAAATTCCTTTCTTAAATTCTGTATCACCAAAAGTGACATTATCAAAAGAAGGTTGAACGAATTTCATTATCGTTTATGTGGATTTTGCAACATGGTCTGTAGTCTCTTTCCGTTACTCTTAACTATTTGATAACATAAATTTCTGATTCTTTCTTAACTTTAAATTGAAGTATGGTAATTGTAGTCCTTAAAAGTCATATAATTTGGTGCCTATGGTACCTTTTTTTTCTTTCGCTTCTTAGGTTGCAACCACAAATATTTCACCAACAATGTTTTTTGTTGAATTAGAAATCTCATAGAGATGTTGAGGGTACCTTGGAAGGAAGTAATGACACATCAGTATCGCATTTTCCATGATCTGCTCATGTTGGCTTTCATGATCTAGGAAGATAATGACCATTTGATATCCATCAGTTTGATTTTTTTTTATTACTTACTACATTTTCGGATACATCAGACATGACCGAATTCTGCCTCATGCTTTTAAGCTGTTGCTGTACAATCGATGGGAATTGGGCTGTTAATACATTAAGGGGCCGTTTGGTAGCCCTTCTTAGGACCGGATAGGATTATTAGTCCAATAAGCTTGATGTTTGGTAAATTAAATGCAATCGGAGTAATAATCCTAACAACCCGGATAAGGCTCTTATTATCTCTTATCCCCTTCATATTTATCCCAAAAAAAGGGTGGTATTATTAATCCCTGGATTAATAATCTCTTCACTATTAATACAGGTTAATTCTATCAGGCTACCAAACGAGCCCTAATATTTTGAATGGGATGCCCTGAAAATGTGTATTAATGCACATTCCTACTTGACCTCATTGACTCTGCACTTTGCCACCTTCATATCATAGTGTGGAACTGAAGGACATCTGCTTGAAGAATCATATAGTTTGACATGTATGGATGGAGAGGAATGACAGGATATTTTGTAATCAACATCTTCCGAACCACTTATTATGGGAGCGGGGGGTTTCTTATAGCTTCTCTTTTTGTGTATCAGCTAATGGTGCTTTTCGAGGATTGTCTATTTCAGATTTGAAGCGTGTCTGGGAAGCTGCACTTGAGTAGTTCAGCTAGTTCTTGTTTTAGTGTTGCCTCTTCATTCTTTTTTTATTTTTTTTTATTTTGATGGACAGCTTGTCCGTCTCTTGTAAATTCTTCTCTATAATCTAATATACGTTTCTTATAAAAGAAGTATCTTTTTATTTTATTTTAAATAGTACATGCAAGATCAATCAGAAGCCGTTGGTTTTCTTCAAGTATTAGCATATGTATGTGCATGCGCTTAGTTTCTGATGAGTTTCTTTTTAGGAATATGATATTGCAAGTGATAACAGCAAGAATCCAAGAGAAAGGCTGGCTCGACAGAAACAAAATCTTAAACGGCGGCTGGGTAAGTTCTGGATTTTAGATTCTTTACCGACTATTTCTGGCACATTAACACAGCTAACAAGTAAAAAGTCAATTGACCCATTTGTGGTACTCTTTTGTGTCATATTTTTACCTTGTTTGGCAATCTCATATGATATCTGAACGAATGACAGTGCATGTATTATACTATTTCTGCACGCAGTGAACTATGTGTTATCTTACGTTTTTGAGCTATGATAATTCATCAGAATGCCTCATAGGTCTAAGGAAAATCGAACAACATATTCAATGTTTAGCTTATATTACCCTTTAGTATTATGACATGTGATTGCCATAAATAATAGATGCATCTGCATGTAAGTAAAATCATGATTGATATATCCGTTAGCAATATTTTAAATCTTTCGTAGGAGATGGAGATCCCAAACTGAGTTCAGTGTCAATACTACACTATATGATGCAGTTTGATTCTATTATATGCTGTCCTAAGCTATAGTTCTACTGTTTATGCCGTTGTGCTTGCATTTGATGATTCATGCACAGGTTTGGACGTGTGCGAGCAGTTCATGGATATGAATGATATGATAAGGGATGAAGATCTACTTGTGCACAAAATTGACTCTCCAGGGAACGGTGCAGTTCCTCAACTTTACATGCCAAGGCCTGCGCGCAATATCCAGCAATTTGTTGTAGAAATGGTTCCCAGTTTCAGATCTAGGAGACCTAGTGCTAGGGAGCGGAATCTCTTGAAGCGAAAAGCAAAAAGTATTTCCAAAGACCAAGCCAAGGGTTGGCCTAAAGAGGGAGATACAGAAGGGTCAAATACACAAGATATAGCCTCGCCCAAAGGCTTTTCTACAGATTCGTCAGTAACTAATGCAGTAAGAGAGACTGTTAATATTTGTAGTTCACTTTTAACCATGTGATTGATTTCTCTTTGATTGTATGCATTCTGCTTTTGTAAGTTATTTTTGCATTCATTCCCTTTCAAGAAGGAATTGTTTATCTCAACCTCGAAGGGACCCTGGTGTGCATATTTGAACATTACCCGCAGCAAGGGATCAGAAAATGTCTTGGGGCTGGGGCCGCGGCACCAAGTTTTTTGTGCTTATACTTAAGTCTGATCAATGTTGGGGGATCACATAAATATGAGTACCTCTATAGAAACCCTAGTTCTATCATGGCTGCATTAAAATTGGATACTAAAGAAAAAGAAAGCTCAACTGAAGTTGGTAGTCTGAAATATTCCTGAACTACTAACTATCCCGTTTTAACTGATCACAATTGAACATTTAAACTCTTATACTAATAACCCAACAACAATTGACTGTCAATTGTGTTTGTCTTCTTGCTGGATCACTCTTAATGTTGCTTTGATTTCAGTTAGCTACAGAAGCTATTATTGATGAAGACAGCTTTGAGCATGATGAGGATGGGATCTGGCCGTTCCAGAGTTTTGTTGAGCAACTCATACTCGACATGTTTGATCCTGGTAAGCTGCTCTATAATATTTCTTTTTTTTTTTAAAATGGTTCTTCTATTCCTGTAAAATAATTGTTTCTATTACTATGTATTCCCAGTTTGGGAGGTTCGCCACGGCAGTGTCATGGCTATGAGGGAAATCTTAACCCATCAAGGTGCCTCTGTTGGCGTTCTTAAGCCTGGATTGAGCTGTGATGGTGCATCATTTACTGATTCAAAAGTTACGATAGCTGTGAAGAGAGAGCGAGACATTGATCTGAATATGCAAGTTATCGCAGATGATTCCGAACCGATTCTTAAAAGGCAGAAGCTGGAGAATACATCATGCGTGGAGATGGATCCAATGACCTCCACCCGGAATGGTATAAAAGTTGAAATCAGTCTAATTGCTGAAGGCGGCGAATGCAATTTGCCTGCCACACAGGCTAATGGTGAGCTAAGTGTAAGTTCCGTTAAGGTGGAACCTCAATCTCACCTTGACAATCTAAGTTTTTCATGTGAAGAAACTGTAGATGGGGCAGAAACAAAGAGTTTTTCTCATGATAGGAATTCTATGGAGGTGATCGATGCACTAAGAGATCTTCCTGAAAGCTGTGAGCTGATGAACTTCATTAAGTTTGCTAGGCATTCTTCACTTAAAAATTCAGAGTTTCTCCAAGATTATGCAATTCGATTTCTGTGTGTGCTGTCACTAGACCGGTATAGACTTGCATTTTGTACCAACTCTTTTTCTTTTCTTCAATCAGTTGAATGCTGCAACAAATAAATAGTTTGTCTGATTGTTCACTGAAAATTCTATAATTAGGCTGGAGATGGGGAACCAAAATTGTGGAAGTTTTAATTGTTGGCCATGTTATGTACTTTTTCAGTTTTGGAGACTACGTCTCAGATCAAGTTGTTGCTCCAGTACGCGAGACCTGTGCGCAAGCTTTAGGCGCTGCGCTCAAGTACATGCATCCAAGCTTGGTGCACGAAACGTTGAATGTTTTGATGCAAATGCAGGTAAATATCATGTAAGAAGTTGTTTTCTCCTCAAATGTTATGAAATCATATATGTAAGCATTTCTCATTGTGTGGCAGGTAAATTCTTTACTGGTATATGTTGCTAACTTGTTCTTTCGCTTCTTTCAGTGTAGACCAGAGTGGGAAATTCGTCATGGTAGTCTTTTGGGTATCAAATATCTAGTCGCCGTTCGCCAGGTAGTCTTTTGGCAGGGTCTTTCTATTTTAAGGTTTCTAAGGTGTTGTTAAATGGTGAGGCCTTCAAAATGTTAAATAACTCACTCTATACAAATACTTCTGAAAAGTCCTACAAAATCTGACAGACTAGAGAACTACTTTCTTTTCTAGTTTTAATATCTATTGATGGGATGAAAAAACATAGAAGGGTTCAGGAGATATGTTTTATTAGGAGAGGCAGTTGAGAAATGAAAAATGTAAGTTGACCTTAAGGGGCGAGGATTTAATAAATGATTTAGGTAGGATTGTAGTTCAAACTGTTCCATACTTATAGATAAGTGTTTTTTTTTTTAATTAGAACATATAGAAGAATATACAAGAGATAGACAAGTAGTTCGTAAAAAATAAATTACAATCGACCTATACTACATAGAGAAAAAGTTTTATGTAGTGACACTATAAAAATCATATTTTGTAGACATAGTTGTTAAAGGCGAAAGGTGAGAGGCGGGCTAGAAGTTCCTGGAAAGGCGAATGGCGAGGCTGCCGAAAGGCGAGCAAGGCGGTAAAATATAACAAAAGGAATAGTAAAATAATATATGTGTAAAATATATTAAACAAAGCTTAAACATGTTAAGAACAAGAATTTTGCATTAAATAAATGTCACAATTTCACATGTAATAGCAACTTAACACAACTAAAACACCCAAAAGTGGTAATTTTATGACAAAAAACACATTTTATGTTCAAATCATTAAATGTATAATCGTTTAAAAGCGTGAAATAGGTGAATTCGAATATATTATTTCAAATGTATAATTCAATACCTAGTGATGAACATAAGATATATTTAAAACTTCAAATGACAGAGGAGACCCAAAGTAAAGCGAATAAACAAATTAAATTAGTAAACATATAAAAATTTGCAAACCTCCCTTTAAAATTTTGAATAAAGCAAGCTATTTGTAGTGTTTTTGTCCCACTCATTTGTCGTTGTTCTAATTTGTTATTTATGACACTTATTTTCTTTTGATCGCTCGAGAGAAATTATGGATATCTTTTTTTCTCATGTACACCACAAGCTATTTTTACTCCATATTATCCTAAAACAACGCATTGGATAAGTTAAATTATTGAAACTAAAATTACAAAATGACCTAGTTTAACACTAGCACATATGGATATTATGCCTTTTGACAAAGGCGGACTCCTCACGCCTCTCACCATAACCAAGAAACGCCTCGCCTGGCCTAAAAGGCGCACAACAGCCCGCCATAAAACCAAAAGGCGGACGAGCCCTAAAGGCGCCAAAACGGCGAGGCGGGCGAGAGAAGCGCTAGCCTTTTGCAACTATGTTTGTAGAGTCCAATCTCCGTTTGACACAATTTCTGAAATCTTAGAGATGAATAGATATCCATGTTCTTGCTGTGGGATAGGGTGGTGTATTTGGCTTCATTACTAGGCCTCATGCAGTTGTGCCTTTAGAGGAATTCAAGTTTCTAATATGGAGCACGATTGGAAAGTTCTGGTTTTTGGTGTTCATTTTTATATTTAAAGTTGTGTTGCTTCTCTTCAAATGGACCCCTCGGCCATATTTTCCATCTTTTCTTATCCTTAATACATTCTTCTAGTCTTAAAAAGATATATTAACTTTGCCTCCTTCTAAAGCATCACAATCAATCTCTCACAATCAAGCATAGATATACTAATATGACCCCAAAAGTTAAATCACTCCCACTCTCTCGTTTTGTGTGGCTGCAATCGTGCGAAGACAAGGGATATAATCCCTTAACAGACTGAAAGAACCATATTATCCTCTTGCCGAGGCTTGAACATTTCAACTTCCTTTTAGAAGCTAGAGTTGTTTGTGGGGTGAAAATGAGCTCTCTCTCCAGAAGCTTTGCCAATGTCGCTCGTCTTAACATTGGATCCCAGAATTTCGTGTGCTAGGTGTGATATAGACGAGAAAAACCCAACTGAAGATCCCCGTCAATTACTTAGGGTTGAGTAGGCGAATCCTTTTATCTACTTCAGCTTTCTTCAACAATTTGAGTGTTTGTTTGGCTAC
This sequence comes from Adenophora triphylla var. japonica, assembly GCA_022495995.1. NCBI lineage: Eukaryota > Viridiplantae > Streptophyta > Magnoliopsida > Asterales > Campanulaceae > Adenophora > Adenophora triphylla. Next base: position 120,349 of record JAFEMH010004616.1, read on the forward strand.
TTATTCTTTCCAGATGCAGCGCTGATGGTTTTTCTGCAATTTAGGCAACCTTAGTGCATGATGGCTTGAGAGTCACCTCACGTCTTTCTTTACCATGCAGTAGGTCGGTGGTTGTGGTGCTCATTGTTCTAGGTTTGCGGTCTATGGGTCCTCCTTCGGCTTTATAAACCTACTTGTTCTGCATTTGGCGTTTAGGTTTGAGGAGAATGGCAAATCCTCTCGACTCGAGGAAAGCTTACAAATCTCTCGTGTGTTTGGACTTTGGACCGATAAAACCCTGGTCTCTCTGTTTATTTATTTTTTTTGGAAAATTGACCCTGTCAATATATCTTCTCTGGGTTATACTGTCTTCATAATTTTGCTGTATGCCATTTAGCAGACTGGCCTTGTCTGATCTTGTTAGGAATTCATGCATATTTGTCCTGTGTTTGTGTTTTAGGATTTGCTCTTTGTGTGTCTTTTTGTTTTTTCCAGTGTTTGGAGCTGGTGGATTCACTTGGCCACTCACATTCATGCTCTCTCCTATAAGAGCTTCTCTCATAAGTACTTATCAAAAATAAAAAGAGCGTCTCTCATAAAAAATGTCAACAGGTCAAAGTGAGCAGAATTCTTAATTATTTTTCCTTGGCCTCTTACATTATGTTTGGAGCTGGTGGATGCACTTCGCCACTCACATTCATGTACTCTCCTATAAGAGCTTCTCTCATAAAAAATGTCAGCAGGTCAAACTTCAAAGTGAGGAGAATTCTTAATTATTTTTCCTTCTTTTATATAATCACTAGCTTGCCCAGGCGTTATTGTGTGACATCCTAACAATGTGAGCAGCTCTACATTGTAATTTTTTCTTACACTGTGTTTCTTTCTACACGAACTTCTGCCTTTATTCACTTGAACCCCACCTGTATTATTGGTAAATAACCATGAAAGATATATCTGCTTCTGTTGAGATGTCCATTGCATATAATACATGTGATTTATGAAGTCTTTGATCAAAACAATTTATAACGCCTTTTTTTCCACTCAAAGATTTCACTTTCAGAATATGAATTTTTTTTTTGGTTAGGATGGGGTTACACGGAAATACGAACTATGAGATAAGCGATAGGGAAGAAATTAATTTGTTTTTCAGTGATTGAGGCATTTCCCTGTCATATAAGCCTCGTGAAAGTAAAACAAATGTTACAAATAGAAGATAGTTGAAGTGTGTCCTAAGAGGTTCCATTGCACCAGGATTTCTGAATCAGTGTTATCTCTTAGATGCATGTTTGCTCTTTCTTTGTGCCAGATGTAAGCTATATGATTAGTTCTTGTGTCTTGACACATTCTTTGTACCTTGTTCTGCTGGCTGCCACATTGTTTATATAGCCTTAGCCATCCAGACTTCTCTCGATTAAGTATTATTCTCTTTTTCCTGTCCTTGAAATTTTTGTTTCTGCTGCTATTTATGTTAGTATGTATCTGTTTTATTGGATAGGAGATGCTTCCTGATTTGCTTGGCTGCGTCCTTCCTGCATGTAAAGCTGGCCTGGAGGATCCTGACGATGATGTAAGAGCAGTCGCGGCGGATGCCTTGATACCCACTGCAGCTGCCATCGTTTCACTGAAGGGTCAAATGTTGCATACAATTGTTATGTTACTCTGGGATATCTTGCTTGACTTAGATGATTTGAGCCCTTCAACTAGCAGGTTATTGCATATCCTGTTGACATTATTAATTTTTCGTTGTGCACTTGGTGCTAATTAAAATGTGTTCAACTTAGGTGAACATTAGAGAATAGTTATATACTCCCTCGGTCCCACTCGAAAAAAGGCACAAAATCCATTTTAGGTGTCCCATTTATGGCACAAAATTCCATTTTAGGTGTCCCCTTTAAAAAGGCACACTCCCAAAATGGAAACTTTTTAATACTTCTTTATTGATGGGACCCACTTGTCATACTCACAATAACTATCCCCTTACTATTCCCTACCCCACATTCTCTCTCCTACCTCACTTTTCATACTCACAACACTTGCTCCACTATACACTCTCCTTAATTCCCGTGCAAGGCTCATTTTGTGCCTTTCGGGTGGGACGGAGGGAGTATATATCGATATATATATATATATATATATATATATATATATATATATATATATATATATATATATATATATATATATACTCCCTCCATCTCATAATTATACGCACAAAATGGGATGGCACAAGAATTAAGGAGAAAAGTGAAAAAGGTGATGTGTTGTGAGTATAGATGGTTGGGTATGCGAGAGAAAGTGGAGTAAGTGGATAATGATTGTGAGTAGAGACAAGTAGGTCTCATTTTCATTTTGGGACTTTGCAGATTATTGTGGGACGCCCAAAAGGTATCTTTTTGCATATTATTGTGGGACGGAGGGAGTATAAAATATTCTCTTATGTGCACCTACACATTGAAGATTAAGTAGACATCATTGCTGCTAGAATTTTTAGTTCTCTGTCTTATGAGGATTCATGTTAGCCGACCCCAAATTATTTTGGGACTAAGGCTTTGTTGTTGTTGTTGTTTGTTGTTGTTGTGTCTTGTGATATGCACCCCTTTACTTGACACGTGCTTCATCCCCTGTGTTATTCTTATTTTTTCGCTATTTAAAATTCCAACTCCCGCCAGACTATAACTGACCGTTCAGAGGTGCTGTTTATCTATGATGTATTGCTTCGACATGCTTATTTTCATACCCCATAATTCTTCTGCATCAAGTTTTACAGAATGGTTTATCTTTGTTTTGATAGCATGACACGTGTCCTTGGCTGTTACTTTGGACGAATTATATCTTCATCATTTTGGACAGATTGGGGAAAGTAACCCTTCATTGGTATACTGATGAGATATTCAAGAGAAGTGGCATCCAATAATTAACACTTTTATTTGCTTTTATATTGAACTCTAAAATTATAAATTCTGGTTTCAAGATCCTGAAGGGCATTATACTGAACTTTTAGAGCAACAATGATGAATGTTCATTTCAGAGGGACAGAGGATTTTGGTTCTGCTTTCTCGTTTTGGTTCGAACTGCACTTTGTGTAAGCTAGGTTCTTATGTGCCTCACGGATATTTCTCTAGGGATCTGGAAGATGTGTAGGTATAGTTCTTTGTTTGCTTTTGATCTGTTGTAGTCTTCCTCATGAGGTTGATTTGCTTGCCATCTTTATTTTTATTTTTATCTGCTCTTTGTACAATTTCTCCTTCCCATAAAAATCTATGTATTGTAGACTGTGCATGCTAATTCATCTAAAAGCTTGTTATCTATATAGATATGTGTGCTAAATTAAATTACTTAAAAGCTTGTTTACTTGCATTGCAGCGTGATGAATCTTCTAGCAGAAATTTATTCACAGGATAAGATGATTCCTAAGATGTTAGGGGCCCTGCATGCTGCTGACAAACAAGAATTTGACCTTAATGAAATTGTTGATGCTGATGATCCTGGAGATGTGAATAATTCTCAGGAAAATCCGTACATGCTATCAACATTGGCACCACGACTTTGGCCATTTATGAGGCATAGTATCACATCAGTCCGCTATTCAGCCATTCGCACATTGGTAAGTTTTTCTTTTTGGCTATTTTCTATCTGTTTTAAATTGATTCAGTGCATGGGAAAGACAACAAACAAATGTGCATGAGCCTTGTGTCAGTTGTGTGCCCTCAAGTAATGACACAAATATGAGGAGAGATGGCTTTAGGGGGCCTATGTCTTTGGTGCAAATCATTTCTAACTCTACTGATTCAGCATGAGGGTCCTAGCAAATGCCTTGAAACTTGTATGAGACCTTGAATTTCTAGATGAAAGAAGATATAGACAAAACACTAGTATCCAGAGAAGTAATTAAAGTTTTCATAAAGCATCTAACAGAAAAAACCACTAATACCTGAATCCAATACCTTCAATTATCCCTATCAGAAGATAGAAAGATTGAAATGATCTTGCAACGTCATGACTTCCATCGCTTCCTGCTTCCCATATCCAAATTAGATAAAATGAGAAATTCAGGAGCATCTATCTGCAGGGAGAGGTATCCACATAAAATGCCTTATAAGACCTTCCAACCCATCCGCAGCCCCAGCGGGAATTCAGAAGAGCAAGAGTTAATTATCAGAATACTAGAAAGGCACATGATTGGACAGGACTGCCCACCTGGGAAAAATTAGCACGATGTACCCCTCTAACCACTGGCCATGTATCCATGTCAGGGTCCTAGAAGCTAATAGACCAGGGATAATCCCACCTAAGGTACTCCAAGTAAAAGGCCACTCTTACACAATACACTCGAGAAGTGAAAGATACTCCCTCAAGACATGATTCTCCAAATTAGGCTATCTTGCACTCAGACAAATTGACATTAAGACCGCTAGCTGACTCAACATCTGCAATGATTTGAAACATGTGATATTTAATATGTTAGCTTCATTTTTTTTATGTTGTTATAGTCCACTTCCAAAGCTTGTATTTTCTAAAAACTTATTTACTCGCTTTTCCTTTTTTTTTCATTGCTATTTGTGAGTTCCAAAGTTCTGTTTGTTTGCGTTGCATGTTCTCTTTTGCTAAATAAGATCATACAGCATTCTTTCCTTTTTTAAGGGTTGCGTGATGAATAAGAACCTTTAGTTCATTTACGGAGATGCTTTTCTCTTCTTTTACGTCACTTATTCTTTACGTCCTTGGCGTTTAGTCAGTCAAACGTTTAGCGGCTGACTCGACTTCTCTGCTTTTTATTCTATTTTTATTGTTCTTACATAGCTTTAAATCTTCTCTTCAGTTCATATTTCTGATCCGTTAATGGCAAAAATAATATAATAAGCCACTAAATATTTATGTGCAGGAGCGGCTACTTGAAGCTGGATACAGAAGAAGCATTTCAGAATCCTCTAGCTCATTTTGGCCTTCTTTCATATTAGTTGATACACTAAGAATTGTTTTCCAAAACTTGTTGCTGGAATCAAACCCTGAAATTATGTCGTGTTCAGAGAGGGTTTGGAGGCTCCTTCTTCAGGTTTGTAATACTACTGATAATTAACTGCATGCTTTCATTCCACCGTGAATATTTTTTTTTTTGCTTAGCCAAAGGATACCGTGATTAGCATCAATATTTTGTTTCTGAAAATATCATATACATTATTATAGCTTATTTGATGTGGGCACATGATGTCAAGTATATTATTAGGTAAGGTTCGCAACTTTTGTGGTACTAAACTTTGTAGCACTTGAACATAGTTTTATTTTTTTGTCATATCCGTCTTCATATGCGTGTCTTGACGCACACATGTGTATGTCGATGTTTGAGTTGCTTAATTGTTGGAGATGGAGCTTATCCTCTCCGCATGCGTTTGCATGTGCTTTAGTACACGTATTAGTTACTTCTTCTTGTACTTTACTCATTTCTGTAAGTACCCTCTGAAATTGTTGCTAGTGCCCGGTGGAAGACTTAGAAGCTGCTGCTAGGTCATATTTTTCTTCTTGGATAGAGCTTGCAACTACCCCATATGGTTCACCACTTGATGCTACAAAAATGTTTTGGCCTTTAGCTCTTCCTCGTAAAAGTCACTTCAAAGCTGCAGCTAAGATGAGAGCTGTGAAACTTGAGAATGGTCCTCGTACAAGTATTCCATTTGATTCTTCAGAAGGAAATATTATCCAGGAGAGTAATGGAGATGCTTCCTCCAACCTTGTCAAAATAGTTGTAGGTGCGGACACGGAAACATCAGTTACACATACACGGGTAGTTACAGCAACAGCATTGGGATTGCTGGCATCAAAACTGAATCAGGTTTCTGTGCAATATATTTTTGAGCCATTATGGAAAGCAATTACCTCTCTGTCTGGAATTCAACGTCAGGTACATATGCCTTTGGATTGTCATATAATATTAAATAGCTTACTGACTCCTTTATATGTGGTTCTCTCGTTGCTCACTTTTGGTGATATCTTGTTATCTATCAGGTGGCTTCTATGGTCATTATTTCTTGGTTCAAAGAGATGAAATGTAGCATTTCTGGAAGCAAGCATGTTATCCCTGGAAACTATAGTAATTTGAAGAATCAATTATTGAATTTGTTAGCATGCACGGATCCTGCATATCCTACACGAGATTCACTATCTCCTTATGCTGAACTTTCAAGAACTTATGGAAAGATGCGCAATGAGGCGTCTCAGCTCAAAAGTGTGGTTGAATCATGTGGCTTAGCTGACAAATTATCTTCTAGGAAGTTTGACCCAGAAAACATGACTCCTGATGATGCATTGAACTTTGCATCAAAGCTTCCTCCTGTAAGTACTGATGTTACAGTGGAAGAATCAGGTGGGAGGAACATGGTTGATGAGCTAGAGTCATTAAAACAAAGACTTTTAACAACTTCAGGCTACTTGAAATGTGTTCAGGTTTGTTTGAAATGCTTTACTTCTACTCCCCTTACCCTACCTTCCCTTCTTTCTTGTCCACAAGGTTCTTTGTGTTCGAAAACATGCAGACTGTATCATAAAGTTATTGCATGCCTTTAAGAATAAAATGACCATAGTTCCCTCACTTGGTCTTTTATGATTTGCAGAACAATTTGCATGTTGCTGTGTCTGCTTTAGTTGCTGCTTCAGTTGTCTGGATGACTGAGCTTCCTTCAAAGCTTAATCCAATTATTTTGCCTTTGATGGCCTCTGTTAAAAAAGAACAGGTACTCTTCTAGAGTTCTTTATGATGTTGATGATGCCATAGATTCAAATTGTACTAACTTTTATGCATCTTTCTAAAGGAGGAAATACTGCAAAACCTGGCAGCTGAGGGCCTTGCGGAACTTATTTATCATTGTGTTGGACGTAGGCCTGGTCCGAATGACAAGCTAATTAAAAACCTTTGTAGTTTGACATGCATGGATCCTCGAGAAACTCCTCAAGCTGATATTTTAACTTCAATAGATATTATTGAAGATCAAGATCTTCTCCCTTTTGGAGGGACCAACACAAAACAGAAGCCTAAAGCGAATACGTTAGCTTCTGGAGAAGACCGATCCAGGGTTGAGGGATTCATTTGTAGACGAGGGTCAGAATATGCATTAAACTATTTATGTGTGAAATTTGGCTCATTGCTGTTTGACAAACTTCCCAAGCTCTGGGATTGCCTTACTGAAATTTTGAAACCCGTTTGCCCCGAGGGTATGACTCCAGAAGATGAAATGCATTTGACTCAAGCAATCAATTCCATCAAGGATCCGCAGCTCTTGATAAACAATATCCAGGTAATACGCTTCCTCCCTTTTTACGCCATGCTGGACTCTGTCTCTTAGACTTAAAAACTTAGTTTTTGGCAGTAACTTAGAAGTGCGATTTGTTTTTTTCACTGATCAGGATGCTTATGCTGTAAGTTATTATATGTACTTTATTAGCTTTATCCTGAGCAAGTTATGTACTATTGATCGGTGAGTCAATTCCAGCTGTTAAGGGATTAAGTTAACTAAAACACGATTGTCTTCAATTAGTCTCTCCACGAAGTGCCATGTTTCAAGCAAATCTGGGGTGTATAAGCTTTTGCAGTGCTATTGTGGCCATGCTGTAAATCTGTATAACCAGCATTACAACTGTGTTGAGCACAATAAGCTAGGTTCTGGTATCGTATCTCCTAGGCTAAACTAATTTACTTTTCTTAATTGTAGTGATCTCTCTGGAACCCCTTCTTTTCAAACGACAGAGAGAAAGAGAGGGAGATGGAGATGGAGAGGGAGGGGGAGAGGGAGAGGAAAAGAGAAAGGTAGAGAGAGAGGTTGAGGGGGAGAGAGAGACAGAGACAGATCACGATTCACTAAAAGGGAGTGAAGATCAATTTTAGGTTAGGCTGGTCTTGTCATTCACGCAATTCCGCTGACCATTAGTTATTGACACAAGTACCCGTAAAGAGTAAAGAATTAGAAAGAGTATTTAGTATTCCATGTGCTTTTTTCCCTGTGCTACTGGGAACAGGGTGTTTTTCTCCTGAACAGTTTGCAAGTAGTTATCGGCACCAAATTAGGTTTTAGATTAAGTTGAAAAAGAAATGAGTGGTCACACTATCTGCGTTGATTATTCGATAATTAAGAGACTGCAGAAGCTGCACCACTGCAAAAAAATTGTTTCAAGGGATTCACATTATCACAATAGTGCATGTGAAGATCAATGGTATTTTAATTTTTTTTTTGTCTTATCTCACTGTCACCAGAACTTTCCAGGCGCTGCTTGGAATGTCCAAGTAATCTAGAGCATCCTTTGTTTTATCATTTATAAGGAAGAAGATAAAGGGACTACTATTCAGTTGTAAAATCTCTTATAGAAGCATAACATGCGGTGAATCATCAGTCACTAGATTAAGGCATAAAAAGTTATTGAAAAATTGTGATGGTTATTTTAGTATTGTGCATTCGGTGCTCAATTTCATTAACAAAATGAGTGATATTGCGTCCTTCCTTGGAAACAAATACAAAACAACAGCCTGGAAATAGGGAACTTTCTTTTTCTTAAAGTATGTCTGTTCTTTATCTATGAAATATTCTTAGGTCTTCCATTGTCCGGTGAACTGCCACAGCAGTCTGAAGTCTGTGTGTTGGCTCACCACTTTATGAGTCTCATGAAGATAATGAGATTGTTAGTAAGTTTTCTCTAGGCATCATGAAAATTCTTTCATTCCGTACTTTTCATGCGTATGGATGTAGTTTTGGCCTTGGATGGGAATTATGGAACCTAGGAAGGTCACTACCAACCTGCGTGAATACAGCCTGTACTTTTCCCAGAGCCTAATATATGAAATGACAAGCGACTGGTGATTATTCATCTATGTTTTGCTACGAATGGAAGGAACGTCAATAAAGCCACTATGAGCATAACACACTTTTCAACATCAACTTAATACATTATGATCCAGGTTACAAAGACTTTAGGCAGAGACCCTGATTCTTTTGTCATAACTCACTATCACAGCTGATTTATTGGCTAGGAGACAACTGATATTGCATATACACGTTTTTTTCATTATGTCATTAAGACATAGCAATTGTTTTTTTTACGTTAAACTATTTTTAACCATTATTATTATTATTATTATTATTAGTAGTAGTAGTAGTACTATTATTATGTTTCAAATGTCCTTTGGCGTGCGATAGAATATTGAATCTCCGTGTTACTAACATTAATGCTTTTCTGAATCTATGTACTTTCTGTGTTAACGTATGTGTATTATTATTGATTTTAGATTAATAAAATGTAGAAAGCGAAAAAGAGGTCAAGTCTCTTTACGTTCAGAAGTGATGCATTAACTTATGTCTATTCTGTTGTTTGAGTCTAGGTGGTACGTTCTATTGCCCCGATGCTTGATGTGACATTGAGACCAAAGCTATTGACGCTTCTCCCCTGCATATTTAAATGTGTTCGCCATTCCCATGTTGCTGTTAGATTATCTGCTTCAAGATGTGTCACATCAATGGCCAAATCAATGGCATTAAATGTGATGTGTGCCGTAATTGAGAATGTGATCCCCATGTTGGGTGATATGACGTCTGTAAATGCTAGACAAGGAGCTGGGATGCTTGTATGTTTGCTTGTTCAGGGGTTGGGTGGGGAACTGGTCCCGTATGCCCGTTTGTTAGTTGTTCCTCTTCTGAGGTGCATGAGCGATTGTGACCATTCTGTCAGGCGGAGTGTTACACATAGTTTTGCTGCCCTCGTACCTCTTCTTCCCCTAGCTCGCGGGCTACCTCCACCAGCTGGGTTAAGTGAAACCTTGTCTGGTAGTACAGAAGATGCACAATTTTTGGAGCAACTTGTGGATAACTCCCATATCGAGGATTACAAGCTCGCAATTGAGTTAAAAGTGACTTTAAGAAGGTAATATTTCTATTGCTTTCCATGTGTCAAAGAAGTTAAGATGGTTACTTTCCTGCATGTTCATTCTTGTACATGTTTGTTTACGTTTTATACTTACGATATGGCCCTTGGACTTCAAACCTTGGTGAACCAGAGCTATCTGATGCTTGTATGAAAAAGACTAAAAAGTTTCATACATCATCGTTTATTTTAACTGTATACTCAAGTCTGGAAATATATGGACTTGTATATGATTATAAAGTCTAATTTAATTTTGGAATGCTTTATTCACTGTTTTCAGATGCAGTTCCTTGGTAGAAATTTGTTGCTAAAAGATACTTCTGTATCATTGTGATAGTGGGAGCTTCCTGTTAATTTTTTGCAACTATTCCTTTTCTCAATTCCATTACATTAAGTCCGATTTGGTAAATTTAAGTCCACCGTTATGAACTGAAGTTCTATCACATGTGAACCTGATGAGCTTTAGCTTTGTGTATGTTTCTCGGGAAATTTTGTGCTAGATAGAGGATGCAGTCTTTTTCTTGTTTGCTATCTGCTGTTGGATTATGGAGGGAGATTGTTTATGGGGTCACAGGAATTCTACTTGGTGGTGATTTCAAATATGTTCACTTCTTCACCTCTGACCCCCCTATGAACCTTATTGAAAAGGGTTATTTTACTCTTGGATTAACCTAGTTGAAACCCAAAAATCACTGTGTGAGGCTGATGAACTTCCTCCGAGTCAAATTATTTTTCTGAGAAGTAATTCAGTTTGGTGCTTGAAGTTCACTGAATGTACTGCCATGGCATAAAGTGATTAGGAGAAGTTTTGGCATATCTGGAATTGGTGGAATATTAATGCCTGCTATCTGTTGTCCTTGAATCATGTAAATTCATCCCTTGGAACTTCACCTTGTTTAGACCTCATGTTTGCTTGTTTATTGGGGGATGCCTCTGAGGTTAGTTTTTGGGAAAATACCTGGTATGAGAATGTACTCCTTTCCCACTATTTCTACTAGACCATTTCGGTGGTTTATCCGTCAGGACACTCTCGTTTCTTCTACTTATCACTTATGAGGACGAGGTGTTTGTTGGAACTTTTACATGTTTCATTTGTTGATGATAGGGATTTATCTTGCTTGGTACGTGTCTTAGATTCTTGGTAGACCGATATGGGGTCTTGATCCTTTGGCTCTTCCCTTGTAGATGCTTCAAGGCTTAGCTCATTCACTGCAGATTACACTGAGTTACATTATTTAAACTTTATACTTGCATCAGATAACTTTAGTTCAAGGGAAGAGCTAATTTGACTTCACTTGTTAGTATTTAGTTAGGTTACATTGGGTTTATTCTTATCTTCCAAGAACTGATTCTTCTGCACCTACTTATCATTATTGGGGTTTTCATTATTCTTGTTTTATTTTTCCTTAAATGTTTATGTTTAATTTTTGCCTTGTGCATAATTACAAATTAGTTTATCACTGATAGTCAATTTTGTTTACTGCAATCTAGTCTTTGGCTTGTGTGTTTCCAGTTTTCAATTGTTTTCGTGGTTCTAGGTATCAGCAAGAGGGGATAAACTGGTTGGCATTTCTAAAACGTTTTAATCTTCATGGAATTTTGTGCGATGATATGGGCTTGGGTAAAACTCTTCAAGCTTCAGCAATTCTGGCCTCTGACATAGTAGAACAGCGTGCTACGATTACAGAGGATTATCCGTCATTAATCATTTGCCCTTCTACTCTTGTTGGACACTGGATATATGAGATGGAGAAATTCATTGATGCATCGGTCTTAACCCCTCTCCAATATGTTGGTTCTTCCCAAGAGCGAATTTTGTTACGATCACAGTTTCAAAAATATAATGTCATCGTGACATCATATGATGTGGTTCGCAAAGATATTGATCATCTTAGTCAGCTCTTGTGGAACTATTGTGTTTTGGATGAGGGGCATATCATTAAGAACTCCAAGTCTAAAATCACAGTTGCTGTCAAACAGCTGAAGGCCCAACACCGCCTTATACTTAGTGGAACTCCTATTCAGGTGATTACTTGTGAGTAGGCACTAAAATGTTTACTGTTAATTGATCTCTTTTTTCTCAATTTGCAGAATAACGTCCTGGATCTGTGGTCTCTTTTTGATTTTCTGATGCCAGGATTTCTTGGAACTGATAAACAAGTATGTATTGTATCATCTAAACCTATGCACTATATTATTAGTGCTTCATTTATTACCATCTGTACTTCAATCTTTTTCATGTGTATTTCTCGTGAATTACTAGTTTAATGCATAATACAAACTTTGACCGCTATACTATAACTTCCATTTTTCGTCACAATGGTGGCAAATTTAACTTTCATAGTCAATGTTGGCAATTCCTCTAATTCCTTGAACACTTTTTTGTAGGGTATGTAAGTCAAAGTAGGCAATTCATCCAATTACTTTATAAACAGGAAACAAGAAAAGCGCCTATATTCCCCAAGTAATTTTGTATAGGGTATCCAGGTCTTGCTCGTATTCACATCCAAATGATCAGACAGAAGCGGATGCAGTGCCTATCCTGACAATAAAATTTAATTTCCACGACCAAGATAGTGAAAATCGACTACACATGCGAGGGATGGAATTTGTTGATTTATAATCTGTTAATTTTCTAGATAAACAAATATCATTTCTTGCTTTTGGACGCCTTCATATCGTACTGCAAACAGATACTATGCATACACAGACAAACATAGTCACACACAAAGTAAACAAATAAACAGTATTCAGGGTTGTTGATAAGCGAATATCATTTCTATGTTACGTCCTGAACAATAATGATTTTTTTGAAGCACTTGTGGTGGGGACCCTTCCCCGGACCCTCGCTGCGCGAGGATGCTTTGTGCACCGTGTTACCCTCTTTTTTTCCACTTAAATCGACATAGCTATGGGTAATCTGTTAGGCTAGAAGTGACTTCCACACACACACATATCTATAGTGTATTTACACATATATCTATATATACACATATATAGATATATGTGTATAGGATCGGCTGCCCCCCGCTCATCCATTTACTGTGCTAAACAATTTGCGAACACATGTAGAGATGTCCGGGTTTCTTCTTGTTCAACATTTTATAGTTGAATTTTAAAATTTTACCTGTTAACAATGTGTCGTATTCTCTTTGATTGTTAGGATATGTCAGATCAAAGTCATACCTCATACCTCATCCTATCAACTGTTTCTGTTTACTTTCATTTGATAGTTAATTACAACACCCTTTGGTACCATCCTGCAGTTCCAAGCCACATACGGAAAACCCCTACAAGCTTCCCGTGATGCTAAATGCTCTGCCAAGGATTCTGAAGCAGGGGTACTTGCCATGGAAGCATTGCACAAGCAGGTCTTTATTTCTTATGTGCTGAAGATACTAATACTACCTATCCATCAGGCTACTTGCGGCTTCAGCTAATAGATTTATATTCTGTAGGTCATGCCTTTCCTCCTCCGTCGAACGAAGGATCAAGTCTTGACTGATCTTCCAGAGAAAATTATTCAGGACAGATACTGTGACCTGAGTGCTGTTCAACTAAAACTATATGAAAAGTTTTCTGGTTCACATGTCAGGCAGGAAATATCGAGTATGGTAAAGGTGAACGAGACTGGTACAGGAGAAGGAAATGCACCATCTAAAACATCATCTCACGTGTTCCAGGTAATGTGGTGATATGCCCGTAGGTTAGTACCTCATTCCTTAATAACTGACATTTCCCGCTTGTTCACCCTGCAGGCACTTCAGTACTTGCTAAAACTGTGTAGTCATCCGTTGCTTGTCCTTGGTGAAAAGAACCAAGATTTGCTGCCTAACCTTTTGCCGGACCTCTTCCCTATGAGTTCTGACATTGGTTTAGAACTTCATAGACTTCACCATTCCCCTAAATTAGTTGCACTACAGGAGATTCTGGAAGAATGTGGAATTGGCGTTGAGCCCTTGAGTTCTGAAGGCTCTGTTAGTGTTGGACAGCACAGGGTTTTGATATTTGCGCAGCATAAGGTACTTTGCTCCATTAGCATTCAAGAATTATTTCGCAATACCAGTTGTTTCTTCTGCTGTCCCAAGTGATTTAATGTTACTCTAATTTTGTGTGCAGGCTTTTCTGGACATAATTGAAAAAGACTTGTTTCGCGTTCACATGAAGAAGTGAGTCTTCTATTCGTTGAATGGTTTCCATAAAATTATTATACCTAAAGGTCATGACCATGTTTTGGTCTTTGACCTAGATTATCTTTCGCAATGCCTTTCAATGCTGCTTTTTAAAGTGCTTATGGTTTCAATCCTGGTCAATGATCTAAGCTACAAGTCTACTACCATCTTGAATTGCGTTTGGGAACATACATTCACAAACATGGTGCACTTCCTTTTCAGAACAATACATTATGTGATCCAAAAGAATAGTCTAGGACTTCCTTAAGTAGAACACATTAATATATTTAATCACTCTAGGATCCATTCCACTTTACTTTTCCAGGTAAACCATTACATTTTAAGGCTTAAGCTACATAGAGTCCCTTGTAAGTAACCAGCTTATCTGGAGGTGTTAGTTGGTTCAAATTCGGTCCAAAAGTGTATTGAGCCTTGACAGTTTTATTTAAATTAGTATGCTTCTTCAAGTGTTTATTCACTTGTTTAGAGGAAGAGAGCACTTTTTGTATTGAATATGAAGAGACATCCTAACTAGAGCACCTACACCAGGATATACCTACTGGTCCATTGTGTAGACCGTCATGAAGCTTGCTTGGGTGATGTAATGGTCCATAGCAGTGCTGAGTGGTCAGTTGTGAAATATGTAAACAACAAGTCCAGAACCCTTGTCACAACAACTTGAAAGTATTCGTCACTATGACCTAATTCAGAGATGTTGCCTCCTAAAGTTATCACGTCAGTTTTGTAGTAGTCAGTAACATTGAGGTCCTACAATGGGAAAATATAGATTTATGTCCCTGTACTTGAGTCTAAGATGCAAATCTACCCTTAAACTCAATAATTGTCATCCTTGCCCTTAAACTTAAAAAAGAGGGTAAATTTGACCACTGTTAACTTTCCATCAAAAAATGATTGAAATGCTGTCTAAGCTGCTGATTTGGAAAAACATTTAAAGTACGTGGAAAAGAAAATGGCCAAATGGGATTTCTAATTTCTGACAAATGCAAAGATTTTCTCTTTATCCCCAAAACGACGTTGTTTTGATGATTAAAATAAAACTAAAAATCAGTTAACTATTTTTTTTCTCTCTCAACTCTCAACTCTCTGCAGATACATCCCCCATCCATGCCCTGCCACCCCTTATCTTTTCTTCAAACCCACCCCTACCCCTTCTTCATCCCACCCACGCATTGCCATCCCCTTCCCTCTTCCCCGCCTCCCCCACCCACATCTCTTCTTCTTCTTCTTCTTCTTCTTCTTCTTCTTCTAACCTCAGATCTATTTCAAATTTACACTGTCTGGATTTTCGATTTTCAATTTGACTGTTATTTTTATTTTGATCTCGACTTTGATTGCGATTTGGGATTTTATAGAAAGTGAGATTTTTATTCTGATCTTGACTTTGGTTGGGATTTTGGATTTCAAATCTGTGTTGGTTTCTGGTCTATATTAATCTTTCAATTTGTTTAATTTGTGTTGTAATTTTGGTAGTGGTGATGGTTGTGGTGGACGGTAGTAGACAATGGTGAGACAGTTACCTTCTTTGTACAGATTTGAGTAATAACTTATTTAACAAATCCGTTAATCTAACAGTTTATTAATGAAATGGTGAAATGTATTCAATCTATTTAACAAATTATTTAACGAAATGCAACAAAGTATAACGGACGTAAATAATCAAAACGACATAGTTTTATTCTTATTCAATAGCTTTCTACATCATCAGGACCATTTGGTTTTTCTTTTTCCACATATTTTATTGTAATTTCCAAATCAGTTGCATAGCCAGCGTTTCTGTTATTTTTTGACGGAAAGTTGACGGTGGTCAAATATACCCTCATTTTCTTGAGTTGGCAAAGATGGGAATTATTGAGTTTAAGGTAGATCCACATCTTAGACCTAAGTAAAGGGAAATAAATCTATATTTTCCCCCTACAATGTCTTCCAACTTAGTCCTTTATGACATTCTCATGGCCCAAATCAGCAGCATGATTTTCGGCTTTCCCATATTATATATGCATGCACTTGTCCTAGTAATTTTCTGCATTACAACAACATTACCCCAGTAATTTTCTGTATTCTTACAGCAAATATGCATGTCAGCCTAGTAGTCTTTTTTTTTTTTTGCTTCTTTCAAGAAAACATGCTTATTAGAGTCAAATTCAGTTTATCTGGATCCCTCGCTATTTGTTTGTGCTTCTTTTCTAAAAACTTTCTCTATTGGAAGCAGTGTTACATACTTGCGTCTGGATGGATCAGTTGAACCAGAAAAGCGGTTTGATATCGTTAAATCCTTCAATTCAGATCCTACAATTGATGTTTTATTGCTTACAACACATGGTAGGATACTATCACTACCAGCTCTTACACCTGGGTTTGACAAAGAAATGGATGAATTCTAAGAGGTTCTAATTTATTTTCACTTCTTGTAGTTGGTGGCCTTGGTTTGAACTTGACTTCAGCTGATACACTTGTTTTCATGGAACATGATTGGAATCCAATGCGGGATCTTCAGGTATATACAGTTTTTTTGTTTTGTTTCTTTAGCTTTATTATATCCAGGGGGTGCAATATTGAACCTTATCTTCTTTTCTACTTTTAATATATACTAGTATACCACCCGTGCCGGTTGGCACGGTGTCCGTAAAATAATAGTCACTAGATGATTTTCCTTTTCACTATATTTATTCAAAGACGGGGTACAATGGTCAAATTAAAAGAAAAAAACTAAACAAAAACCCTAATCCCCCTTCTCTATTATGCGATCTCCAAAGCGCC
This sequence comes from Adenophora triphylla var. japonica, assembly GCA_022495995.1. Classification (NCBI taxonomy): domain Eukaryota; kingdom Viridiplantae; phylum Streptophyta; class Magnoliopsida; order Asterales; family Campanulaceae; genus Adenophora; species Adenophora triphylla. The sequence continues at coordinate 137,175 of JAFEMH010004616.1, forward strand.
CCCACACCATCCATGAAACCTCAACGCTCCAGCAACCTTCCTCAACCTTGTCATCTTCATCTTGCATTAAGAGAAAAATGAAATGGAATTTCATCCGGAGAATATAAATATGCCAATGATAAAGATAAAACGCCAATTGCATAACACAAACTAAGTGGACTTCATTACTAAAGATGACAAAAGAATGCAATGAATGTGAACATCTTGCTAGGGTCAAGTTTAGGTCTACCATGTCTTCCAATTAACCTGCTTAATTTTGTTCCAACTCATCATACCAGAGAAGCAAGGTAACCACATGCATTTCAAGCTTCTATAGACAGAATATGGTACTACCTCTAAATGATATTTTTATAGTTAAATGGACACTCTTAAGATGTTGAGTTTTAATAATAAAAATTCGGTCAAACTTCGTTTTCATTCATTAGTACTTTAAAGTGTGTTTCATTTTTACCATTATACTTTTTTTCTTTCAAAAATACCATTGCAGCTAAGAAAATGTATCATTTTAACCCCCCAAATCGTGAATTGATGCACGATTAGCACGGATTAGTCATGGATTTAGGGACAAATTTGGGGCTGAAATGGTATATTTTTCAATCTACAATGATTTTCATAAAAGAAAAAGAGTACAATGGTAAAAAGGAAACACGCTTGGAAATACAATAGATGAAAACAGAGTTTGCATAAAAATTTATAAATATTCTTGCTATCCACTTACAACTCTTAGTTTTGCAAGTATAAAATGAAATATGAAAAAAATGGGTAAAAAATCATTTAAGAACACATTTTGAAACAAAAAAGATCATTTTTGAGATAAAAAGGTTATTCATTTTGGATCGGAGGTCCTACTTATAAGAAGTCAACCTTCTACGTACATCTGAGACTAACATGCTAATGGCAACTTATGTTCTTAAGTTAATAACATGCCACATTCACAAACAGAGCCTTCCATCTTTAATAATCAACTTGTGAAGCATGTGATCGATGTGCTATGACCAATGACCAAAAAAAATATCTATTTCAATGAATTTTTTTTTTATCATTCATTTTGGGGATGTTATAAAATAGGAAAGGGAAGGAGACTCAACATCACAAAACTCCGTTAGAAGTTCAAATAAACTCATGAAGTGTATATTTGGTACCAAAGTCATCCATCAAATATCAGACTCTTCAACTTAGCTGGCAAAATTCAACTTTTAACTTATTCCTAAAATAAGTAGAAACAAAAAGGCAAAACCCTCTACACTACAAACATTTATTCTCATCAAACAAAGAGTAACTAACAAAATTCAGTAAATAAACATTAGTGGAACCAAAGTCCTCCAAAAGGACTCCTTTTTCGTAATCCCTTAACGCAAATGGCTTGGAAACTGATACCACGAATAATAGAGAGATTGTGATTGATAGAATTCAGGGATAATTTTAGAAACTGCTTAATGAGAACCGTTGGATTAAAGCATTGACAATTAATCTTACGTTTATACTTGAAGAAGAAAATAAATTATCAAATGACAGCCCTTGGATCGTAGCGGTTATGGGTTAATCTCAACCTTTCTTTGTCTAAAGTCAATAAGAAGTTATTTTTGAGCTTTATTATAATATACTCCCTCCGTCCCATTAGTAATGGGAATTTTACTGTAGATACGGGAATTAAGGAAAAGTGAATTATAGTGGAGGAAATAGTGAATTATAATAGTGTTGTGAGTATTAAAATAATGTAGGAGAGAGAATGAGTGGAGGGAATAGTAAAGATTCCTTTCCATTTTAGGAAGTTTGTGGTTTGTAATGGGACGACCAAAAAGGAAAGTTTGTGGTTTGTAATGGGACGGAGGGAGTATATATATATATATATATATATATATATATATATATATATATATATATATATATATATATATATATATATATATATATGTATGTATGTATGTATGTATGTATGTATGTATGTATGTATGTATATAGCATGTAAATGCACACACAAACACACACAACGATCAAACCCTGTGTATTTTTGACAACTATATTATTATTCTTATTGGCTTAAAATTTATGTAGACATGACTTTTCACAGTGAAAGAAACGAAGAGTTGTGTTGGTTACAAATTTTCCCTTATCACTAGAAGTCTTTGATTGACCTCCATGGCCTAGACTATTATTATTATTGCTCTTGTTGTTGAAGTTGTGTATCTGATTGGTCACTGATTAATCTAGCTGAATTTTATCCATTACTCTTGCAATGGGCCAGTATTGTTCTTATCCATTTGTATGTCTCTTGGTCTATTGAAGATTACTTCTCTTTATACTAATGACTACTCCCTCCGTCCCATTTCAATTAGATGATTTTGACCAAAACAGTCAGTTTGATTGGACTTTAACTAAGAATTTACAGAAGATCTGACTATTTCAATGAAAATCTAAAAGTTGTTATCGAGAGTATTCTTAATGATGATAATACAATAGTAATGTTTAAATTTATATCAATGAACATCTTCTTCAAGTTGACTGTTTTGGTCAAAATCGTCTAAGTTGAAATGAGACGGGGAGAATATTGTTTATTTGTTAAATGGTCCCCCTCTCTGTAGCCCTCACCCCCCCCCCCAAAAAAAAAATAAATAAATAAAACATACACACGCATAGATGGATGCACATGCCAGCTCATGTTCATCTAGAACTGTGTGTAGGTTTGAATATTTCATGTACAATAGTTGATTCTCTTGTTTTTTCCTGTAAAAATCACAGGCAATGGATCGAGCACACAGGTTAGGTCAACGAAAAGTTGTCAATGTTCATCGTCTCATTATGCGAGGAACATTGGAAGAGAAAGTAATGAGCCTGCAGAAGTTCAAGGTTTCAGTTGCCAATGCCGTCATTAATGCAGAAAATGCGAGTCTGAATACTATGAATACAGACCAATTGCTTGATCTGTTCACAACGGCCAAAAATAAAAAGGTATCTACACTTACTCTGCTCACTTGGAGTCCTAATTTTTCCCTCCCTTCACATCATAAATAAATAAAAGACATCATAAATAAATAAATGAGGATTCATGTTAGCCGACCCCAAATTATTTTGGGACTAAGGCTTTGTTGTTGTTGTTGTTGTTGTTGTTTATACGACACGTGTCAGTCTCCCATTGGCCCGCATTTGGCGCGTGCGCCACACCGCCAGGGATGGCGCGTGTGGCGTTCGCCTTTTCCCTTTTTTTTGTTTTTTCTTGATTTTCCACATGGCTTCATCTGATTGGTCCGTTGAATTTTTAGATTTTTTTTTAATCCCAAATCTTTGAGCTTAATTATCACCTAGTAAATTAATTTTTTTTTTCACCAAAATTCATCATTTATTTTTCCCTACAAATTGATATAAGTTTCATTTGATTTGGACACAAAAAAAAAAGCACTCATTTCTCAATTATCCTTCTTCATTTTAGCCTTTATTTAAAAAAAAAATATTATTTTTTCCTATAAATTGATGCAATATTTTTTTAATTAAGTGTGAAATATTTTTTTAATTATAAATAATAATAATAATTATTATTATTTTACTAATCATAAAAATAGAGAATATAAATAAAATAAAAGTGGTGGGATATAGAATGATGAGTTGGAGGGAGTTGAAATTTAATTTAAGTTAGCCATTGTAGGGGGTAAATGAAATGGGTAGATGAAATATTAGGTGGATGAGAAAAAGTGTAAAAAGTGTTAGATGAAATGAGGAAGGGGAATAAAACCATTGTTGATAGTCTAAAAGTTACACTATTTAGCCCTTTAGGCGTCCCACTAAAAATTACACTTTCCTAAAATGGAAATGTTTTAATACTTCTTTATTTAATGGGACCCACTTGCATACTCAATAACTATCCACTTGCTATTCCCTACCTACCTCTCTCTCTTACCTCATTTTTCATACTCACAACACTTGCATCACTTACACTTTTTATTAATCCCCGTGCTCAAAATAAAAGTGTAACTTTTAGTGGGACGGAGGGAGTATATTTATATATATATGCTCGGACCTTTGATTTCTTCCATCCAACAATGTTTAATGCATGTGATTTCCAGGGAGGGCAATCATCAAAGTCCACTGAGGAGAAGTTTGATGGGACATCAAAGATAGCAGGTACTGGGAAGGGGTTGAAAGCGATCCTTGGTGGACTAGAGGAGCTTTGGGATCAATCTCAGTACACTGAAGAATATAATTTAAGTCAGTTCCTAGCAAAGTTAAATGGATGAAAGGAACGGAACGGAACCTGCAATTCTGTGTACAAAAACTAAAACAAACAGGAACAATCCCAATATTTTGGAGAGTGCACTTTGAGCCGGCTCTTGGTGGAGAGACTAAGTGGCAGAAGTCTAGAGTCCCGACCATTGTACAGTTTATATTCCTTGAGCCTGAGCCCGCAATTTTGAGAATTTAGAACTAGTTGTTTTTCTTCTTTGTAATTCCGTTTTCCTTTTATTGAATATTAATTTTAAATTTGTGGGAGGACTCGTAGAAATATGAACTGAGTAGAGTCAAAGAGTGATCTTTGCCTCGGTAGCTAGCCGGCTTAGGAGTCAGAAATTGTAAAGTGCAAATAATGTATATGCATTCAGTTTATTTAAGTAAAGGTCTTCAATTTATATGAACTAATTAGAGCAGGTAATAGTAAAAAAAGTCAGTTTATTACAATTTCCTAATTACAACATATTTATGCTTAAAATATATATATACTCCCTCCGTCCCGGAACTTGGTTCACAAACACTGTTTGCACTGATTTTAAGGAGGGAGTATTATATTGAAAGTGTTGTGAGTGTGAAAATAAAATAGGAGAGAGAATGAGTGGAGAGAATAGTAAATTATAATGATGTTGTGAGTATTAAAATAATGTAGGAGAGAGAATGAGTGGAGGGAATAGTAAAGATTCCTTTCCATTTTAGGTAAGTTTTAAATGTGTGAAGTAAGTTTTGGGACGCTCAAAAGGGAAAGTGTGAAGATTGTTCAGGGACGGAGTATATATATATATATATATATATATATATATATATATATATATATATATATATATATATATATATATATATATATTTTTTTTTTTAGCTAACGACAAATTCGAATTCATTCACAACTAGAAAAGAGATGGCACTCCACAAATATTGGAGGCTCACCTTGAATGTTAATGTCGTATACATCTCTTAACCTACAACAAATATATGTCCAATCTAAATCGTGAGACGGGCGGATTTCATTCCAAGAAAAACTTGGACACTGCCTCAATCCGGCATTTAGAAAATTCTCCATCTGATAAGATTTTGCGTTTAACACTTTATATACAGAATTCGGGTTGACGAAAAAACGTCCACCATAAATCTCAAAATTCCCCGAACCATATCCTTGTGCAGAAAGAACGATGATATCCATTTGATTGTGAGAACAAGTGAGAATCGTCGCAATTACAAGATTAAAAAAACAACAAACAAACATAGACTCTCAACGAAGGAGAGAAAACCATGGCTCTCACAAAGGAGAGGAAACAACGGCTCTCATATATAGGAGAGAAATTTATTTATTATACTATAAAATGAAAAAGAAAATATCAACAACACAATTTTTTGTAATCTTACGAGATTACAGAAAATTGTGTTGTTGATTAATAAGGCGAGAGAGAAGTTGGAAACTCTGTGGGTAGACGTGTCCATTTTATAAACCGAACCGGCCAACCGGGAGGTTGAAAACCGGCCAAAACCGGTCAAAACCGGTCAACGGCGGTTAACCGGAACCGGCTAACCGAAACCGGTAATTGGCCGGTTCGGTTAAGGTTTGAAATTTTGAAAAACCGGCCAACCGCCGGTTAACCGCCGGTTTTGGCTTGCTCGGCCGAGTCATATGAGTTGCTCGGCCGAGCATAACCTTCCAGTAGTGTTAATTTCCAATAACGGTCATGCTCGGCCGAGTCATATGAGTTGCTCGGCCGAGCAGAACGCCAGAACTCATTCCAACGGCTACTTTTTCAAACTAGCCGTTATGTTCACCACCACCACCACCGCCACCACCACCACCACCACTACTACTACCAAGCACCACCACCACCACCACCACCACCACCACCACTACTACCACTACTACTAGTACTACCACTCCTACTAGTCTACATACACCACCACCATCACCACCACCACCACTACCACCACCACTACTACCACCACCACTACTACCACCACCACCACTACTACTACTACCACTAGGTCCACTACTACTACTATCACCACTACTACTACCGCTACTACTACCACTCCTACCAATACCACTACTACCACCTACACCACCCCCATCACCACCACCACCACTACTACTACCACTACTACTACTACCACCACCACTACTACCGCTACCACTACCACAGTACCACTACCACCTCTACCTCTACCACTCCTACCAATACCACTACTACTAGTCTACACCACCACCATCACCCCCACCACCACTACTACTACCACTACTACTACTACCACCACCACTACTATCGCTACCTACCACTACCACTACTACCGGTCTACATCACCACCATCACCATTCACCACCACCACAACTACTATTACCACTACTACTACTACCACCACTACCACTACCGCTACTACCACTACTACTACCACTCCTACCGGCTACCACTACCACTCCTATCAATACCACTAGGTCCACTACTACCAGCCTACCACCACCACTCCTACCAATACCCTCGTTGTAATTGTATTTTAATTAATAAAATTTAAGGGTACCGTCGCTTTTTTCTTTTATATACTTTCGTTTCTTATAAAAAAGTTAAGTTTTATTTCTTTCAAAATTCATAACTTTTTTTATAAACTTTTTTCAAAAAATGTATGTAGTAAACTTAAGTCTAAAATAGTCTTATTTATCCAAAAAAAAATTGAAAAAAATTAAAAGTTAACTTTTTTCAAAAAACCGTTAAATTTTATTTCTTTAAAAATTCATAACTTTTTTTATAAACCTTTTTGCAAAAAATGTATGTAGTAAACTTAAGTCTAAAATAGTCTTATTTATTCAAAAAAAAATTGAAAAAAATTAAAAGTTAACTTTTTTCAAAAAACCGTTAAAAAAATTAACTGAAAAATGATATGCTCGGCCGAGCAACACCAAAGACTCGGCCGAGCAACCCTCAACCCCTAAACCCTAAAAGGGTTGCTCGGTCGAGCGACACCAAAGACTCGGCCGAGCAACCCTCAAAACCCTAAACCCTAAAAGGGTTGCTCGGCCGAGCAACACCAAGGACTCGGCCGAGCATATCCAAACCGTCAAACCGGAGGTTAACCGGATAACCGTTAAAACCGTGAACCGCCTAAACCGTAACCGGTCTAGCCGGTTAGGCGGTTCGGTTCCGGTTGGGGATTTTGGAGGTTTCAACCGCCGGTTTTCAACCGGCTAACAGGCGGTTTGGTCAACCGGCCACCTCTATCTGTGGGTGTGTTTTTGGGCGGTTGTATATGGTGGTTGTTTATGCTTAAGATAGTTATGGCACCCACTTCTGACCCTATCATATTTCTTTATGTTTTCTCTCACCTATTACTATGTAAATATCAATATAACTTTAATGATATCTTTATGGACTAATTAAGCAATTAGAGCGCAAACGATGAGTGCATAACCTTGAATTGGCTATATAAATGTCTTAAAGACCATATGGTTTTGATTTAAAGGTCAAATAAATCTCCATCCTGGGTAAATACATAAATACGCCCCTAAACTTGGGTTTTGAATGAAGATATGCTTCTAACGTCGATAATTGACATCCTTACTCCTAAACTCATGTAAAATGAGAGTATATTTGCAGTTCGTTAAAATTTCATCCAAAATTTAACGATTTTGAAACCTAACTGAATCAAACGACGGTGAATGGGTAAACTGTGAATTAAGAGGTTGAACTTATTCAAATATAGGTCACTTACTTATTGATCTTTTCTCATGTTAGTCACTAGCCTTTTTTCACCTTGACAAAAAGTATTTTTATTATTAAAGTTAATATTTTTAATTATTATTTAGCATAATCATGATAATATTTAATATTTTTTTTTCAGCAGGATTTTTTTAGAATATTTTTTAAATAATTTTAGCAAATAATTTATTTTGTTTTATTTTATTTTAAAAAAACTGATGTTTACCTCTTAATAATTATTTTATGAAAACCCTTTATTTTTTCTAACTAATTTTACTTAATATAATTATTTTTACTAAATAATATGATTTTCTTTTTAAAATTATTTAGAAAATATTATAAAAAAATTATATATTTCATATTTATATACGAATATATCATAGGTTACCAGTTATTAAAAAGAAAACAAAAAGAGAAGTGCCGAACTTGAAGAGAAGAGGATGGGAGAGCCAAGCTAGGAGAGAAGAGGTGGTCATGTAAGATGAATATGATGAATAAAGTAAGAATGAACCTAGACATGTGGATATTTTTTTTATATTTGGAAATCTATATTTCAAACCTTATACAGAAGATTCTTATATCAATATAAAATATATTAATTGTAATATGTAAATTTTGTTATATTTTCAAAATAATTTTAAAAAGATAATTAAATTATTTATTAAAAGTAAATATATTAAGTAGAATTAGCTAGAGAAAATAAAGGTTTTCATAAAATAATTATTCAGAGATAGACTTAATTTTTTTTTTAAATAAAAAGTTATTTGTTAATTCTTTTATTAAAATAATTATTATAAAAAAATTCCTGCTGATTTTTTTTAGAGTTGGTCTAATAAAAATGCGTTTTTTTCTAAGCTTATAAGCTTAAGGAAAAATCATTTTTACACTGACATTTAATAATACATGCACTGACACTCTTCATACTACTGACACTTTTTTATACTAATACTGACACTTTTTTGTCCTATACCGACACTCTTTATAATGACACTTAATATATATGCAATGACACTTTTTTACACTGACATTTAATAATACATGCACTGACACTCTTCGTAGTACTGACACTTTTTTTATACTAATACTGACACTTTTTTACCCTATACCGACACTCTTTATAATGACACTTAATATACATGCACTGACACTTTTTTACACTGACACTTTGTTACACTAACACTTTCACTTTTTTACACTGACACTTAATATCATGCATTGGTATTCTTTACGCTGGTACTTTGTTACACTAACACTGACACTTTGTTACACTAACACTGATCCTTTGTTACACTGGCACATTCTTACACTAACACTGGCTCTAGCGGGGGAAACAAAACACATTTTTTCTAAGCTTAAGAAAAAATGCGTTTTTTGTAAGACTTTGCCTTTTTTTATTAAATATTATCATGATTATTGATTATTCTATATAATAATTAAAAATATTAATTTTAATAATAAAAATATTTTTTGCCAATGTGAAAAAAGGCTAGTGAATAATATGAGAAAATATCAATAAGCAAGAGATCTATTTTTGAATAAATTCAACACCTTAATTCATAATTTAACCTTTCAAAGTCGTTTTGATTTAGTTAGGTCCCAAAATCGTAAAATTTTGGACGAAATTTTAACGAAGGACAAATATACTCTCATTTTTCATGAGTTTAGGGGCAAGAATGTCAATTATCAACGTTTGAGACATATCTGCATCCAAAGTCTAAGTTTAGAGATATATTTATGTATTTACCCTCTTGATCCTTGATGTTAAACCAAGTAGACATGTCTCCGTCTCCTCGACTACTGTCCATGAAACACATCACACATTATATCACTTTTATTCAAGCAAACATGTACTTAAAAGTATTCTTAATCAAATTTATTTTTATCTGTATATCCAATCCAATATAATAATAACCATGAAACTTTATCCTAGTAATTTGGTTGAGTCTTTCCATCATTTCAACATTAACCTAGTTCTTAAAATTCCCAACCACACCCTTTCTATAAAATATACTCCCTCCGTCTCAGACCAAGGGTCCTCGGGGGGATTTCACGCTTCTTAAGATTTTTTTTTAAAGTGGGTAGAAAATTTTAGGAGAGAGAATATAAAAGTTAAATGTGTGGTAGGGAATAAGAGAGAGAATGTAAAAGTTAAATGTGTGGTAGGGAATAGGAGAGAGAATGTAAATGTTAAAAATATTTAATAGGAGAGAGAATGAGTGAGAGGAATAGTAATAGTTTTTTTGTAAATATATGGAGATGATAAAGGTATAAATATATAGAAAACTTTCCATTTAAGAAAAGAGACTCTTGATCTGGGACGGACCAAAAGGGAAAATAGGACTTTTGGTCTGAAAAGGAGGAAGTATCATTCTTTTATTTCTTTCTCTCTTTTTTAAAAGAGGATATACACATTATTAACACTATCACTTCCCATGTCTTCATACTCTAAGAAAAGAAATCTCTCTGGCCATTCCAAACTTGCTTCGTAATACCCTAACATATGATCCCAATATGGTCCCAAGTAGGAGATCCCGTCCATAACAAGTCGAATGCCTCTTTCAATGGAATTAGCAGTCAATATCAATGGCGAACCCAGGATTTTTTTTTGAAACGGAGGCAAATTTATAATATAGTGTTAATTTTTCTTGATCGAAAGGAGGCCAAAGCAGAATTTTTAATGATAAAAATCTAAATATTCAAAAAACAATAATACTAATTTGATAAATTTTGAAAAGTGAAGGGGGCACCTGCCCCTTTAATTAAAGGGGTAGGTCCGCCCCTGGTCTCCTAGTCATGTTTTAACAAAAACATTTATGTTTTTAAAATCTCTTAAAAGTCAATAAATCACTTTTGATAACGTATTTTATAGTAGATTTATTCAATATTGTGAAATTTTATAATTTATTTAGTTTACTATATAGATTAGGGTTATTTTTAAAGATGTTTGACTTAATTTCCAATTCTTAAAAGTCAAGTTAATTGTAATTCCAAAAATTTAGCTTTGATTAATACAATGGAGAAATTATCAATGGGTCTTTCACCTTAATGAAAAGAACAATTAATACAATGATTTTGAAATTTAATGAAAAGAACAATTAATACAATGATTTTGAAATTTAACTAACTAGTACGACATTATAATCAAAATTTCACCTTTTCTTTTGCTACCCAAACTACTCCTTACCCAAAAATAAAAAACCACCCTCTCTCTTTCACGCTCTTCTCTCACTTTCTCTCTCTACCCTGTCATCGTCGGCAATCAACTACTCCCCCAATTGCCGACCACCATCTCCCCTTTCCCATTTCCAGCCACCCACCTCCACCACCTCCGTTCTTCTTCAAATCTCTAGCCGCTGTCAGCATCCGCCATTGATGGCGAGAAAGCCCGAACTTTCGCCACTCAAGCCGGAAAATCTCAAATCCGCCTATGTTCTAACAACTCCGGCCTTCCTTCTTCTTCTCCGACTGTGCCGATCATCTTCTCCGATCTAAATTTAACCAACGACGACATTGCCTTCTCCGTTCTCGTCTTGAATTTTTTGAAACGGAGGCAAATTTATAATATAGTGTTAATTTTTCTTGATCAAAAGGAGGCCAAAGCAGAATTTTTAATGATAAAAATCTAAATATTCAAAAAACAATAATACTAATTTGATAAATTTTGAAAAGTGAAGGGGGCACCTGCCCCTTTAATTAAAAGGGGTAGGTCCGCCCCTGGTCTCCTAGTCATGTTTTAACAAAAACATTTATGTTTTTAAAATCTCTTAAAAGTCAATAAATCACTTTTGATAACGTATTTATAGTAGATTTATTCAATATTGTGAAATTTTATAATTTATTTAGTTTACTATATAGATTAGGATTATTTTTAAAGATACTAGGGGACAACCCGTGCTACGCACGGGATAGTTTTTTTTTTTTTTTATCAGAATAAGTTGAAGTAGAGTTATTTAGATATGAGCAAACACAAAATCTAGGGAGAAACGCGTTTCTCCATAACAATGAGCTAGATAGCCAGAAACCTATGAAAGTGATATCCAGAAACCTTCAAATGAATATCCAGAAACCTTCAAAATGTTTCTGGATATACATTTGAAGGTTTCTGGATATCCAGAAACCTTCAATAGCAATTTCTGGATATGCCCTAACACATTTCTGGATATGCACCTAACAGGTTTTACGGATATGCACCTAACGGTTTACGGATATACATTTCACATCCTTACGGCTATCAAATACAAAGCTTCGGATATCAAGCAAAGCTTACGGCTATCAAATGCAAAGCTTGGATATCCAGAAGCTTTTGGTCTTGGCCTTGGGTTTTTTTTTTTCTGGTTATCAAATGTAAAGCTTCTGGCTATGAAAAACACGTTTCTCCATAGTTATGGAGAAACGCGTTTCTCAGCAGACGCACTCATGAGCAAAATAGTTAAAAAAATATTCATAGTAAATAGGGGAAACTAATTATAACATTAACATAGAAATATTATTGATCAACCTATAAATACAAAGAATTTAAAAGGGAAAAATAATTATAATATAGACAGAGAAATCCTTTTGTCAACTACAGCTAGAGTCTTAACTGCGACATTCACAATTTCCTCCTTAGTTCTTTTGCCCTGCATATTAGAAATTGTATGTACATTTAAAAGATAAGTGGAATTGAAAAAAAGAAAATATTATTTAGAGCAAGAAAAGTGTTGTATATATGGAGAAGTTGGGAGAATTAAAAAGCGGGCAGCAAAGCAAACACAGCTTGCAAGAAATACCATTTTATGTTCATTATCTTCTTTTGCATAGAATGTTGTGACACAACTGATGGACAAAGAACAATCAACTGAATGGGGGATTTATGTAAAGGAAATGATAGTCAACACAATTATATATCATTATTAGAATAAAGGGAAAAGAAAGTATAGATACAAACCATTTACTTCAGCGCGCCTTGACGATAGTTGAAGCAATAATACAAACCCAAACCCTATTATTGTTTCTAATAGTTCCCGCAACCTTGTTAATCACCTTTTCTCCCTCACAACGTCATTCTAAGTTTCTGTACCTTGAGTCCACAATTTCCACCAACAAATCCTATGACATCTTCACATACAAATTTAATATCAAAGTAATTTATATGTTAGTACATTGCATGAGTGGCAGGAAAGAATTAAAACCATGAAGACATAGCGTGCTTAAGAATATTACCGAACAAATTCTTTTAATTCAGAGCTTATTGTAGTCAATTTGGTAAAAGGGACAATGTCAAAAGAATAGCGATCGATTATCATGATTTGTTACAATCTCTTTCAAGCAAGTTGATGCTTCTGAGAGTACATAAATTTCACAACAGAGTACGCGGAATGTTGGTTTTGCCACTTCAACCGTGATTTTTTTTTTTTATGGAATGGAAGCTGCTTTCTTTTTAGAAGCCAATGTATAACACAGAAGGTTGGCTTTGATGCATCGACAAAGAAGTTTTTAATTGAATAAAACCTCCCTTTGATCAATAAGCCATTAAAGTCGGGAAAAAATCGAATACGTATGCAACAATGTATTGCCTCGTCCTTTTAGAAAACACAGCGAGTAATTCATTAGAATTGTATGATAAGAGGAAAACTTTGTAATATATTCTAAACTATATATAAGATCAAGTAATACTTCGGTTACCTTTTCATCCGATGCTACGAAATCTAAACTCATTACTTCTCTAGGCTTTCTGGCATTGTAGGATTCCCAGAGTCTTGCTACCCTCACAATCATCTTCCTGTCGCAACGGCCTCTTTACAGTTGGCTTATTAGAATTTTTTGCGATGCCATTATGACCGGTCATGCCCACATTAGCTTAATGTAGACGATCTGCATTTAAATGCAAGAGGCAGCTTCCGCATTTTCTTGATAATCAATAAAGGCCAATTTATAGTCATGGAGTAGGACAAAAATTTCAGGATTTTACCTCCATTTTTCTGTAATAGCTAAAGATATCTTTAACATATTCAACAGCTGCAAACGGATTTTTCTTGTCTCTATCTATATCCAATACAGTCTCTTCAAAAATGTCCTCCATCTCAACCTCCTCCTACAAAATTTGCACATTCCAGTTATCAAAATTGCTAAACTAAAAGCCGCGATTATGGCAAGCGATATTGTTAATAAAGAGCATACCATTTCATCCTTCTCATCCTCAATCAACTCTCTTGTTTCCAAAAACATCGGGGATGGATGGTCTGCAGTTGTTTTTTGTTCCTCCACATCTGTGATTGTGGAATCTTCCCATATTGTGAAATTTTCGGGTGACGGTTTCGCCTTCTTAGTTTCCTGTTTAAAGTCAAATGAACTTGATGTTTGCTCATCATCAAATAGACAAAAAAAAGTGAGTGTGTGTGCGTGTGATGGTATGTTACCGCAGGAAGGCAATGCTTTGTGCTGGCAATCTGGGCAGCAAATTTTCTGTCCAAAGCAAACATTTTCATCAAAATTTCAAGCTATGAATCTAGTACATTAAATGAATAAAAAATTGAGCCAAAAAGAAAATTATTTCAGAAAATAAAATTTGAAGGGTCAGATCCAAACCTTGTGATTGGTCTATGAACTTGATTCTCAACTTCCTTATCACATCTTACATTTTTCCTGGCAATAAGATTACTTTAATTGATTAAACACTGAAGAAACCATGGGAAAAAAATTGAATCTTGTCATGGCATTTTTATGTGCATGTGTCTGAGTTGAAGTTGCACACACACAGAGAGAGAGAGAGAGAGAGAGAGAGACATTTTGATTAAGAGCATTCAAATCTCTTCTGTTATGACTAATCTCCACTCCAAACTTTCTGTTACCCCCTCCCATAATTATTGCCGAATGTAAATATACTTTATGCATAATTATTTAATTTTATAATTAGATGCACATAAAGTTCATGACCATTGAAGTAATTGTTGAATTTCAAAATTTAATAATTTGTAAGCTATAGTGTATGAAACATTAAGGGATTCATGCATCTCATTTCATTGATGGTTGTATTTTAAAAGTTAATAATTTGTAAGTTATAGTAAAGGATACATCAAGGGGCTCATGCATGTAAGGATCCATTGATTGTTGCATTCCAAAAGTTTGCATTTCAAAAGTTAAAAATTTGTAAGTTAAAGAAATGAAACATCAAGAGACTCATGCATGTAATGATCAATTCAATGCATTGCTATTATCTAATAGTATAAATAGTAGGAGTAGTGATAACTATTTGAAGACACTATTAGAAGAAGTAGCTATCCTACTCTATTATTTCAAAGAATATAATATTAACTATTGATGTAAACTAATAGAATAACTTATATAGTAGAATACAATAAAATTAAGAAATAAAAGTTAACTATTTGCATAGCTAAATATATCTACTAAAACTAATAGCTTATATCCATCACCAATTAAATACCTATTATATACCCAATATGTAAGAAGTAACCATTCACATAACTATTAGAGACTATGAATGTTAATAGCTATTAGGGAGAATTCAAAACATCACAAATTAATTAGGGGGTGGATGAGTTGGAAGCCTAAGAATGCAAGAATCACCTTTTTTGGCTTATGTGGCAACACCATATCAAGTTTGGCCTACTTTAATATACTATAAGTATAGATTTGACTTAATTTCCAATTCTTAGAAGTCAAGTTAATTGTAATTCCAAAAATTTAGCTTTGATTAATACAATGGAGAAATTACCAATAGGTCTTTCACCTTAATGAAAAGAACAATTAATACAATGATTTTGAAATTTAATGAAAAGAACAATTAATACAATGATTTTGAAATTTAACTAACTAGTACGACATTATAATCAAAATTTCACCTTTTCTTTCGCTACCCAAACTACTCCTTACCCAAAAATAAAAAACCACCCTCTCTCTTTCACGCTCTTCTCTCACTTTCTCTCTCTACCCTTTCATCGTCGGCAATCAACTACTCCCTCAATTGCCGACCACTGATAAGTGACTATTATATAGTCAATTATCCTAGATTTTATATACTTTTACATAAATAAATCATCATTTCTCATTTAGTTTTTAGTACTTTTTACTTACTTTTGCTATTTTATTAGATTTTACATTTTTGGTATGTTTCATACATTTTAGACAGGTTTTAGGGTCTTTTTATATCCAAAGGATACTTGGGCAATTTGGTCCAAAAGGATGGAGGAACACCAAGCAAAATAAACACACAAAGCTGAAAACCAGTAGGAGCGGCCGTGCAGCGAGTTCGGGAGCGGCCGTGCATCATAGGCCATGGTCGGCCATCTTGGCCCCAAAATCCATGGAGTGGCCGAGCGCTGAAGTGTCCTGGCCGTGCCAACCTCGGAGCGGCCGTGCAGCTATATTCGGAGCGGCCGTGCAAAATCCTTGACACGGCCGTGCAAGTCGTGACTGCAGATGTAAAGGCACCTTTTGATGGCACCCAATTGAAGAGTCTCCTCCCAATTATAAATAGGACCCTTGTAATCAGTCTTAGATACGAAAATTTAGAGAGAAATCACTGATACTTCATAGATAGAAAATACAAACACTTGTGACAACAATTTTCCAAAGAGATTTGAAGATCAAAGTCATTGTTTTGTTCTTGGAGTTACTTTGGAGGAAAAGCAATAAAAGTGAAGCATCATTTCCAGCATTTATTCATCATAAGTCCTTCTTACTCAATCTTTTATTTCTGCTTATATGTTATTAATGGCTTGTGAGTAATCCCCCTTATTCTTGGGGTTGGAAACTCAAAAGCATACTTGTTCATCATCTAAAAATGAAAAGTCTTGTCTTCTTTCTTCATCTAAACAATTTCTTTATATTATTCTCTAAATGCCTTACATTTTGGAGATGTCCAATTTGTATGATTCAGTAAATTGAGAGAAGTACCTAGCGGAGAATCTCGATTGACGGAACCATATAAAGAAACTAGGTTTCATTGATCAGGAAAGTAGTTCAATGGCCTAGGGATGTTCCTTTAATGGAAAGTATGTTGACTCTCGTTCTTAATGGATTCTTACTAATTATGGTCAGCTAGAGATAAGCCGGAATGCCCGTTTGTGACAGGGCGGGGGTAACATAAACGGAAATCTCAAACAGTTAGGACATAATTAGTGAAGAATACAAACGCTACTGTCTTAACCCGAAGTAGCGTAGGCTTAACATACCATCCTTGCTTTTTATGAAAACCTTTTATCTCTAAGACAATGACGATTTGATGAACAAAATTATGTGTATGATTTCCAATCCCGAGAATGCTTCGTTTTATAAGAATTTAATCAAAATACTTTCTGTTTATGTTCTCTCTATTTTTCTAAAAACAAATTTTATCTCCCCCCAATCTTTTCTATACTTTCTAAAGACAAAAATATTCCCTAAAGTAAACCCTGTCTCTGTGGGATCGACCCGTACTTGCACCCGCTATATTACAATAGCCCGTGCGCTTGCGGATATAAATAAACCGTTAGGTTTCGACCGAACAAGTTTTTGGCGCCGTTGTCGGGGACAACGGTTTACTTTTATTTTTGTCTTTACTACATAATTTTTAGTTTTTGTTTTATTTTTACTATTTTGCTTTCTCTTCCGATAAATTGTTGCGTTTAATTTCTCTTTAAGTGTTTTTCTTATAGTTTATGAAACGGACTCGGACATACGTTGACAACTTTGATCCGGAACCCGAAAGAAGCTTTCACGAGAGATTAAGAAGATTTAGAGAAACATTGAAGAAACATATGGAAGGAGAACAACAAACACCCGCTAGGACCCTACGAGACTTTGTTAACCCAAGTACCCCGGGAACAAGATCCCCTATTGTTGTGCCGAATGTCGGAGCGGCACACTTCGAGATAAAGCCGCAATTATTGCATATGGTTATGAATAACCAATACAGCGGCACCGCTTTCGAAGATCCCCATCTACACATCCAAATATTCCTTGAATACTGTGATACCACACGTATTCAAAATGTTACGGTGGAAGCAATTCGGATACGCCTTTTTCCTTTCTCTCTTAAGGATAAGGCGAAACAATGGTTGAATTCGGTCCCCCAGAATTCATTAACAACATGGGACCAAATTCAAGAAGCATTCCTTGGTCGATTTTTTCCACCAAGCAAAACTGCCCAGATACGAACAAAAATCACTAACTTCTGTCAAACAAATAGTGAGACTTTGTATGATGCATGTGAGCGGTTCAAGGAACTTCTCAGAATGTGCCCCCACCACGGGCTTGAAAAGTGGTTGATTGTTCACACCTTCTACAACGGTCTCATATTCAAGACAAGAGAGACCATTGATGCCGCTGCAGGAGGAACATTGATGAACAAGGGAGTCGATGAGGCATACGACCTTATCGAGAACATTTCATTGAACCATTACCAATGGTCAAATGAGAGGGAGCAGCAACAAGGTACGCCCGGTAAATATAATGTTGATGCAGTTACTCTTCTCTCTTCTAAAGTTGACATGCTTTTGAAAAAGTTTGAAAATCTTAATGTCAATTCCATTGCTAGTGTAAATGTGTTATGTGAACTATGTGGGTCTAACTCACATAGTATGGATAACTGCGAGTTACTTGACGTTGCTTCTAACGATCAAGTGAACTTTGTTAATTTTTTTGGACAAAAAGGGGGAATGTATTCAAATACATACAATCCCGAATGGAGAAATCACCCCAATTTTTCCTATAAGAATAACAACGTTCTTAACCCGCAACCATCTACACAACCCCCGGGATTTGCACCTAAGAATTTCAACAACAATGCAAGTACCTTTCCCCCTAAATATAAATTGGATCTTATAATGGATTTTGTAGTGGAAAATAAAAATTTCCAAGAAAAGATCAATAATGAATTTAGGGAATGTTTTAAACTGCTTAATGCTAGGTTTGATAACTTGGCAGCGCATAATAAGATGCTAGAAACTCAACAAGCTCAACAGGCTACCCAAATGAATAGGCCACAAGGGAGTCTTCCCGGTCAACCTCAAAGGCCAAATGAGCAAGTTAATATGGTAAAAATTAGGGATGAGTAAGAAAAGATAAATGAATGCCCTAGAAATAATCATAGTCCAATCCCTCCGATGATTGAGACTAGTTTGGGGACAAAATCCCCTAAAAAAGAAGGCAAGGATTATGATGAATTCCTTGATAACCTAGATGCCATTAATGTTAACATTCCATACTTTAGAAAAGATGAAGATATGCCTTTAGCCGTTAAACCTTTGAAAAAATTAATTTTTGAAAAAGAAAGGCTAGAAGAAAATGAGAATGTTATGTTGGCGGAGGAAGTAAGCGCTGTTTTGCAAAATAAAGACCCTTCGAAATTAAAGGATCCGGGTACATTCACCATTCCTTGTTGTGTTGGCAGAATAAACATAGATAACGCTGTCCTTGACTTAGGAGCTAGCGTTAGTATAATGCCATTATCGGTTAGCGAGAAGCTTGGTATAGGGGAACTTAAACCCACAACCATAACTCTCCAATTGGCAGACCGATCCGTTCAATACCCCGTTGGTATTATGGAAAACTTGCCTTGTCGAGTAGGGAACTTGATCATCCCTGTCGACTTTGTTATCTTAGATATGGCGGAAGACCATTATATTCCCGTCATTCTAGGAAGGCCATTTCTTGCCACTGCGGGGGCAATCATAGATGTGAAAAATGGCACATTTTCCCTA
Organism: Adenophora triphylla var. japonica; assembly: GCA_022495995.1. Lineage (NCBI taxonomy): Eukaryota > Viridiplantae > Streptophyta > Magnoliopsida > Asterales > Campanulaceae > Adenophora > Adenophora triphylla. The sequence goes on from JAFEMH010004616.1 coordinate 156,781, forward strand.
AATATAGGGAAAGAAAGGGTCGAATTTAGTATGCATAAGTCAGCTCTCGAAGATCCCTATCTCGAGGCCTACACACCTAGTGAAGAGAATTGGACCCCAAATGAAGAGACCTACACCCCTAGCGAAGAAAATTGGATTCCTAGTGAAGAAGATTTAATGGGTGAGGAACCAAAATCAAAGGAAAGAATAGAAAATGATCCCATAAATGTTGAACCTTTGATTTGCAATAAAAATAATGCTTTAGATATTTCTGCATGTCCCGAAACTAACAATGTAGTGAAAAATTCAAAAAGAACAAAGAAGGAGGTCACTTCGAATTTCCGAAGATGCAAAGACTATAGGTCGCTTGTTCTACCCAAGAAATCGGGATGGAAGAAATGTCTACCACAAAAGATACTCATTACTCCGGAAGGATTGCAATGGCAAGTTGTCAATGACAAAAGGCCAACCAAATATCATGCATCTCCTACTACCGGGAAGGGGTCGAGCTAAGGACCTAAAACAAGCATCATCGGGATGGTAACCGATGGATTATTTTATTTTTATTTTTATTTTTATTTTTCTATTTTTTTTTAGTATTACTGTGCTAACCCTATTTTTGTAGGTATAAAAGAGAAAAAAAAAATTAAAATGGGAAATTTGGTTCGCACGGCCGTGCAGATCTTCTTGGAGCGGCCGTGCAGTTCATATCGAGTTGGAACGAGTTGACTCAGCAAAAGGGAGCGGCCGTGCAAGTTCCTTGACACGGCCGTGCAAGGCGTCTAGGGAGTTGCGTCGGTACATTCAAAAGACGCACCTTTCTCCCTCCTCCCTCATTTACTTCATCTTCAACCTTTCTCCCTCAAATCCTCCGCCCCACCCACTTTAAAAACCCACTCCTCCACCATTTCTACTCATAATACAACCCTCAATCCTCCTCAAATCCTCCAGTCCATCACTTCTACCCAATCAAAAGCATCCCAAAACCCTCCTAAAACCCAAATTTCGAAAATTCCAAAACCCTCAACCCATTTCAACAAATTAAAGAAGGATTACTCCAAATTAAGGTGCAAGGAAGAAGCTTTTGGGTATCTAGTGGCTGTTCATCGAAGATTACAAGCTTTTCAAGCTCAGATCCGGGTAATCTACTTTCTTCTTCCTTTAACTAAGTTTTTGGGTTTATTTCTGAAAATTTTCAATGGAGGGAAGGAAGGGAAAATGAAAGGCTACTGAAAGAGGTTCGAAAAGGTCCCGAAAGGAACCATCTCCTACCCCTAATCTAAACCCAACACTCAATGATTTGGGTATTGAGTTTAGAGAGCCTTCCGAAGTGGCTAGATTCACCGCCCTTCGTCAAAAAAGGATTAGGCCAACCCAATTCCCAGATATTGATGCCCTCAAAACCTTAGATATCTATTCAAATGTGAAAAGGTTTCACATGGGGTTTGGTTGTGGTGGTTTTCTTGGGTTGCATGCAAAGACTTATGAAAGGATCACCTTAGAATTCTTGTGCACTATGAGGAAGGAGTTTACTACGGAAATTTGTGGAGATACGGGGGAGCCATATCAATTGATACACTTATATTTTAGGCTTGGTGGAGAGGAGTTTCACCTCACCTCTTTTGACATAAACAGAATTTTGAGTTGGCCCGCCTACACAAATTATGAAGCCGATTTTCCTATAGAGTTTAGGGAAAATGTGTTTTGGGAGCAAATAACCGGAATTCCATCCTTCAAATCTAGAACCGCAAAAGCCTCATCTATTATCCACCCCGTTCTTCGGATTATGCATAGATTCTACGCATGCACTGTTTTTGCAAGGGAAGATAAGGGCACAATGAATAAGAAGGAGTTGTTTTTGTTATGGTGTTTGGTGAGGGCTCATAGGAGGGTGAATTTGAGCCATTTCTTGATCGAGTTGTTTAGTGATATCGTCTCTCCAACTTTCAATGGGGAGATTCACATTGGAGGTATAATCACTTTGTTTGGTCTTCATTTTCGGCGGGCAATGCCCGACAATGAGGTTGCGGTTTCGGGTTCAACAAAGTTGGATATTCCAACCTTGCGAAATATGCAAATGATCTCGGATAGAGGACGTGGAGAATACAATTGGTTGGTAGGGCCGGGTAAAACGCCCTACATTGTTTCGCCTAGTCCCATTCTCCCCAAAGCTCTAACTTACCAACATCAAACATGGGTATTTCCTAATTCCATGAACTATGGGGAAGGCCAATCAAGTCAAGCAAACCAAGAGGAAGAAGAAGGAGAAGAAGAAGAGCAACATCAACCCAACCAACCCCAATTGCCGCCGGATTTTAATGATAGGTTTGACCGGATCGAGCTTCAAAACAATCAAATAATGACTCGGTTCGACACTTTCAACAATGAATTTCATTATTTTCGGAATGATATACAAAATCGTGTCGGGACGATTCAAAGGCAAGTGAACACAATCTTCAACTACGGGGTCAATAATTGGGATGATTTTCCGCAGCCACCTTCATACCAGTAAGCCATTTTAGTAAGTTTCTCTTTACCCTCCCTAGATTTGGCATTGTTCCTTGAAATATTGAGGACAATGTTCATTTCAAGTTTGGGGGGGTATATCTATCCTTTTATTTTATTTTTCGCTTTCTAGTTTTAAATTTTTACTTGTTTTTTAGATTAGATTTAATTGCTTTCTAGTTTCTTTTTAATTTAGTTGCATTTTTCATTTATGCATGTATAATAGTATATAAAAATAAAATATATATATATATATAATCCCTATGATGATCCATAATCATTACTTCTATGCTTGCCATTTGCCCTAGTATAAATGCCTATCTATCTTTCCTCTCATATTTTTCATAAACTTAGAAATCTATAAAAGGAAAATATAGGGATATTTTTTAGAAAATAATTGAAAGCCTCATAAGTTAGTATAGCAAAATATAGAGTCTCATCAAGGAAAATGCATTTGATTAGAAGGAATCTTTTTATACTTGGTCATTTATGCAAATATTGAAAATATTTCTTTAAAGTTGTACATCTTTTATCTTTATTAAATGTTTATTCCCTTTTTAGAAGCACCTTTTGTTTGCATCCCTTGAATCACACCCTTTCATAAAAAAGAACTCCATCTTTCCATTTCTCAAATCAAATCAAAGTAAAACACCTTTATCTTATTGCTAAAAAGAGTGACATTTGTCACCAATCCTTAAAAGCAAAAAAGAAACCTATTACTTCCTAAAGTAACTCGGGGCACGGCGTTCGCTGCGACGATGCTTCCTTGCCAAACGGGAGTAATATCCAAAAGTATTCTTGATCTAAGTATTAGGAACATGGGGTTCGCGACCACAATGTCTCCTACTTGAAAGGATAAAAAATAACTTAGGTCTTTTGCAAAAATATAACACGTGCAAAAATAAGATAAATTTGTTTAACTTTGATGAGATTTTTCCACTATCATCATCCATTTTTCACCCTTGTGATTCAAGAATGCAATACAATTCTTCGAGAACTTCTAATTTGTGAATAAATGTTTATACCTTCTCTTGTACATTTTAAAGAAATAAATTCATCTTTTCTCAAAAATCACTCTAAAAAAGTGAAAGCTTTTCTTCTACCAAGAAATGAATCTAAGATTTATCCTTCTAGCATGCTTTACTTGGTCAAAATTCTATATATGCTATATTAGGTTATTGTCTTGCATTTTATCTCTTTAAAAATATCCCTAAAATGCTTCTTCCTAGATAAATTTTTAAAGGTATTCAAAATATGATTAGAAAGACAAAGGCATTATCTAAAGAGGCAATTAAGGCTTGCTACTTTATTTCTGAGGGATCAATCTTGCTTTTTCTCCCTCTCCGTATTTTCATTCTAAGTTTGCTTGGGGACAAGCAAAAGCTTAAGTGTGGGGGAGTTTGATAAGTGACTATTATATAGTCAATTATCCTAGATTTTATATACTTTTACATAAATAAATCATCATTTCTCATTTAGTTTTTAGTACTTTTTACTTACTTTTGCTATTTTATTAGATTTTACGTTTTTGGTATGTTTCATACATTTTAGACAGGTTTTAGGGTCTTTTTATATCCAAAGGATACTTGGGCAATTTGGTCCAAAAGGATGGAGGAACACCAAGCAAAATAAACACACAAAGCTGAAAACCAGTAGGAGCGGCCGTGCAGCGAGTTCGGGAGCGGCCGTGCATCATAGGCCATGGCCGGCCATCTTGGCCCCAAAATCCATGGAGTGGCCGAGCGCTGAAGTGTCCTGGCCGTGCCAACCTCGGAGCGGCCGTGCAGCTATATTCGGAGCGGCCGTGCAAAATCCTTGACACGGCCGTGCAAGTCGTGACTGCAGATGTAAAGGCACCTTTTGATGGCACCCAATTGAAGAGTCTCCTCCCAATTATAAATAGGACCCTTGTAATCAGTCTTAGATACGAAAATTTAGAGAGAAATCACTGATACTTCATAGATAGAAAATACAAACACTTGTGACAACAATTTTCCAAAGAGATTTGAAGATCAAAGTCATTGTTTTGTTCTTGGAGTTACTTTGGAGGAAAAGCAATAAAAGTGAAGCATCATTTCCAGCATTTATTCATCATAAGTCCTTCTTACTCAATCTTTTATTTCTGCTTATATGTTATTAATGGCTTGTGAGTAATCCCCCTTATTCTTGGGGTTGGAAACTCAAAAGCATACTTGTTCATCATCTAAAAATGAAAAGTCTTGTCTTCTTTCTTCATCTAAACAATTTCTTTATATTATTCTCTAAATGCCTTACATTTTGGAGTTGTCCAATTTGTATGATTCAGTCAATTGAGAGAAGTACCCAGCGGAGAATCTCGATTGACGGAACCATATAAAAGAAACTAGGTTTCATTGATCACGAAAGTAGTTCAATGGCCTAGGGATGTTCCTTTAATGGAAAGTATGTTGACTCTCGTTCTTAATGGATTCTTACTAATTATGGTCAGCTAGAGATAAGCCGGAATGCCCGTTTGTGACAGGGCGGGGGTAACATAAACGGAAATCTCAAACAGTTAGGACATAATTAGTGAAGAATACAAACGCTACTGTCTTAACCCGAAGTAGCGTAGGCTTAACATACCATCCTTGCTTTTTATGAAAACCTTTTATCTCTAAGACAATGACGATTTGATGAACAAAATTATGTGTATGATTTCCAATCCCGAAAATGCTTCGTTTTATAAGAATTTAATCAAAATACTTTCTATTTATGTTCTCTCTATTTTTCTAAAAACAATTTTTATCTCCCTCCAATCTTTTCTATACTTTCTAAAGACAAAAATATTTCCTAAAGTAAACCCTGTCTCTGTGGGATCGATCCGTACTTGCACCCGCTATATTACAATAACCCGTGCGCTTGCGGATATAAATAAACCGTTAGATTTCGACCGAACAACCACCATCTCCCCTTTCCCATTTCCAGCCACCCACCTCCACCACCTCCGTTCTTCTTCAAATCTCTAGCCGCTGTCAGCATCCGCCATTGATGGCGAGAAAGCCCAAACTTTCGCCACTCAAGCCGGAAAATCTCAAATTCGCCTATGTTCTAACAACTCCGGCCTTCCTTCTTCTTCTCTGACTGTGCCGATCATCTTCTCCGATCTAAATTTGACCAAAGACGACATTGCCTTCTCCGTTCTCGTCTTGCGCCCTCTCTTTCTTCGCTTACTTTTCACCAGAAATCTCCATCTACAACCGGTCAAACCACTTCAGATCCGGACGAAATTGAGGTGATTGTAGCATGAGTTGTTGATGGTGAAACCAAATTGACTGAATCAAAGGATACGATTTGATGCTTGGAGTAGAAAGATCCAAATTCGAACCAGAAATAGAAATAGAGTAGTATGTGGAATTGTTTAACTTAGGGGTGTAAGTGGTTTAGCTCAAACCGCGGTTTGAGACTGAACCGAGATAAATCGTGGGGTTTAGCTCGGTTTTTTTTATTTAAGTGGTTTAGCTCGGTTTATAAAAATTACAAACCACGTGGTTCAGTTTAGCTTGCAGTTTGAGGGTGCCGAGCCAAACCGAGCCGAACCGAGCAAAACCGTTTAGCCCTTAAATCGAGCTATGAGACCGAGCTACGAGACCGAGCCAAACCAACATAAACCATAATCTTGACCATTCATTCCAAATCAAATTAATCCCCACCTTTAATTTATTTCAAAACCCTAAAATGTAATACTTTGAACCCTCTGCCTCTTTTTAATCTCATTACACATTCTATCCCTTTTCCTTCTCTCACTTCGGTAGATCTCATCTCACTGCCCTCTCACCCACCCTCGCCGCCTCTCTCACCCTCGCCGCACAATAAGAAGGCGAATTCACATCAGCTTTCATAGTAAGTGTTCTTAATATTCTTTTTCAAATTTCAAATGAGTTTTCGCACAGGAAGAAGGAAAATTTATTGTTTTTCAATTTTATCAAATTTCCTAATTTTCGTCTTTAATTTTTTGCTTTCTATAGTCGAAGGCTTTGACGAAGGCATCCATGGATAACCTCAGTGTATGTGTTCTTAATATCCCTTCATTTTTGCAATTTTTTTTCTTGAATAACCTATGTTTGTTTGTTGTTTCTTAGACTGAAAATTCAAGGAAGCGAGCTTGTTCGACTCAAGACACGGAAGTGGAGTCATCTGCAGCTACTGGAAACTCTGATGTAAAGAGTAAAGCTTCTACCTCGGCAGTTTGGGATCATTTTGATAGAGTAATGGAAGGCAAAAAACTTTTGCATTCACTTTGTAAGTATTGCAAATCAAAATATGTTGGTAGTTGTAGCACTAGCACTCTTACCAATCATTTAGGAAAGTGTTCGAAAATCCGTATTATGATACGAAAAAGCAAAAGACACTTGAATTTGTGAAGGAAGGGAATGGGGAAGGGGAAAACAAGTTGATTCCTTGGAATTTTGATCAGGACAAGTGTAGAGATGCAGTTGCAAAGATGATAATTATTGATGAACTCCCGTTTAGTTTTATTGAGCGTGAGGGTTTCAAGTATTTTGTGAGTGTTGCTCAACCTAGGTTGAAGTTAGTGTGTCGTAATACAATTGCTAAAGATTGCATGGAAATTTATAATGATTTGAAGAAAGATTTGAAAAGTAAGTTGGCTATAAATGCTCATAGAATTCTTCAACCTTAAGGGAGTGACACAGATATGATACGATGCTTCCATCAGTTTGATCTAAATGTTCTTTTTTTCTTTTTTTTGCATAGACTGCATATGTAGAACAAAGGAGCTTGGAGTTGGAAGTACTGAAGCATGGTCCACCTTTTTCTAGTTTTTGTTGTCTGGTATACTTTAATGACATGGTACTGACTGAGTACGAAAACGATTTATAATTTGGTTTGTAATTTATATTTGACATGGTTTGTATTTTAATTTTAAGATAGTTGTTTGATAACTAGTATTTTAGCTTTAAAGTAATCAAGTTGTGTTTGTATTTATTTATTCTTTTTTGTTATAAATTTGTTTGAACTTTGCTTATAATGACAGTTTGGACCGCGGTTTGAACCGAAAATTCAAACCGCGGTTCAAACCGAGCCAAACCGAACCATGATGGTTTGGCTCAGCTCGGTTCGAATTTTTTTATGGTTTAGCTCGGTTTGGAATTTTTCCGAACCGATACTAGCAGTTTGACTCCTAAATTCGTCCAAACCGAGCTAAACCGAACCATTTACACCCCTAGTTTAACTGACATGATTCCACTAGGTAGGAAGGACTAAAGTTTCTAAAGTGAATCCAAATGTAATTCATCAGAATAAGCTAATAATCTATCAATTTTAATCAAACTAAAATAAATTATAGAGAGCAAATGTCCAACAACTTCATTCTGATGGTAATAAGCTAACAAATGTCTAACTTAAAACAAAATGAAGTGATCTAAGACCCTTGGTCTTGTGGTATGCTGTGCGACTTCCCTACGAGGAGGTCCGGTATTCGATTTCCACTAGAATCATTATGTGGAATTACCATGAGTTTCAGGTTCCTTAGGAGCCCCCGGGGCACATCCGTGCAGTTAAGGAAACAGCATTGCTGGGCTTGCAACCTCAGCGTAGGGAGTTCGAAGAGTGATGTAAATGCCTTGTAGGAGGGCTCCCTTGGGGCCAGGAGTATAAGGGGTGCTGCCATCCTGGCTGCATAGGGCATATCCCGCGATTTACCTCCGCCAGGACACTGAGGGGCCGGTAGCTGGTGGTCCAGGATTAGTCCGACGAAGCTGGGAACCTGGGTATCAAAAAAACAAAAAACAAAATGAAGTGTTTGGAGCCAATATACCTCTCTGAATGATCATTTTTTAAAAAAGATTGGCAAATAAGTCAAATATTCTCATAAATCGCAAAAATAGAGGCTATAAAATACTTACAACAACTTTGAATTTAATTAAAAACAACTGTGAACTTAACAAATATATCAAATAATCTCATAAAATTACAAAAATAGAGACCATAAAAGACTAAAAACAACTGTAAACTTAACTAAAAACAATTGTGAAATTAAAAAATATGTCAAATAATCTCATAAAATTGCAAAAATAAAGGCCCTAAAAGACTAAAAACATTTGTGAACTTAACAAATATGTTAAATAATCTCATAAAATTGCAAAAATAGAGGCCATAATAAAAGAATAAAAATAACTGTAAACTTAACTAAAAACAATTGTGAACTTAAGAAATATGTCAAATAATCTCATAAAATTGCAAAAATAGAGGCACTAAAAGACTAAAAACAACTGTGAACTTAACAAATATGTCAAATAATCTCATAAAATTGCAAAAATAGAGACCATAAAAAAGACTAAAATAATTGTTAACTTAACTAAAAATGAACTTAACAAATATGTCAAATAATCTCTTAAAATTGCAAAAATAAATGTTATAAAAAACTAAAAACAACTGTGAACTTTACTAAAACAACTGTGAACTTAATTAAAAAAATGTGAATTAAGTAAGTGATAGTCATTTTCATGCATAAATTATGAATTTAGCTAAAACAACTGTGAACTTCTCTTAATTATAATTGGAACAAATGTGAAAAATAACTGTGAACTTATAAAAAACAACTATGAACTTGGAAAACCTGTGAACTTTTTAAATTTGATCCATATTATATGTTGATGCTAATAGTTTGATTCGTATTGACGATACGAAAACAACGGTGGTTTCTGATTTTTTTTTCGACATCTAGATTTTAAGATATTTCATTTTAAAGTTTTGAGGGAAAAAAAGAGAGAGAGAGAGAGAAAGCGCAGAGGGAGGGATGAGGAATGAACCACATGCGTCCACGTCACTAAAACAGTGGCATATGTGTAATTTCACTAAATCTAACAAGGGCATGCATGTCCATCTATAATGAGAGGACCTGGTGGTCAATTTCGAAAATCCTTGTCATAGGTGGTCGTTTTTGTTAGAGTGAGAGATTATTTGGTAATTGCCCCTAATACAATTTGATATTGAGTGTTTACTATTTATTTCCTAAAGGTGATTAAATTCCTTTTGAATGCTGATGATGTCAAAAACGTTTGGATCAGCCAAATCTAGCGGCAGGTTATATCCTACATGTTTGAATAGCCTGAAAAAGATGAACAAACACGTAAACTAAGCCGGGGCTTCACTGGCGAAGGCCCTCCGACGTGAGAGTAAGTATTTGTATTGCAGAGAGTAAACCAATTGACAAAAGTTGAGAGTCAAAAGATGCGTTCACCTTTATTACGTGAATTATGACTTGTATTTATAGGTGTAGGATGTAGAGTCCATCTTTGAATATCAAGTAGTGTGGGAGGAGGGTTATAATCATAGTGGGATTATAACTTCCCACAATCCTTATTTGATTAGTATTAGATTTTCCTTCTGTACGTATGCCTAGAAGGCATGCTACTCGAAATGTATGAATGACGAGGTAGAGGGGAGCAAGGATAGGGAAGCCCATTTCCTTGTCTTGTTGATGACCGAGGAGGCCATTGGTCGTCTTTTGGTAAAGCCCTCGTCGGCTTTTATAGATGCCTTAGTCGGCATATGTGGGTTTTGTGCCTTAGTCAAATTATTCACCCTGATATGTCTAGGTCGACATAGTGGGAAATGACGAGTAGGCATGATGAGCATAGGTATGAAAGCCAACTCCCTATGTCATATTTGAGACTTGCATGGATTATATTTTGGGCCCAATTCATTGGGCCTTACCCAGTTACGACCCATGTTCGTACCTCGATTTATACCGTTCAAATGCCAATTTTTCGATAATGGATCTTCAATTCTCGTTGAATCGCACACAATACCGAAAAATTGGCATCCAAAAAAAATTTAATCACATTTAGAAAATAAAGAGTAAACACTCAATATCAAAGAGTTGCTATTATAAAAACACATTTTTTTAAGTTTAAGGAAAAACCATTTTTACACTGGCACTTAATAATACATACACTGTCACTCTTCACACTGATATTTTTTTATAATAACACTAGCACTTTTTATCCTACACTGGTACTCTTTTATATTGACACTTAATAATACATGCACTGACACTTTTAACACTGCATTTGTTTACACTAACACTTGCACTTTTTAACACTAACACTGACACTTTTTTACACTGCCACTTAATAATACATGCACTGGCACTCTTTACACTGGCCTGACACTCTTTACACTGGTTTGACACTATTTATACTGGCACTTTGTTACATTAACACTTGCACTTTCTTACACTAACACTGACACTTAATAATAGGTACACCGACACTCTTTATACTGTAATTTTGATACACTAACACTGTCACTTTGTTAAACTGTCACTTAATAATATATGCACTGACACTCTTTACACTGGAATTTTGTTACTCTGACAATGACAATAGCGGGGGAATCAAAACACGTTTTTTTCTAAGCTTAAGAAAAAATGCATTTTTTGTAAGATTTTGGCAATATCAAATTGTATTAATCAAAGTTATATTTTCGGAATTACAATTAACTTGACTTTTATAGAATTTCTAAAACTTGGAAATAAAGTTATAAACACATAAAAATAACTCTAATTTATATAGTAACCTAAATAAAATATAAACCTCACAATATTGCATAAATCTATTTTAAAATAAGATTTTATCACCTAACTAAATTTAAATCAGAAAAATGCGCAATTTAAATTTATCGTTAATTATTCCCCTAAGTCAAGAACTAGGATCAGTTGGTTCAGTTCAAAACTCCCATCAAATATGCATGCAGTGGTGCCACGTACATACTAGAGTGGGCCGTGTCCCACACTGACTTTAAAAAGAAGTTTTTTTTTTTTAAATTTATTTTTAAAGTCTGTTTTCTTTGTTTGTATAAAAAAAAAAAGACTAAAACAACAATTTTTGGTTCAACACTAGTACTATTTTAAAGATGTGAGACACATACAGTAACTCAAATTAAATGTAACTTAATTTATAATAAAATATAAATCATGTTACGATAAAATGTAGCTCATATAAAAAAATAATTCATTTTTTATTTTACATAATTAAATGTAATGCAATTGCACTGCTCAAAGTAAATCTTACTGTTAATTGGTATATACGGAGTAATGATTTATTAGTCCAAAATTAGCGAATCTATAAACTTAAAAAGTATTTCCATATATTTTTCAGCGTGACTTTGTTAATTAATTAGTAAGAAAATGTTTTTGTGTATCAAACATCATGAACATGTGCGAGAATTTTTTTTTGGCCCGCACTGACACAATTTTCTGGATCTGCCACTGTATGATATAACGAAAGAATTTGTATTCTACATAATCTGTACAACCTGCACCCATGTGTACAAATTATAAGAACTGTGCGTGGCTCGATCCCAAATGGATTTTGGTACGGGCAAGCCTACAAAAACAGTAACCTGGAAGTGAAGATATCTCAACTTGTGCCACGCCACACACTTTGGTTGGAGTCTCTTTCTGAATCCATTTTCCATCTTATTTTCTTTATGATCTCTGCTTCTGTTTCCTTTCTGTGTGATGGAGATGAAGCTGCTATGACACCTCAACACGGTTGTGCGACATAAAACGCTCTGTTGTGTCAATGGAATAATCTTGCAATATTCACGGTCATTCCGAGTAAAACGTCAATCCATTCCAGAATTTTAATTAAGTAATGAATACTAACACCCTAGCAACGAATTAGAGCATTCAAATAACATCATAACATAATTATTTCAACAGGATTAAAAAATCAAAGTAAAGTAAATCATATGCTATAAGAATTCAAACTTAATCTAAAATGTTAGGACCTAACTATGTAAGCCACATAGTTATAAAAGGTTTTGACAAAGAAATATATCATATGTTATCTGACAGCCAAGATAACATATGACCTTGGACAGCTAAGACCTCAAAATCAAACTGCATCTCTATTTATATCAACTGGACAGCTATGATTCAATCAACCTACAAAGATATCACTCAAAACCTCTCTTGTACATTAATGTATCTAAATTACATGTGTAGTATGATGTATTACATAATGCCTAAACCTTCTAGATCAGAACTTAGCTCTGACAGCTAAGGTTCTCTCACAGCAAAGGTTTCACTCCTCAACAGCTATGATCTTCAACATCAACAAGCCTATGAAGAATTCCCGTGATGACCAAGATGTGCCTTGTCCAAATCTCTCCATACGTATGTTGCCGGCTCATCTCCATGAAGATCACATGCCCGGTTGCAGATTCCAGCTATTTTATTCTCCAGTCAACAAAGGCTCTAAATGCAACTCCAACATGCATTTACTCCCTTGTCTCCTTGTCTCCTCCAACGGCTATTTCCAAGCCTATAAAAGGAACTCTCCAAGACTGAAGACCACACCCCTTACACACTCAACTTCTACAAACCTTGCATCCAAACCTTCTCAACCTGCAACCAACAATCAAAACAACATTAAGACACTTGTAACTGATCTCAGGTGTATAAACTGATTTGTAAGAACCCCTTAAGACTGACTTTAAGAGGGTAGTGTGAATTGCTCAGTGTAGAGCTTAATCCCTAATAGACTGTACTTATTAGGAAGAGGAAGTTCAAGGAACTTGCCTATCCAATCCTTTGTAAATCTTAACGGGAACTAGATTTAAGTGGATTGATCTCACTTGTCAAGGTTGACAGTGAGGGTGGACGTAGGAGGAGTGAACTCTAAACCACCTTAAAATTCCTTGTGTTCAATTGGTATTATCACACTACACACACACACATATACACACACATACACTATTCACTTGTCTTTACATTATTTCAAACACTTTTATTCCGCTGCACATTTAACTCTAATCTTTAAAACCAGTTAACCTCTGACAGCTAAGATTTCACCTCAGCTGTCAAACCTTAACTGCCTAACCTTTAATTTGATCTAAGCAAACAGGACCTTTCAATTGGTATCAGAGCTTGTCTTCACACACAAAAGTCTAACAACTTGTGAAGGATCAACTACCAACCCATCATGCCTCAACCAAGGAGAAATAATGAGAAAGACATTCCCCATATTGATGATTGTGGATCATTTGAAATATATGCATCAAAAATTAAAACATACCTTGATGCCAATAGTATTTGGAATTGGTATGCCCTTGAAAATGAAGTCACATACCCTGTATCTGTTGATACAAATGGTGGACCTAGCAAAGTAAAATCTCCAGAATTCTGGACAGATTCAGAAAGACAGCTAGTCAGTGCCAACCTTAAAGTCAAAAACATACTCCAAAAGAGTGTTAATGACTCTCTTGCTCAAGAAATTGCCAAGGAACCATCTGCAAAGGCTGCTTGGGAACTCATTCATACCAAGTTCCAAAAACACACCAGTGTTAGAACACAAAACCTATACAACCTTCTTAGACAACTTGACAACTTCAAGTTTTACCCTGGTGAGAAAGTAAGTGCTGCAAAACCAAGGTTTGAAGACCTGGTAAGATCCATTGCTGATCATGGTAAAACCTTTGAGAACCAAGATCTGTGTCTCAAAATATACTCCAACCTTCCTCAAGAATATGAAAAGGTAGCTCTACCAATAAGAGAAGGCTCAGAATGGAGCACCATGACTGTTGAACAATACTTTGGTAAGCTTGAAGCTTATGAACTAGAAGGGATGATAAAACTCCAACCAGTTCCTTCCATTTCACAAACCCTTGCCTTAACTGCCCAAGAAACCACTCAAAAACCAATCACCCAACAAGACATTGATTCCATGGTTCTTCTTTCCCTCCAAAAAGTAAACCTTCCCTCAAACAACCTATCTCAAGGAGATCTACCTAGTCTCATATCCATGGCTGTCAGAAATACCTTGAGAGCACATAAGAAGTCCTTTGAGAAAAGCTATAGCCCATCCACCTCTGATCAAGAAAACCCTAAAAAGAAAGTTGAATGCTTCAACTGCAAGAAGCTTGGACATTACTCATCTGATTGCCCTGAACCCAGAAAACCTAAGGAAAATCAGACAGCTAAGAAGTTCTCAAACTCCAAGGAGATTATTCACAGTTCAAGGTGTAACTGCTACAACTGCACAAAGAAGAAAAATGAAAAGAACAAAGAGCAAGTATTGATTGCTGACTCATCTAAGTTTAGTGATGAGGAATGTGACTATAGTGACTCTGAAAGTGAAGGAGAAGAAGCAATGATATGCTTGATGGCTGGAGATGATGAAGACTCAGACAATGAAGAAGATCTTGAAGCCTTAGCTGTTGCTGAAGAACTAAAACAGGTACCTCAATTTAATACTTTAAATAATGAAGAATTTAAGCAATTAATTAGTACTCTTTTAATACAAATAAAAAGACACCAAACTGGCTTTGCTTCATTGCTCACTGATAATCTATCCCAAAGTAAAACCATTGAAAGCCTTGAAAGAGCCAACCAAGGACTGAAAGTTCAAAACCTTAAGCTTGAAAAAGCCAATGAAGAGCTGACAGCTGTGAATTCTAAACTTCTGGAAACCAACATCAATCTTGAAAAGGAAAATGAATCCTTTAGAAAGAAGTTTGAAACCTGGAACAGCTCTGGAGAAGCCTTGACCCACTTTAGCTACAACCAAAGACACCCAAGTGACAAATCAGGAATTGGAGCTAACAATCCTACTATGTACACATATACCCCTCTTACTGATGAAAGGGCAATTGACAAGATGGTTCTTGAAAGCATGAACTATGTCAAAGCCCAAGAAAATGTTTATCCTATCCAAACCAAGGAAGATCTCAAGGAAAAAGGAAAAATGGATGAAGCTAGCTCCAGCCACACTGATGTATCAACTCCAGATAGCTCCACTCACACTGATATAGCCATCCTAAAACAGTCAAAAGGAAAAGGAGAACAAGCAAGCAAAGGTAAATACATATGGCAAAAGAAAGGAATCAAGGAGCAAATGAAGGAGAACCAACCAAGACATGGTGGACAGCAGAGGTCTCCTAGACAACCAAGACATGGTGGACGAGAGGTCTCCTAGACAACCAAGACACATGGTGGACAACAGAGGTTTCCTAGACCCAAGATATGGTGAGCAGTGAGGTCTCCAAGACAGCAAAGATTCTATGATCATCACTCATATGCCAAACCTCAAAGACCTAACTGGCCATTCTCTAATGGAAGAAACCATGCCCAACACAATACCTCTCCTAGATCATCTCATAATTCCCCAAGCCATTCTCAGTTTCATAACCAAAATCAATTCTCTTCTCCCAACCAATTTCTTAATCAAACCCGACCTATTGCTCCTACTCCCTATATGCTGCAAATCATGGGATATTATAATGCCCTAAACCAGTACTTTGGAAAGAGAGCAATGAACAAAGCTAGGGTACCAAAGAAATTCTAATCCTTTGGACCCAAAAGAATAAAGGGTACCATAAATGTATTTTTTTGTTTTGTAGGAACCTAGGAAAGGAATATGGTACTTGGACAGTGGATGCAGCAGGCACATGACTTACAACAAGGAGTGGCTACAACAATATGTCCCAAAAAATGGTCCAAATGTAACTTTTGATGACAATTCTCAAGCCAAAGTCAAAGGATCAGGAAACCTTGTTACTAAAGATATTATTTTCACTAATGTATCTTATGTAGAGGGTCTCAAGCACAATTTGATTAGCCTTAGTCAGATTTGTGATAAGGGATATCATGTTATTTGTTCCAAAAACCACTGCACTGTCAAGGATGTCAACAACAAATCAATCCTCACTGGAATAAGAAAAGACAACCTCTACTGTCTAAACCTAGAAATTGTGGATTCCTCAGATGCCTATTGCCTACTCTCCTTCAGTCAATCTGACATGTCTTGGCTATGGCACAAAAGATTGGCTCACTTAAACCTAAAAAGTATCTCAAAACTATCCAACTCAAACCTAGTAAAAGGCCTACCCAAAATACCCTTCAAAAAGGACAAGTTGTGCAAAGCTTGTCAATGTGGAAAACAAAAGAAAACCTCCTTCACTGCCAAAACCAGATTAGATACCTCAAAACCACTTCAACTTCTCCACATGGACCTTTTTGGACCCATCAGAACTAGATCTCTTGGTGGAAAGAGATACTCTCTTGTTGTAGTTGATGACTACACTAGATTCACTTGGATCATACTTCTTGAATCTAAAAGAGATACATTGGAACAACTTGTCAAACCTGCTCAATAAAATTCAAAACCAAAAAGGTTTATCCATCATCAAAATCAGATCGGATCATGGTAAGGAATTTGAGAACACCGGTGTTGAAGAATACCGTGATCAAAAAGGGATTGAGCACAATTTCTCTGCTCCTAGAACTCCTCAAAGAAATGGGGTTGCTGAAAGAAAGAATAGAACAATTTGTGAGGCAGCAAGGTCTATGCTGTCAGAACACAACCTTCCTAAATATTTTTGGGGTGAAGCAGTCACCACTGCTGTCTATGTTCAGAACAAGACCCTTATCAACAAATTTCACTCCAAGACTCCCTATGAACTTTGGAATGGAAGAACACCAACCATTTCTTACTTCCATGGCTTTGGAAGTAGATGCTTCATACACAACAATGGGAAAACAATCTTGACAAATTTGATTCAAAAAGTGATGAAGGAATTTTCCTTGGATACTCCAACACTAGCAAAGCCTATAGGGTTTACAACAAAAGAAGACTTGTTGTAGAGGAATCAATTCATGTAGACTTTGATGAAAACAATGATCAAAGTCACACTAAGCTATGTGATTTTGATGAAGCTGTGGGAAATTCAGATAACCTACCTGAAGTGTCTCCTGTGCATGATCCCTCATGTCTCATTCCTGAAGAAGATTCACCTTCCCTTCCCTATATAGTGCCCAAAGACACTAATAAACAACCTACTTTGTCTGACAACCAAGAATCCTTCCTCAACAAAGAAAGGTGAATCCGATGACCAAGGTGCACCTCATAACCTACCTTCATCCAGTCATCAAAATTCCCTTGAAAAAGATTCTATCCAACCTGATAACAGCTCCTCTCATCCAAATCCTCAACCTGAAACCATTACCCACATCATTCCTCCAAACAAAAGCATCTATATTGACCTACCTATACACAAAATGGACATTCCACCTGACATGCCTGTTCTTGACTCTCTAATGAGTGCCTTCATCTCTCAAATTGAACCCAAAAAGATAAATGAAGCCCTTCAAGACCCAGATTGGATAGAAGCAATGGAGGAAGAATTGGAGCAATTTGAAAGAAATAAAGTTTGGAAGCTTGTTCCTAAGCCAAAGAATCAAACTGTCATTGGAACAAGATGGGTTTTTAGGAATAAGATGAATGAAGAAGGAGTTGTAATAAGAAACAAAGCTAGACTGGTTGCTCAAGGATACATACAAGAAGAAGGAATTGACTATGATGAGACTTTTGCACCAGTTGCTAGACTTGAAGCTATAAGGTTATTTCTTGTCTATGCTTCATTCAAGAAGATGAAAGTGTTTCAGATGGATGTCAAAAGTGCATTTCTGAATGGAGTCCTAAATGAAAAGGTGTTTGTATCTCAACCTCCTGGATTTGAGCATCCCAAATTTCCTGATCATGTATACAAATTGGACAAAGCATTATATGGGCTTAAGCAGGCACCAAGAGCTTGGTATGATACCCTATCTAGATATCTCCTTGGTAAAGGATTTACCAAGGGCCATATTGATAACACTTTGTTTATCAAAAATTATGGAGATGATCAGTTGCTCATCCAAGTCTATGTTGATGACATCATTTCTGGATCATCAAATGAGGACTTGTGCACTGAATTTGAGAACATTATGAAGGACCAGTTTGAAATGAGCATGATTGGTGAGCTCACTTTCTTCTTGGGTCTTCAAGTCAAGCAAATGGAGGAAGGAATATTCATTAACCAAGCTAAATACACAAGGGATATGATCAAAAAGTTTGATATGCAATCTGCTTCACCTGCCAAAACTCCCTTGTCAACCACAACCAAACTTCATGCTGATCCTGATGGCCAAAGTGTAAATCCAACACTTTACAGAAGTTACATTGGATCCCTTCTCTATGTAACAGCTTCAAGACCTGACATTATGTTTAGTGTCTGTCTTTGTGCTAGATTTCAGGCAAATCCCAAGGAGTCTCATCTGTTTGGAATTGAACTGTCCAACATTCCAATCTTTTGTGACAACTCAAGTACCATTGCCATGACAGAAAACCCTGTCCAACACTCAAAGACAAAGCATATTGAGGTCAGACATCACTTCATCAGAGACCATGTTGAAAAAGGAAACATTAGTCTTGCAAAAGTGTGTACTGAGAATAATGTCTCTGACATCCTAACAAAGGCTATGGATGAGAAAAGATTTGAGATGTTAAGAGCAATGCTAGGCATGATTAATCTAACAAAATAAAAACTCTTATTCATTAGAATAAACCATTTCCTATGGCTGCAGTCAACAACATTGTCTGACAGCTAACCTTTTTCTCAATTCAAAAGCTTCTTACACATCAAAACCCAAACCTCATTTCTACCTTACAGAAATTCAAACACCATAAAAACAAGCCTAAATCCATATTACCAAAAGCTTCATCAACCCTCCTTCTCATCTCAGCAAGCACCTCTGAAAAGCCTTGACAGCTAAGGACTGTCAATCCTGTTTATCCCATAGCTGATCTTGGAAGCAATCATCCCCATATTCTCTATCACTATAAATAATGTCTGGAGCTTGATATGCACTCTATTTGATATCTCCATATCTCTCCAACCAAACAGGGTGCCTTTCCATAAGTGGATCAATAGCGAGAGGTTGAGAACCGCAAAGAAGGACAGACCCTCCTTGGCCACCACTCTTCAACCGCATTATAGGGAGGATACTCACTAAGTGGTGAGATAAAGCCGAAGGTACTCGAAGAATTTGCACTTGCCTCGTGCAATGATAGCTTGATCGACCGAGGACCTTCATCCTCCTCACCATTTAGAGCACTGGACTCAAACACTTGAGAAATTGAGAAAACAACTTCATATAGACTTTGGAAGGAGAACTTTGCACTCCCGCAAAGTTATCTCCAGTTCCTCAAGAACTGTTTGGCTAAGAGTTAGAGAATCCCTGGTGACAACAGAATTCCTTGACAGCTATGAAATCGGGTTGACCAATTTGTGTGTCAACCTTAATCCTTTCATCACCGTCAAGCTTCACTAGCTCTCCCAAGGTATAAACCCTTTCCACCTTGTCCTTAACTGGCCTACTTGACTCTCCTTCTCTCTTCCTTCCTTGACAGCCTTAACCTTAGCCGTCGATCACCGGTTCCCCTTCAACTATCTTAGCCTTACCCTTACTTTTTGCTCTCTCTCTCAACCTTTTTTCCTCACCTTCCAAAAGTGCTAATCTCTCCTTCTCCCAAAACTTCTTTCTTATCTCTCTCTCCTTCAACTCCTCCTCCTTATTGGGATCATCTTTTAGTATTTGATCCACCTCCTGCTCCAAACCTATATCAGTTTGGAGTCTATATGACAGAAACTCTCTCTCAAATCTCTCCTCTCTTGTTTCATCTACTCTTGGACTTTGGAAAACAAGTCTCTTTGCAGTCTTAGCCATTTTGCTAGGACTGAACTTTGAAACAAGTCTTCCCATTTGCTATGAATGAAATGGATTTGGTAAATTTCTTCATCTGAACCATTGTCTTTTATAGGCAAATTTAGTTTCAGTCAAATTAGTGGCAATGATCATTCAAAATAGACTTGGCTGGTAATTAAGTCTGACAGCTATGAATTTAGCTCTTGCCAAATCGAGGAAGTGTTTGGAACTTGCCACTAACAAATATTCATTAATTTCTCTCGCTTATTCCTCTCGAAATTTCGTCTTTGTGTACGGAAATAACTCCCTTGTTTTGTGGGGAGTTATTGTACATGTAATGAGTAGTGGGACAAAAAACACTATTCATGAACAGTCACTATCTTAAATGCTATCTTTTAAACCGTTACACTAACCCACGTATTAGCCGTTCAAACAACCTCAAATTCCCTCCTTTAACTATCATTTAACCTTGCGAACTAATCCCTCAGTTAACAATCACCATTCTCTCTTCCAAATTCATTCTTTGATTCCCTCTGTTTTTGTGTCATAAACCCTAAAAACTTTCTGTCCTAAGATCAACCATGTCTTACCCAGAAGCCCATGGATACTTCATCAAACCTGAGTTCTATGAGCACAATGTTGGAGCTCTCATCAAAGAACTCTTGGAATCCAATCATCTCTGCAATATGATGGAAGCTCAACCTCCTATTTATGAGAAGCTGTGCAGAGAGATTTTTATGAAAGGAGAAAGACAATCAACTGGGGCAATCAAAACCACCATTGAAGGTACTGAAATCAATGTGACTCCCAAGATTGTGTCCAAGGTTTACAACATCCCTATCAAAAGCAATGGTGTTTCAAATCTCTGGAATAGGAAAGACAACAACCTGGAACCATTCTACAAAAGGTTCTTTGACAAACCAAGCTGCAATTATCTATTGGTTCAGGACAAACCAATCAAAAAGAAGGACCTTGATTTGTTCAAATCAACCCTAATGGATGTTGTAATCAAAGGGTTTGATGGAAAGCAGTCATCATTTGATCAAATAAGTCCTAATGAATGGAAGCAAGCCCTAAGTTTGATAACCAAAGAAGTAAACTGGAGTGTTGCTTTACTTCACAACTTTCAATTAGCCATATCTCCCTCTCCTTGGAAATACAAGAAACAAAATCCAAGGATGAACAATTTCAGATTCATGAGTGGAATTCTCCATCACCTTATTCCAAGGTTGAATCCTCCCCTAAAGGATGAGTGGCTTGAGTCTGCATCTCTAGTATCAACCGTAAGCTTCAACTTGAGCACCTTCAAACTGAAGGGTAAGAAGAAATTAGAGCTTGGGGACAGCTCTGAGAATTTTGATGAAGCCTCTCAAAGATTGAAAGAGAAAACTGAGAAGGATATGAAGATATGGCAGGGATTGGTAAACATGGTGAATGACAAAAGATCCAAGAGAAAGCATGACAAAGGTGTTGTCATAAAAGAAAGAGCTCAAGAGACTTCTCCTTCCAAAATCAAAAGAAGAAAAAGCCTAGCCAAGATGAAGAGAACTGGAAAGGGAAAGAAGCTTAGTAAAGGAAAGCAAATCCAAGAAGAGATAGCTGTTGAGCAAGAAAGTGCTCAAGAAACTGACAAAGGGAAGATGGTAGCTGAGAAGCAAACTGACAGTGAAGATACTCAGTCAGATCCTGTTTTCAAGGACATTGATGAATATGACGGTGAAGAGGAAGAAATCCCTGATGTTGTGTATGCTGGTGAAGCTCAAGGTGATGAGTTTGATGAAGATATGAGAAGAGCTGTTGTGAGTCACTAATGGAAGTAAGGACGGCTAAGGTTGGACAAATCATCCGGGACGGCCATGGAAGCTTCATCTCTCGATGCCTAAGGTTGTCTCAAGTGCCGAAACCCCATCCAAGGTAACCTCTAAGCCTTCTCTTACTCTCGGTACTTTCTCTAGGAAGAGAAAACCATAAAGATGCTCCCCCAGCCAAAAAGTTGAAACCAACCACTCCTCAACCCTCCTCATCCAAAGACCAATCTAGTTCACCTCATGACTCTGTGGCTCAAGGCATCCTAAATCTTAATCCCTCTAACATTAGTCCAAATGAGCCAAGTGTTGAAAAAGATAGGGGGAATAGCTCTAGCTCAAAAGGATGAGCCTCTCGTTAAGGGGGAATAAAAGTCCTATGTCTCCTATTCTCGACAGCCTATCCCTCTCTCCAGTCAAGAATCACCCTCCGATAGTCCCTAAGATCCTTCCCCATCCCCGAAAACATTTTCAAAGCATCTGAAGGACTTTCCTTAGAGGATCCCAAGCATGTCCCCGCTGTTACCTATTACTTGAGACAAGTGCTAACGAGAGGAAGAAACTCAAAAGCCTTGAAACTTATCAAAACAGAGATTTGTCCAAGAAAACAAGCATTCCCGAACCCATTCTGAACCTGAACCTCAATCCAAGTCTGTTGAATCTGTTCAAATTCAAGAACCTCATGTTGTTACCCAAGATACTGAGCCCCAACCTGATCTTGAAACTGAACCTCAACCTGATCTTGAACCAGAACCTCAACCTGATCAAGAATCTCAATTTAAACCTAGTGAGCCTGATCAAAACCAAGAAACTGTTGATCCCTCCCTTGAATATGAAATCCTTCCTACTTGTGAACCTTGGATTTTGGATTGTGAAATTGACTTTTCCTTCCCCTCTATCATGGCTGCCCACCAAAGATTGAAGGATATTTCTCATTTTCCTGAAGTTGCTAATCCTCACCTAGTCTCCAATCCTTGGCTGTTAAGCAAAAATTCAATTATGATTCATGCAAGGAATAGATGTGGCCTCATAATGTTCACCCATAAGGAATGGAAAAAGTACAGAATAGCTCTCCCCAACTCTTTCTTTCACAAGGCTCCCTTGCTACCAAATTTCATGGATATTACTACCATAATTGATTGGGAAATTTCGTTCTCCCAACTTCTCTCTTCGTATATCAATGAATGCATTTATATGCCTTCATCCCTGGTGTATGCCCTATGTATTGAGCTTGCCAAAGAAATGTATTGGAGGATTTGCCTCAATAAATCCATCATCATGGCCGTCATTGCAAGACCAAGTCCGATGCCTATGTTTCCCCCTTCATCTCCAAGCATCTCTTCCTTCATCCCCCTAAACACAAGATCTCTCCAATCCAATCTTCCTCCAAACTTTAATCCTTCCACTTTTATACCCCCATATCATGTGACCATCACAGACATGCAAAGGTTTTCAAGGTCAATGATAACCAAGATGAGACACATTTTGGAAGTCTCAACTGTGTCAAAATCTGAGAGGAAGGCCTCCAAAGGAAAGGCCATTGAATCTGATGAAAAAGCTGTGAACCTGGGAAAAAGAGCCTCTGGTGCTGCTCCAAATGTGATTGTGTCAAGTGATGATGAAGATAGTACTCCTGTGATGAAACAGCATCAACTCTCAACCTCTAATGTTCTCACTGTCTCAACTGATCCACCTCTACATCAAACCCAACAACCCATTTCTCTTCAATCAAATCCCTTCTTTTCTAACTTATTTGCAGGAATAAGGGGTCAAAGCTCAAAACCAAAGAAGGCTCCCTTATGGGGTACCATGAGATTAAGAAAAGATGAAGAGCCTTTGCCCAAAGCTGTTCTCAAGGAAAGGCAAAACCAAACCTTCACCTATGATGATGAAATGAGCTGGGAATGGAACAATGAGATGTACTACAGAGGTGTTGAGGACAAGATGAAGAGAGTCCTACTTGCAGAAAGAGAAGAGATCCTTGCAGCAAGAAGAGAAAGAGATGAATTTTCTTAAGAAAATTTTATGTCTTTTTGATAAGTCCTTTTTAATCCCTACCTTTAATTCCTGCTTTTAAAACATTGTTTATTTTGGATAATATGTTTTGTTTTAAGACTCAGTTGATTGAATCAAGAAGATTGTTCTCATCTTCATTGGTATATTCATTCTTGAGTATCTTGCAGGTTATATCTTTATTAGATATATTACTTTGCCAAAAAGGGGGAAATTGTTAGGACCTAACTATGTAAGCCACATAGTTATAAAAGGTTTTGACAAAGAAATATATCATATGTTATCCGACACCAAGATAACATATGACCTTGGACAGCTAAGACCTCAAAATCAAACTGCATCTCTATTTATATCAACTGGACAACTATGATTCAATCAACCTACAAAGATATCACTCAAAACCTCTCTTGTACATTAATGTATCTAAATTACATGTGTAGTATGATGTATTACATAATGCCTAAACCTTCTAGATCAGAACTTAGCTCGACGCCTAAGGTTCTCTCACAAAGAAAGGTTTCACTCCTCAACAGCTATGATCTTCAACATCAACAGCTATGAAGAATTCCTGTGATGACCAAGATGTGCCTTGTCCAAATCTCTCCATACAGATGTTGCCAGCTCATCTCCATGAAGATCACATGCCTGGTTGCAGATTCCAGCTATTTTTTTCTCCAGTCAACAAAGGCTCTAAATGCAACTCCAACATGCATTTACTCCCTTGTCTCCTTGTCTCCTCCAACGGCTATTTCCAAGCCTATAAAAGGAACTCTCCAAGACTGAAGACCACACCCCTTACACACTCAACTTCTACAAACCTTGCATCCAAACCTTCTCAACCTGCAACCAACAATCAAAACAACATTAAGACACTTGTAACTGATCTCAGGTGTATAAACTGATTTGTAAGAACCCCTTAAGACTGACTTTAAGAGGGTAGTGTGAATTGCTCAGTGTAGAGCTTAATCCCTAATAGACTGTACTTATTAGGAAGAGGAAGTTCAAGGAACTTGCCTATCCAATCCTTTGTAAATCTTAACGGGAACTAGATTTAAGTGGATTGATCTCACTTGTCAAGGTTGACAGTGAGGGTGGACGTAGGAGGAGTGAACTCTGAACCACCTTAAAATTCCTTGTGTTCAATTGGTATTATCACACTACACACACACACATATACACACACATACACTATTCACTTGTCTTTACATTATTTCAAACACTTTTATTCCGCTGCACATTTAACTCTAATCTTTAAAACCAGTTAACCTCTGACAGCTAAGATTTCACCTCAGCTGTCAAACCTTAACTGCCTAACCTTTAATTTGATCTAAGCAAACAGGACCTTTCATAAAACATGAGAGGCTCTGATACCAATTGTTGGAACATTTCTATTCCAATAACCCGAAAGCACTCAAGTCTAGATTAAGTAAGAGAAGAAGATGAAGGCGGAAGCGTACCTGTTGAATCCATCTTGATGTTCTTAAAGAGAGAAGAAAGAAAGGTAGGGAATGAAGTTCTTCTAAATGATAGTGCCCACACTTTAATCTTCTTAATGAATGAAGAGAAGTTTATGACTGAATTTTGTGAATGTAACAAGTGTCTCTAATAATGGCTGATGGATAGCCTTTATATAATAAGAGAAGGGGCACTTCATTTAGGGTCTACACCCTTTCATAAAGATGGTGGTGTGAAGTTACCATTATGCCCATCATTTAATGATACTTACACCTAATAGAATTCTACATATTTAATCTGTACTTTAACTTTATTAAATGATTATAACACATAGAATTAAATAACACATATTAATTAATTCATGTTCTAACAGCCGGTGGATCTGACTTTCAGTTTTACTCGAGCGGAGTCTTCACAGGGGAATGTGGAACTGATCTTGATCATGGAGTTACTGCAGTTGGTTATGGCACAAGTAATGACGGAACCAAGTACTGGCTCGTAAAGAACTCGTGGGGGACAACCTGGGGAGAAGAAGGGTACATAAGGATGCAAAGAGGTGTCGATGCCAAGGAAGGACTCTGTGATATTGCAATGCAAGCTTCCTATCCAACTGTGTGATGAAATTTAAACTAAAAACAAGAATCACTAATGTAAATGATGTGTATTACCTTAGCTGCTTTTCTATGTCCTATTCTTGCTGTGATGCAAGGGACTTAGCCTATTATAAGGGCTGCAACTTATCCAATATATGAAATTATGAATTTTATGTGCAGTATCTAGAATACTCAGAACTCCTAAGAAGTGTAAGCACGGCATTGCAATACAATATTGCACAAGCCTTAAGTAAATTGGTTACATAAGTTGGCCTTATTGCATTAGAACAATTTCTCTTCTGTATCAGTTCTGGCTCATCCACAATTTCCTTTCCCGGTCCCTGCCTTTGTATTTCTGGTTCTATTTCAATATCTGGGTCAGACTTATCAGCTCTCCAGAGTGATAAGAGGTATACCGAGAGAGCATTACAAACTGAAAAACCTAAGCAACTTAATAAACATAAGGTTTAATTTCATTTTCAACCACTGTACTTTACCTCGACTTTCACTTCAACCACTATACTTTGTTTTTAGTACGAAAACGATAAGTTTTGGAAAACTATCATTTTAGCCACAAATTAATGAATTAAGGCACAAATTAGCCACAGATTTGTGGCTAAAGTGATGGTTTTCCGAAACTTATGTGGTTTTCGTGCTAAAAGCAAAGTATAGTCGTTGAAGTGAAAGTTGGAGTAAAGTACAATGGTTGAAAATGAAATTAAACCTAAACATAATCTACAAAAGAATGATAGGTTTTCTCACAAAATAATCCTGAAATGCAGATATTCCGAACGTGCCACACCAGAAATTTGGGTCACACACCTCTATGCTCGTACTTTAAGAGTAATATTTATGAATGAAATAAGAAGGGTACAATAAAACTGATTGGATGCAAAGTAATGATAGCAAACGGAGGCTAAGAGAATAGAATGACTGAACGATAGTGACAAGAATCAATTTCGAAAGCCAAAGCTTTTCTTTTTCTATTTCATAAAATCAAAGTCTGCCCTCAAAACATAACCCTAACCTTGTTTAAATACTAATCTAAGAATGTTCTAGAATTATAAAATAAAATACTAAATGAATAAAACTCTACTTAATAATTTATTAAAACCCCACAACCCATACACCAGTTTAATGCCCTAACCCAGCAACATTAAGCCCAAGCCCATTTCTGATGTAGCCGCAACCTGTTTCTGATGTAGCCTCGACTGATGCCCAGGCGCCCGCCTGGCTCCACATGAGGCGCCCGCCTCAGCTCCAGATCGCCCTCCTCTGTTTCGTTGTTGCTGCTCAATTGCTGCTGCCTTCTGTCCCGTGTCATACTGCATCATCCTCCCCTCCTTAGAAAAGACTCGTCCTCGAGTCAATATTTTCAATATGAATACCACGATACCCCGAAAAATCTGAACTCCATCCGCAAAAGGAATTTGATGCCCTTGACGAACTTGAAACTTCATTGCCCTTGTGATATTATCCATCCAATCAGCCCAATGCGTTGATACAAAGAACTCAATGATTAACTTCTGAATGATGTATCGAGCAAAAGAACGGGGAACATACGTGTCAAACGGATCCGTGTACCCAAGATCAACGGTAACCGTTTCAAACGTCCACACCAAGTTTGCGCCTTGCTTAGCAACTACTTCCTCGGCCTCTTTCTCTGACTCAACAACGGATTCAACGTCATCAACAAGATCTGATGTCATCGCTTGAGGAACATCACCATGACACCCATCAAACAGAGGTGGTTTAGACCAATCAACAAGGTCTTCTTGACTTGAAGAATCGAACACAGAAACCTCATTGAAACCAACAATATCAATCCAAGAATCAATCGATTCTTCCGGATTTGCATCAAACAGAGGGGGTTTTAACCAATCAACAAGGTTTTCCTCACTTGAAGATTCAACAAAAACAACCTCTTGACACCCAACGGTATCTACCCAAGAATCAACGGAATCATTAGGAATGGCCTTACCTTCGATTTCCGGAACTTCGATCCTCATATCGTCATTCCTCGAATGGTTAGCTTCATACCTATCATGAAATCCATGATTTTGGCCGAGGGAATCCATCCCCTCTTGATAGTACTCCTTTTCCTCGGCTGGAACAACCGGATCTGAATCCCTCATCGCTAGAAGTTTTTCTCTGCGATCCAAGCGGATCTGGAGTATTTGAATCCGTCTTCGTACTTCCTCTATCTCGATGTTGCGACGGCGTCGTCTGCACTGATGGACATCTTCTTGGGGCTCCGCTACACGGCTGCTCCATCGACCACCACGTCAACCACGAGCCACGCTTCCTCGTTCAGCCATTGATAACCAGGAAACTGATACCAAATGATAGCAAACGGAGGCTAAGAGAATAGAATGACTGAACGATAGTGACAAGAATCAATTTCGAAAGCCAAATCTTTTCTTTTTCTATTTCATAAAATCAAAGTCTGCCCTCAAAACATAACCCTAACCTTGTTTAAATACTAATCTAAGAATGTTCTAGAATTATAAAATAAAATACTAAATGAATAAAACTCTACTTAATAATTTATTAAAAAACCACAACCCATACACCAGTTTAATGCCCTAACCCAACAACATTAAGCCGAAGCCCGTTTCTGATGTAGCCGCAACCTGTTTCTGATGTAGCCCCGACTGATGCCCAGGCGCCCGCCTGGCTCCACATGAGGCGCCCGCCTCAGCTCCAGATCGCCCTCCTCTGTTTCGTTGTTGCTGCTCAATTGCTGCTGCCTTCTGATACCAAATGATAGCAAACGGAGGCTAAGAGAATAGAATGACTGAACGATAGTGACAAGAATCAATTTCGAAAGCCAAAGCTTTTCTTTTTCTATTTCATAAAATCAAAGTCTGCCCTCAAAACATAACCCTAACCTTGTTTAAATACTAATCTAAGAATGTTCTAGAATTATAAAATAAAATACTAAATGAATAAAACTCTACTTAATAATTTATTAAAAAACCACAACCCATACACCAGTTTAATGCCCTAACCCAGCAACATTAGGCCCAAGCCCGTTTCTGATGTAGCCGCAACCTGTTTCTGATGTAGCCCCGACTGATGCCCAGGCGCCCGCCTGGCTCCACATGAGGCGCCCGCCTCAGCTCCAGATCGCCCTCCTCTGTTTCGTTGTTGCTGCTCAATTGCTGCTGCCTTCTGTCCCGTGTCATACTGCATCAAGTAAGGCCTCAGAGTAAACTATAACTAGGTCGTCATGATTCCGTAGACATATAATCATATTATAGTGCATGCCCAACTGACATCACGTAACAAGGATACAGGAAACTTTACTTGTCTACCTGGAAATAAAAAACAGCTAATAAAAACAGAAAAATGAAATAGAGCGGAGGGGGATTGCAAAAGAAGTTAACGGCTCATTACATCAACATCCAGAACCAAAAACGACTTAACCGTGTCAAATGACATAGTAGTTAGTCTCTGTTTGCTACAGTACATCTCACATAGCCTTAACTCTTATGTCAAAATACCTGAGGTTTCATTATGAAAAGTAGAAACATGAAAACATCTTTCAATATAAGCTCACAAATAGATTATGCAGAAGACATAAGATTACATAAGAGAAAGGATTACAGCACTTGTTTTAATATTTTTCAATCCGGAATATAGCATTAAATTTCTAAAATTATGAAGGCATGCTGAATTGTTATCTATCATTTATATCATACAGCTACATAAAAACACTGATTACATCTTATGAAATCAAAGTAAATTAATCTGATTTTTCTGTTTCTGTTTCTGTATTGTGGTATCTACTTGGAGTTGATTCCCGAACACAAAACGCAGATATACCAAGTTTGCCATGCCATGCCACACATTTGGGTTACACACCTCTATGCCTGTACTTTCTGAATCCATCTTAATATCTTATGACCTTTGCTTCTATTTTCCTTCCATATAATCCAATCTAAAAGAAGCCTTAATTTGGAGATTCTTTTCAAATTAACTTGAATATTCTTTTATAAAGGAATACAATCACCAAACGTTCCTTGTTGCTTATGTTCTAAATCCGTGCATATGAAAACAGTGAGAGAGAGAGAGAGAGAGAGAGAGAGAGAGAGAGAGAGAGAGAACAAGCAGACATGAATTTAAATTAAAAATACAAAAGGGATATTAAGAACAAGCTGATGGGAACTCCAAAAATTTACCTTTAAAAATATCAGATCATCTATGCATATAAGTGGATGAGATTAAAATAACGACTTAATTAGTGTAGGCATGTCAATTTAAATCAACACATTTTTTCAAACACGTTCTTAAAATATGTTGGCAGACTGTGCCCAAATCAGAACATTTTTTCAGGCACGCAAATCCTAAACCGATTCTCACTTAATTTTTTACACATATGTCGACAAAACACAACTACTATATAAGATCAAGACAAATGTTAGAGAAGATAGGCCTGGCCTGAGAAATCATTTCATACCATAATTCTAATTTCCAGCAGTCACAATGTTTTCAACAAACAGAAACCTTTTCATCTGTCTGGCTTTGGTCTCCATTCTGGTGGCTTTGCCTTCTCAAGCAACCTCCCGCACTCTCCCTGAAACATCGGTCGGTGAGAGTCATGAACTATGGATGGCTCGTTATGGGCGCATCTACAAGGATGCCGCTGAGAAGGAAGCACGCTCCAAGATCTTCAATGATAACGTTGAATACATTGAGTCCTTTAACAAGGCTATGAAGAAACCATATAAATTAGCTGTCAATGAGTTTGCTGACCTTACAAATGAAGAGTTCACAACCTCTAGAAACAGATTCAAGAGCCATGTCTGCTCTCCAGCAACACTTTCTTTCAAGTACGAAAACTTGACTGCAGTTCCAGCAACAATGGATTGGAGAAAAAAAGGAGCAGTTACACCTGTCAAGGACCAAGGCCAATGTGGTAAGTTTCGGGTTTTCAAGAAAATTAAAATAAAATCTACTAGGCCTGTTTGAAATGGGAAAGTTGAGGGTTTGCGTACAATTATTTAGTAAATAGTAAATACAATTCAAGAATGACCTAACTTCTGATTTGTTTACCAAAATATAGGATGTTGCTGGGCATTTTCGGCTGTGGCCGCAATGGAAGGAATTACTCAGCTATCAACTGGTAAATTAATCTCTTTATCAGAACAAGAGTTGGTGGACTGTGACACTGCTGGGGAAGACCAAGGCTGCAATGGTGGTCTCATGGATAATGCTTTTGATTTTATCCAACAAAACAAAGGCCTATCGACAGAGGTCAACTACCCATACAAAGGAGTTGACAGCACTTGCAATGCAAATAAGGCAGCTAAATCAGCAGCTAAGATAACAGGGCATGAGGATGTGCCTGCAAATAGTGAAAGTGCACTGCTAAAAGCTGTTGCTGGTCAACCAATCTCTGTTGCCATTGATGCTGGCGGCTCTGACTTCCAATTCTACTCGAGTGGAGTCTTCACAGGGGAGTGTGGAACTGATCTCGATCATGGAGTTACTGCAGTTGGTTATGGCACAAGTACTGACGGAACCAAATACTGGCTCGTGAAGAACTCATGGGGGACAACATGGGGAGAAGAAGGGTACATAAGGATGCAAAGAGATGTTGATGCCAAGGAAGGACTCTGTGGCATTGCAATGCAAGCTTCCTATCCAACTGCATGAACTAAATCAATTAAAAAAAAACGAATCACTTATGTAAATGATGTGTATTATCTAAACTGCTTTTCTATGTCCTGTTCTTGCTGTGATGCAAGGGACTTGACCTATTGTAATGGCCCCTGCAGCTTATCCAATATATAAAATTATGAATTATATGTGCAGCTTCTAGAATACTCTGAACTTCTAAGAAGAACATGAAGCTTTATAACTACTGACATCGACAATCTATGAACTATCAAAGCAATGTATCAAAAGCTTGCCTATTTGACAAACTCCTTCCGTCCAAAATAAAAAGTATCACTTTTCTTTTTTGTTTGTCCCAATAATTAGTCCCTCCAAAGAGGTGATGATAATAGTGCAATTTCAACAAGGCACAAGCAAGTAAAGCATGATTCATTAAATGTTCAACTTATCAAATGGGACTACTTTTTGGAACAACGGGAGTATTATAAGGGCCAATCAACCTAGATATGCAACGTACTTTCGCGTTTTTTTTCCTTCATATAATGCAACGTACACATTACTGATACATATGACCAACGTACTTTCACATCCATTATCAAATAATGCAATGTACTTTTTTAACTTACGGCGTCAGAAAACTAACATGGCTACTGAGGTGGCACTGCCATGTCAGCCCCATGTCAGCACTGAGTTTGAATTTAATGATGTGGGGTTGACGTGGTGTTGCCATTGACGCAACACTGACGTGGCAATGGACATCAACAACCCCCCGTTAGGTTATTTTGACGTCATATGTAATATAATATATATAGGTTGCAGTATTTTATAACAAATACAAAAGTATGTTGGTCGTATCTGTCACTAACGGGTACATTGCATTATTTTTAATTTTGGTTGTAATATGTTATCCGTGTATTATTTATGAATGACATCAGAAGGGTAATTAAAACTGATGTATGAATAGAAAGGAAGGCCTCAATGTAGACTATAACTTAGTTGTCATGATTCCTTGTATTATTCATAATTTTGTGCATGTCTAACTGACATCACGTAATGAGGATACATGAAACTTCACTCGTCTACCTAAAAAAAGAGAAACTGCTATAATAAAATCAATAATAACAGAAAAAATGCAATAGATGGGAAGGGGAGAGGGGACTGCACAAGAGGTTAGAGGCTGATTACACTGACATCCAGAACCCAAAATGACTTAACTGTGTCAAATGCCATCGCAGTTAGTCTCTGTTTGCTAAGGTATATCTCAAATAGCCTTAACTCTTAGGTATTGTTTGGAAGTTAGAAAACATGAAAACGTCATTAATTCCTAAACTCGCAAACAGATTGTGCAGAAGGCATAAGATTGCTTTAGATTTCTAATATTATGACGGAATGTTGAATATTTCATGCAATTACATAAAAGCACTGATTATATCTTATGAAATCAAAGTAACTTAAGTTTTATTTTTCTGCTTCTGTCACATAGTATATACTTGGAGTAGACTTTCAGTTAGTATTTCCCCTTGTGATGAACAATTGGTCAATTAAAATATTAATATTAGCATTTTTGTGGTATATACTTAAACTAGACTCTAAGTCATGAAAGCATTCTTTAGTATTTATTGACAACTCTAAATAGGTTGGATGATACACTGAGGAGAAAACAATAGTACCCAAAAGGATGTTCCAACCCCATACTAAACTACAGACTAATAATACCAAAAACTAGGATTAAAGAATGTACTGGACACATACAAAAGAGTGATACACCTCTATGCTCGTACTTTAAGATTCATCTTATCTCCGCTTTCCGTTCCGTGCAATCTAATCTGAAAGCATCTTTAAGTTTCAAACGTTTCTTCTGCTATTAATATATCATATTCTCTTCTACATGAATCTAATTACTGTCATACTGACTGTTCCCTGCTGCTTATGTTCAAACTCCCTTCACATCAAAACAGTGAGTGAGAGTGAGAGGGAGAGAGAGACCTTTCCAAATATATATATATAAAAAAAAAAACTCAATTCATAATCAACATAACAATAACACCAAAAAGTCACATATATAATATAGACGGATCCAAAATAGCAACGTGAAGGGTTTTCAATTTTAATTAGCTGACAGGGTGTGCCCAAATCAGAACACTTTTTCAGGCACGTATTTCTTAAACGAATTCTCAGTTGAATACTATAAACCATTAACGAATATGGACAAAATATGTCACCTATATAAGCTCAGGCCAAATGTTGGAGAAAATGGGACTGAAAAGTCATTTCATAAGTTAATTCTACCTTCCAGCTTTGAAAATGTTTTCTGCAAGCTTTGCTCCTTTCATCAGTCTGGCTTTGCTCTCCATTCTAGTGGCTTTGCCTTCTCAAGCAACCTCCCGTACACTTCCTAAAGCATCAGTAAGTGAGAGTCATGAGCTATGGATGGCTCGTTATGGACGTGTCTATAAAGATGCTGCTGAGAAGGAAGCACGTTCCAAGGTCTTCCACAATAATGTTGAATACATTGAGTCCTTTAACAAGGCCATGAAAAACCCATATAAATTAGCTGTCAATGAGTTTGCTGACCTTACAAATGAAGAGTTTTCAACCTCAAGAAACAGATTCAAGAGCCATGTCTGCTCTTCTGCTTCACTTTCTTTCAAGTATGAAAACATGACTGCAGTTCCAGCTACCATGGATTGGAGAAAGAAAGGTGCTGTAACACCTGTCAAGGACCAAGGCCAATGTGGTAAGTTTTGGGGTTTAGTAAAAATAAAAGTTGATGGTATGCGTAACAATATTTAGAATATAGAATTTAAGAATGACGTCATTAGAATGCTAGTATCTAACTTTAGACTTTTACCAAAATATAGGATGTTGCTGGGCATTTTCGGCTGTGGCAGCAATGGAAGGAATTACTCAGCTATCAACTGGTAAGTTAATCTCTTTATCAGAACAAGAGTTGGTGGACTGTGACACTGCTGGGGAAGACCAAGGCTGCAATGGTGGTCTCATGGATAATGCCTTTGATTTTATCCAACAAAACAAAGGCCTATCGACAGAGGTCAACTACCCATACAAAGGAGTTGACAGCACTTGCAATGCAAATAAGGCAGCTAAATCAGCAGCTAAGATAACAGGGCATGAGGATGTGCCTGCAAATAGTGAAAGTGCACTGCTAAAAGCTGTTGCCGGTCAACCAATCTCTGTTGCCATTGATGCTGGCGGCTCTGACTTCCAATTCTACTCGAGCGGAGTCTTTACAGGGGAGTGTGGAACTGATCTCGATCATGGAGTTACTGCAGTTGGTTATGGCACAAGTGCTGACGGAACCAAGTACTGGCTCGTGAAGAACTCATGGGGGACAACATGGGGAGAAGAAGGGTACATAAGGATGCAGAGAGATGTTGATGCCAAGGAAGGACTCTGTGGCATTGCAATGCAAGCTTCCTATCCAACTGCATGAACTAAATCAAATTAAAAACAAGAATCACTTACGTAAATGATGTGCATTATCTAAACTGCTTTTCTATGTCCTATTCTTGTTGTGATACAAGGGACTTAGCCTATTGTAATGGTTACTGACACTTATCCGATATATGAAATTAGGAATTATATATGCAGTTTCTAGAATACTGAAGAACAGGAAGCACGAAAACTTTACTTCCCCTTAATTCCCGTGATGTATTTAAATGGGAGTGCAGTACTGATCTCCGACATAATACAACTGCTGTTGATTATGGCTTAAGTGATGACGAAACCAAGTGTTGGCCTACAAGAACTCTTCCGAGATAACTTGAGTTGAAGAATGGTAGATAAGGGCGCAAAGAGTTACAAATGCAAAGTAAGGCCTTGGTTAAATTGCAATGCAAGCTTCACACGTTACTGCCTAGAGTTGTGAAATCAAAATGAACTTCCGCTGGATAAATCAACATTCTAATGCAATGCAAGCGTTACAACTCTTGTCATCCAGTACTGTAGCAAAAGCTTTCCTTTAGACATGCTCCCTTTGTCCAAGAAACGTGTCTCACTTTCCTTTTTGGTTCTACCCATTTCCAAAGAGGTTATACTTATAGTGAATATTCACCAAGGTACAAGGAAGTAAAGCATGATTCTTAAAAAGGTTAACTTGTCAAATGGGACTACTTATTGGAATAATGAGAGTACTCCCTCCGTCCCAAAATGATCTTCCTACTTTTTTTGCCGTTACTACGAATGAACTTTAAGCGATACTAGGTTCATTTAATTATACTAATGTAAATCTAAAACCTTTAATTGATACACCTTCAACAATACAACAATACTATCAATAACAAGTTTTACATTTTCACTAGGATAATTAAAATAACCTAAAATTATTGCTCAAAGTTCCTTCGTACAAAGAAATAAAAAAGTGCGATATTTATTCTGGGACAGAGCGAGTACTTTGGATTAGCCTTGAACTGGGTCTGATAGCTTGTTGACATCATGATTGCCGAACACAAAGCGTATCCCTCACGTGCCATTCCATGCCACTCATTTGGGTTCCACACCTTTATGCTCGTACTTTCTGAATCCATCTTAATTTGCTATGATCTCTGCTACTGTTTCCTTTCCACATTATCTAATCTAAGAGAAGCCTTCATTTTGAGATTCTTTCCAACTTAACATGCATATTCTTTTCTAAAGGAAGCTCATTACCGAACTTTCCTTGTTTCTTACGTTCTAACTCTATGCATATGAAAACGGTGTGTGTGTGTGTGTGTGTGAGAGAGAGAGAGAGAGAGAGAGAGAGAGAGAGAGAGAGAGAGAGAGAGAGAGACAGAGAGAGAACAAGCAGACAAGATTAAATGGAAAAATACAAGACACATACTAAGAACAAGCTGGCGTGAACAGAAAAATTTCACCTTTAAAATATTAGATCATCTATGCATAGAAGTAGATGAGGACAAAATAATGACTTAATTAGTGTAGGCTTATTATTTATAATTTGGTGATGCCCAAATCAGAACATTTTCTCAGACACGCTGTTTTAAAAATATGTTGGCAGGCTGTGCTCAAATCAGGAAAATGAAATAGAGCGGAGGGGGATTGAAAAAGAAGTTAGCGGCTCATTACTTTAACATCCAGAACCAATAACGACTTAACCATGTCAAATGACATAGTAGTACATCTCACATAGCCTTAAATCTTACGTAAAATTATCTGAGGTTTCATTATGAAAAGTAGAAACATGAAAACGTCATTCATTCATAAGCTCGCTAATAGATTATGCAGAAGACATAAGATTACATAAGAGAAAGGACTACAGCACTTGTTTGATAGTTTTTAATCCAGAATAATGCTTTAAATTTCTAAAATTATGATCAAAGTTAAATTAAGTCTTATTTTTCTGTTACTGTTTCTGTATTGTGGTATCTACTTGGAGTTGACTTTCAGTAAATATTTCCCCTTATGACGAACGTTTAATCAAACAAGATACTAATATTAACATTTTTGTGGTGTATATACTTGGACAAGGCTCTAAGTCATCATAACATTCATTGAAGTGAACTGGGCCTGATGGTCTGCGGATATCATGATTCCGGAACAGAAAATACAGATATACCAAGTGTGCCGTGCCATGCCACACATTTGGGTTACACACCTCTATGCCTGTACTTTCTGAATCCATCTTAATATCTTATGACCTTTACTTCAATTTTCTTTCCATATAATCCAATCTAAAAGAAGCCTTAATTTGGAGATTGTTTTCAAATTAACTTGAATATTCTTTTATAAAGGAATACAATCACCAAACGTTCCTTGTTGCTTATGTTCTAAATCCGTGCATATGAAAACAGTGAGAGAGAGAGAGAACAAGCAGACATGAATTTAAATTAAAAATACAAAAGGGATATTAAGAACAAGCTGATGGGAACACAAAAATTTTACCTTTAAAAATATCAGATCATCTATGCATAGAAGTGGATGAGATTAAAATAACGACTTAATTAGTGTAGGCTTGTCAATTTAAATCAGCACATTTTTTCAGACACGTTGTTCTTATAATATGTTGGCAGACTCTCCCCAAATCAGAACATTTTTCAGGCACGCATGTGTCGACAAAACACAACTACTATATAAGATCAAGACAAATGTTAGAGAAGATAGGCCTGAGAAATCATTTCATACCATAATTCTAATTTCCAGCAGTCACAATGTTTTCAACAAACAGAACCCTTTTCATCTGTCTGGCTTTGGCCTCCATTCTGGTGGCTTTGCCTTCTCAAGCAACCTCCCGCACTCTCCCTGAAGCATCGGTCGGTGAGAGTCATGAACTATGGATGGCTCGTTATGGACGCATCTACAAGGATGCCGCTGAGAAGGAAGCACGTTCCAAGATCTTCAATGATAACGTTGAATACATTGAGTCCTTTAACAAGGCTATGAAGAAACCATATAAATTAGCTGTCAATGAATTTGCTGACCTTACAAATGAAGAGTTCACAACCTCTAGAAACAGATTCAAGAGCCACGTCTGCTCTCCAGCAACACTTTCTTTCAAGTACGAAAATTTGACTGCAGTTCCAGCAACAATGGATTGGAGAAAGAAAGGAGCAGTAACACCTGTCAAGGACCAAGGCCAATGTGGTAAGTTTCGGGTTTTCAAGAAAATTAAAATAAAATTTACTAGGCCTGTTTGAAATGGGAAAGTTGATGATTTTCGTACAAATATTTAGTAAATGCAATTCAAGAATGACCAAACTTCTTCTTTTTTATTTTTTTTACAAAAATATAGGATGTTGCTGGGCATTTTCAGCTGTGGCCGCAATGGAAGGAATTACTCAGCTATCAACTGGTAAGTTAATCTCTTTATCAGAACAAGAGTTGGTGGACTGTGACACTGCTGGGGAAGACCAAGGCTGCAATGGTGGTCTCATGGATAATGCCTTTGATTTTATCCAACAAAACAAAGGCCTATCGACAGAGGTCAACTACCCATACAAAGGAGTTGACAGCACTTGCAATGCAAATAAGGCAGCTAAATCAGCAGCTAAGATAACAGGGCATGAGGATGTGCCTGTAAATAGTGAAAGTGCACTGCTAAAAGCTGTTGCTGGTCAACCAATCTCTGTTGCCATTGATGCTGGCGGCTCTGACTTCCAATTCTACTCAAGCGGAGTCTTTACAGGGGAGTGTGGAACTGATCTCGATCATGGAGTTACTGCAGTTGGTTATGGCACAAGTACTGACGGAACCAAGTACTGGCTCGTGAAGAACTCATGGGGGACAACATGGGGAGAAGAAGGGTACACAAGGATGCAAAGAGATGTTGATGCCAAGGAAGGACTCTGTGGCATTGCAATGCAAGCTTCCTATCCAACTGCATGAACTACATCAATTAAAAAAAACGAATCACTTATGTAAATGATGTGTATTATCTAAACTGCTTTTCTATGTCCTGTTCTTGCTGTGATGCAAGGGACTTGACCTATTGTAATGTCCCCTGCAGCTTATCCAATATATAAAATTATGAATTATATGTGCAGCTTCTAGAATACTCTGAACTTCTAAGAAGAACATGAAGCACGGAAATGCAATACAAGAGCTTGGCCAATCAATTTTACTTCATCTTAACTCCCATGATGTCTTTAACTGGGAGAGTAGCACTGATCTTCGACATAGTATGACCGATGTTGGTTTTGGCTTAATTGATGATGAAACAAAGCACTCCTCCATCCCAAAATGAATGTCCAATAAAAAATTCAAATTTGCTATAAAGAACTCGTCCGAAATGATCTTAGTTGAAGAAGGGTAGATAAGGGTGCAAAGAGTTACAAATGCTAGGTAAGGTCTTAGTTGAATTGCAATGCAAGCTTCATACCTGACTGCTCAGAGTTGTGAAATCAGAATGGACCTCCATTGGATAAATCGGCATTGTAATGCAATGCAAGCTTTATAACTACTGACATCGACAATCTATGAACTATCAAAGCAATGTATCAAAAGCTTGCCTATTTGACAAACTCCTTCCGTCCAAAATAAAAAGTGTCACTTTCCTTTTTTGTTTGTCCCAATAATTAGTCCCTCCAAAGAGGTGATGATAATAGTGCAATTTCAACAAGGCACAAGCAAGTAAAGCATGATTCATTAAAAGTTCAACTTATCAAATGGGACTACTTTTTGGAACAACGGGAGTATTATAAGGGCCAATCAACCTACATACTCCCTCCGTCCCATACCTAGGTGCACACTTTGACTTTTGCACGTAAATTAAGAAGGGAGTATTATATTGAAAGTGTTGTGAGTGTGAAAGTAAAATATGAGAGAGAATGAGTGGAGGGAATAGTAAATTATAATGGTGTTGTGAGTATAAAAATAATGTAGGAGAGAGAATGAGTGGAGGGAATAGTAAAGATTCCTTTCCATTTTAGGAAATGTGCACGTAGGTTTGGGACGCCCAAAATGACAAAATGTGCACGTAGTTGTGGGACGGAGGGAGTATGCAACGTACTTCCGCGTTTTTTTTTCCTTCATATAATGCAACGTACACATTACTGATACATATGACCAACGTACTTTCGCATCCATTATCAAATAATGCAATGTACTTTTTTAACTTACGGCGTCAGAAAACTAACATGGCTACTGAGGTGGCACTGCCATGTCGGCCGAGTTTGAATTTAATGATGTGGGGTTGACGTGGCGTTGCCATTGACGCAACACTGACGTGGCAATGCACATCAACAACCCCGTTAGGTTATTTTGACCTCATATGTAAATATAATATATATAGGTTGCAGTATTTATAACAAATACAAAAGTATGTTGGTCATATCTGTCACTAACGGGTACATTGCATTATTTTTTAATTTGGTTGTAATATG
Organism: Adenophora triphylla var. japonica; assembly: GCA_022495995.1. Classification (NCBI taxonomy): domain Eukaryota; kingdom Viridiplantae; phylum Streptophyta; class Magnoliopsida; order Asterales; family Campanulaceae; genus Adenophora; species Adenophora triphylla. The sequence goes on from JAFEMH010004616.1 coordinate 197,102, forward strand.
TTATCCGTGTATTATTTATGAATGACATCAGAAGGGTAATTAAAACTGATGTATGAATAGAAAGGAAGGCCTCAACGTAGACTATAACAAAATCAATAATAACAGAAAAAATGCAATAGATGGGAAGGGGAGAGGGGACTGCACAAGAGGTTAGAGGCTGATTACACTGACATCCAGAACCAAAAATGACTTAACGGTGTCAAATGCCATCGCAGTTAGTCTCTGTTTGCTAAGGTATATCTCAAATAGCCTTAGCTCTTAGGTATTGTTATGGAAGTTAGAAAACATGAAAACGTATTAATTCCTAAACTCTCAAACAGATTGTGCAGAAGGCATAAGATTGCTTTACATTTCTAATATTATGACGGAATGTTGAATATTTCATGCAATTACATAAAAGCACTGATTATATCTAATGAAATCAAAGTAACTTATGTTTTATTTTTCTGCTTCTGTCTCATAGTATATACTTGGAGTAGACTTTCAGTTAGTATTTCCCCTTGTGACGAACAATTGGTCAATTAAAATATTAATATTAGCATTTTTGTGGTATATACTTAAACTAGACTCTAAGTCATGAAAGCATTCTTTAGTATTTATTGACAACTCTAAATAGGTTGGATGATACACTGAGGAGAAAACAATAGTACCCAAAAGGATGTTCCAACCCCATACTAAACTACAGACTAATAATACCAAAAACTAGGATTAAAGAATGTACTGGACACATACAAAAGAGTGATACACCTCTATGCTCGTACTTTAAGATTCATCTTATCTCCGCTTTCCGTTCCGTGCAATCCAATCTGAAAGCATCTTTAAGTTTCAAACGTTTCTTCTGCTATTAATATATCTTATTCTCTTCTACATGAATCTAATTACTGTCATACTGACTGTTCCCTGCTGCTTATGTTCAAACTCCCTTCACATCAAAACAGTGAGTGAGAGGGAGAGAGAGACCTTTCCAAATATATACTCCCTCCGTCCCGGCCGACTTAGGACTTTTTGCCATTTTGGGCGTCCCACCCGACTTAGGACGGCCCAAAATGGAAACCTTAAATCACTATTCTCTCCACTCATTCCCTCTCCTACATTATTTTAATACTCACAACACCATTATAATTTACTATTCCCTCCACTCATTCTCTCTCCTATTTTTAAATTACACTCACAACATTTACCTTTTCCTTAATCCCCGTGCCATTTCAAAAAATCCTAAGTCGGCCGGGACGGAGGGAGTATATATATATAAAAAAAAAACTCAATTCATAATCAACATAACAATAACACCAAAAAGTCACATAAATAATATAGACGGATCCAAAATAGCAATGTGAAGGGTTTTCAATTTTCAAATCAGAACACTTTTTCAGGCACGTATTTCTTAAACGAATTCTCACTTGAATACTATAAACCATTAACGAATATGGACAAAATATGTCACCTATATAAGCTCATGCCAAATGTTGGAGAAAATGGGACTGAAAAGTCATTTCATAAGTTAATTCTACCTTCCAGCTTTGAAAATGTTTTCTGCAAGCTTTGCTCCTTTCATCAGTCTGGCTTTGCTCTCCATTCTAGTGGCTTTGCCTTCTCAAGCAACCTCCCGTACACTTCCTGAAGCATCAGTAAGTGAGAGTCATGAGCTATGGATGGCTCGTTATGGACGTGTCTATAAAGATGCTGCTGAGAAGGAAGCACGTTCCAAGGTCTTCCACAATAATGTTGAATACATTGAGTCCTTTAACAAGGCCATGAAAAAACCATATAAATTAGCTGTCAATGAGTTTGCTGACATTACAAATGAAGAGTTTGCAACCTCAAGAAACAGATTCAAGAGCCATGTCTGCTCTTCTGCTTCACTTTCTTTCAAGTATGAAAACTTGACTGCAGTTCCAGCTACCATGGATTGGAGAAAGAAAGGTGCTGTAACACCTGTCAAGGACCAAGGCCAATGTGGTAAGTTTTGGGGTTTAGTAAAAATAAAAGTTGATGGTATGCGTACAAATATTTAGTATATAGAATTTAAGAATGACGTCATTAGAATGCTAGTATCTAACTTTAGACTTTTACCAAAATATAGGATGTTGTTGGGCATTTTCGGCTGTGGCAGCAATGGAAGGAATTACTCAGCTATCAACTGGTAAGTTAATCTCTTTATCAGAACAAGAGTTGGTGGACTGTGACACTGCGGGGGAAGACCAAGGCTGCAATGGTGGTCTCATGGATAATGCCTTTGATTTTATCCAACAAAACAAAGGTCTATCAACAGAGGTCAACTACCCATACAAAGGAGTTGACAGCACTTGCAACGCAAATAAGGCAGCTAAACCAGCAGCTAAGATAACAGGGCATGAGGACGTTCCTGCAAATAGCGAAAGTGCACTGCTAAAAGCTGTTGCTGGTCAACCAATCTCTGTTGCCATCGATGCTGGTGGCTCTGACTTCCAATTCTACTCGAGCGGAGTCTTTACAGGGGAGTGTGGAACTGATCTCGATCATGGAGTTACTGCAGTTGGTTATGGCACAAGTACTGACGGAACCAAGTACTGGCTCGTGAAGAACTCATGGGGGACAACATGGGGAGAAGAAGGGTATATAAGGATGCAGAGAGATGTTGATGCCAAGGAAGGACTCTGTGGCATTGCAATGCAAGCTTCCTATCCAACTGCATGAACTAAATCAAATTAAAAACAAGAATCACTTATGTAAATGATGTGCATTATCTAAACTGCTTTTCTATGTCCTATTCTTGTTGTGATACAAGGGACTTAGCCTATTGTAATGGTTACTGCAACTTGTCCAATATATGAAATTAGGAATTATATATGCAGTTTCTAGAATACTGAAGAACAGGAAGCACGAAAACTTTACTTCCTTAATTCCCGTGATGTATTTAAATGGGAGTGCAGTACTGTTCTCCGACATAATACAACTGCTGTTGATTATGGCTTAAGTGATGATGAAACCAAGTGTTGGCCTACAAGAACTCCTCCAAGATAACTTGAGTTGAAGAATGGTAGATAAGGGCGCAAAGAGTTACAAATGCTAAGTAAGGCCTTGGTTATATTGCAATGCAAGCTTCACACCTTACTGCCTAGAGTTGTGAAATCAGAATGATTTCCGCTGGATAAATCAACATTCTAATGCAATGCAAGCATTATAACTCTTGTCATCCAG